>JADDOH010024137.1:0-114029 GCA_016648135.1 Agrypnia vestita | reverse complement strand
TCATTTAGCGAAAACGGGGTTCCGCGCAATTCGAAATGTTTTTTTGGGTCGCAATTTCAAATTAACGAGGTTTTACGGTAGTAAATTGAATATTATTAAAAACAAGGTCCTTTTTGCAAATAATTATTGTTTTCCAGACGTCGCGGAAATATATCGCCCTATGAGGTTATGATGACAGCCGCGTATCTGTTTATGTTAATGAGTTTATCGAAAAGTAAGAGGAGAAAAAAGAGGAGAATGCGAAATTATTTACTGCAAAGAGAAAGAAGGACGAACATTCTATGCGATCTTCGATCGATACAGCTCGATGAGTTCAAGAACGATTTCGTTTCCCCGCATTGTCATCTTGACAGATACAGCGCATGCGTATTCACTTGTAAACATACCACGTGGTACTGACGCTCCGCGGAATGTTGCAGTGAGTGCGCTCGGGTACCGTGCGCATGGCAACGTTGCCATAATAATCTTAATTATTAAGACACACGACGCATCGTCGACTGTCAATTGTTTAGGAATTTGCACGGCAAATTCAAACGCTCGATTGACAAATAAATTCAAATTTAACGAGGAGCACTGATCTCCATTTACATCTATATACTATAATACGCTTCATTAACAATCCCACAGATGGCATTAATTCTCGATGTTTATATTGATAAACATCGAGAATCAGAAATTATAAAAAGAGAATCAGGAATCAGAATTGCTGATTCCTACATTTTTAGGAACTCGCGACTCATCATTGTAACTCATTCACAAAAGATTATTTCTGTTCTGTTAATAACTTAAGAATTCGAGACAAACGATGTCCAAAGATGGTGCCACTAATCACAATAACTCGCCATTATCATGGGAAATTTTGTCGGGAGGCTAAACTTCAAATGCTGAAGAACCGATGTCCGGTCAACGTCTGAAGAGATGATTTGTTCTCCTTTAACGGGATCTGTTACTGAATTATTTAAATTTTTTGAGCATGAGGTATATTTTTTTGAATATTTTTGCATTAATGACAATAGAATTATCTTAATACCCATATAAAATTTAATTAAAAAATATAATAATTTTATGTTTTTTTTGATGCTACAAAATAGGAGACGGAACGTGAATTTTTATCTTTTTGAAAACGTTGTATTCAACAACCTACCCAAGAATAATAATATATTTCCCCCCAAACTTACTGTTTGAACTGTTTTTATTCAATGTATAAAAAAAATATATGGTCTTTATGTGGAAATATTTAGAGAGAAAGTATACCAAAGATAACTCTATTGCTAGAAAATTTAAATAGTGCTTCGGGATTATATTTTATTTGTGATAATCACAGAGTATTTCGTTGACTTTTTTAAAACAAATGCTTTACAAGTGAATAGATCTTTCATAATAAAATTAATTGAATGCACGTTTAGCTGTAATTTTGGCAACAAAATTCGAAAACTTTACACTAATTTGACTCTTCAGACCGCAAAAACTATCATGTACTATGGCGCCTTAATATCTCTGGAATTTGAGTCATAACTCGTCTCTCATGGAAGGCTATCCGTGTTTCGTCAATACCTTGGTAAATCGAGATAAATTACTTATCATTATAACTCATTCATGGTAGACTATTTCTGTTCTGTCAATACCTCGAGAATTCGAGACAAATCGTGTCCAGAGATAGCGCGTTCTTATATATTTTTCCCTTTATATTATTAACTCGTGGCGTCTGCTTGCTTGCTTGCCGGCTTGCCGGGTGAAAAAGTTTTGGATCGATTTTTGACCCTTTTTCCGTGATCCAATCGAGCTGAAACTTGGCAAGCAGACTCGTGGCGACGATCAAGAAGATCTATCAAATTTTCGTCAAAAAAAATTAATAATTATAGTACAATTTCGGATTTTTAGAAATTTTATTGTTTTTTTTCAAATTGGAATCATTAGAAAAGTTTGATTACTAGCATAGCGGCCCGATAACGTCGCGGGATATTTTCTAAATTTGAATTACTCCGTCGGTATACATAATAGGTACTTCACTACGAATGTCGAAAATCTAAATTGACTGACAAATGTTTTTAGAATTTAATCTTCAAAGCATGAAGTGTCTTATCAAAGCTCAAAACATCTGACATTTTAGAAATATATTAAATTACTGTAAGTTTAGTGATATGTTATATGTTTTAATTCGTCTTTATTTGTTACTATATTTTACAAAGAAAGGGAGTATAATAAAAACTTGGTTTTTATGGGTTACTTTTTTCTCATTCATTTGACCGTCGTTATACGAAGTCGGTATAACGACGGTTCTGATTTACGATCGTAGAACAATGCAGCATGTGTAAAAACGTTGTACTGCGCTGGCTATATTTGAGGTTTGAAAGGTATCGACTTGATTTTTATGGGTTACTTTATTTTAAATGGAGATGCGAACATGGAATTCGTGTCACATCAATATTCTTACCATTTTCAAACTAAGCTAAATGCTTGTGCTACGAAGATATGACTATCTTGCTGGTGTCCTGGAACGGGGCCTGAACCACCGACCACTGGGTCACTAGGCGAGAACCTTAACCGTTACACCAACAAGCCAAATTGTAACTAATTCATGAAAGACTATCAATGTTGTGTGAGTACCTCATTCGAGACAAATTATCTCCAGATTTGGTGCCACTTTTCATGATTTCTCATTCACGAAAGATTATTCCTGTTCTGTCAACTATTGATATTAAGCCACGGTTGCTTGAACATTTTCGACTCATAATCAAGGCAATAATCCACCTGTTAAGTATTGTGGACTAGCTCTGCTACACCCTGTATGTTATATAAGTTCCTTCTTTATAATGTTGGTTTTCTTTTCTAGGAACCGCCCTACAGGGTGAATTTAAAGCACCAACCCAAATCAGAAATTGGATCCAGCATTTTGACAGAAGTAAGTAGCTATTCGTATTTTGACAGAAGTAAGTAGCTATTCGTATTTTGACAGAAGTAAGTAGCTATTCGTATTTTGACAGAAGTAAGTAGCTATTCGTATTTTTAAATTGCTGTTTAAAACCTGTCCTGGGAATATTTTCTTTCGCAGTTGCTATTTTAGAAGTTATATATAATTTTAATTTTACGTTTATTCGACATCTGTCACTATACAATTCTTTAATAGGGTAAATAAATTAAAATGCACATCGAAAACCTTACGCATATATACATTGACGTATTATAATGCAGATACGTTATTTCCATACTAGCCGGCTTCATATGTAGCAAATATTGCTTTGAAAGAGACAACAAATCACGGCACACTTACTTCGCAAAAGCTCTGCGTACAGACAGAAAAATCAGTTAATTTTAAGTCACGGTGACTAAAATAACATACTCATTCTTACAATAGTGTACTACAATACTCTGTTCCTTTTTTTTCTGCGTAGCGTCGCGACCGATCACAAAGAGGTCCGTTCGATAACGAATGCAAGTAAGGCAATTACCTTACTTTTGAGTTGCCAAGATTTCACGCTTGTAACGTATCTACAGTTTATTATATCATTGCATAGACAGGGTGTCGCATATCTCGACGTTAAGCCGAAGTCGGGTGATAGACCAAGTCATAATTGTTCTCAGAAAAATATTTAAAAAAATTTAAGTCACCTATTTTAAAAATTATAAGCATTAAAATAAAAAAATCTACGCCCTGTGACGGTCTATTCACTCATGTTGCTACAAATCTTTTTTTTTCTTAATTTTTTATTATTATTATGTAATCCTGAATAATGCTTCTGTAAACTGCTCCGGCTTGGAAGAAAATGTCACTTTTTGACCAAACCAAGTATTCAAAATCAATACTGTAGTACACTTTTCAAGAAGTACTTTTTGTGGGTTATCGTAACAGATACAGCAATAATAATACTACAGAGGAGATAGTGAGCGCAAATCGCTGTTTTTTCCGCCTAAAAAAGCAGATAAAATCCAGACTGCTGTCCAGAAACACCAAGATATTAGTGTACAAAACGCTTATTAGGCCAGTGCTCACGTACGCAGCTGAGACGTGGGTACTAAGAGGAATGAGCGAGCACTGGACGTTTTTGAAAGGAAAATTTTGGGCGAAACAAAAAAAGGCGTATCTTCGGACCGGTTCTAGAAAATGGACTTTGGCGCAGACGTTACACCAATGAGCTCTATACTCTATTTAAGGAGCTTAACGCCACAAAATTTATAAAACTGGGAAGACTTCGGTGGCTGGGTCATGTGGAGAGAATGTCCGAGCATCAAGCACCAAATTCCCTACTGGCCAATAGGGCGAAGGAGCTTAGGAAGGCCAAAACTAAGATGGAGTGACAACGTCCTCAAAGATGTCTCTGCCTTAGACCTTCGAAACTGGAGAGAGCTGGCACTAGACCGAGATGAGTGGAGGAAAATTATTGAGGAGGCCAAGACCCACCAAGTGTTGTAGTGCCAAGAATGATGATGATGATGATGACGACGTAACAGATACAGTTTTGTAGTACTACAATTACTTCACTTCATGTACTTTATTGATGTCGATGAAATGTGTAATGTTTCGGTACCTACTACTGATGTAGCACACGCTGTGTAGTCTTAAAGTAGAGAACGTGCGTGTGTTGTAGTCTTCCTTTTTGAAGTGTAGTTTCTCCCTTCGCTAGTAGCCAAGAATGCTTCATCCAGCCACTCTCATGGTTCTGACTCATCAGCACGTTACACGACTGTACGGGGTACTCGATTACCGTTCCCGGGAAGGACTATGGACGTACCATTATAAATTGGCATGCGAGGGAGGGCGTCCCTGTCGCGTAACAGAAGTTGTCAAGGTGTAAATTTATTACACAATACATAAGGTACAGAATGTCCGGTGACCGGTGTCAGAGCCTTTAATAGAAATTAGGTCGGGCAACACTAAAGAAACGAATTAGTAATGGCGGCCGCTCTATCTGTCAATCTGTCAAACGGTAATATCGATCCATTATTTGCTTTTTCAGCTTCTCAAAACTTTAATACTTCATTGGCGCATGTTCTTGCACCATCCCGGACTGTTTAGGATGTTTTTGACATAATAATTAAGTGCATATTGGTAATCAAGATGTCACAGCTCCCTAAATTGTACTGAATGACAGGGCGAGGGGTTACCGCCGGGTGCGGGCAGGGCGGGTTTTAGTTCCAAATTCGCCGCACGCCAATTTACGTTGGGCAAGCAATACCTGCCGTCGACGGCGGCGCGTGTGTAAGTCACCGCGCATGGAGGCGATCGGGAATCAAATTACCGTCTGGGAAGATAAGCCGAAACCGGATCTGCTGAGTGAGCGTTATCAACAATATTTTCACCTTGTATGAGGCGGTGGCCTTGCCCGATTTCTCCTGACCAAGAACTTCTCGAGATATATGTGTTTTGGAGGGTCTGTCGAGGGTTTACCGCATTGATAGATCCTTAATGCGAAAATATTTTTATTTTGTTTCTTTCTTAAGTTAGTTAATATCACATAGTATATTAACTAGTATTTAACATTTTATATTCTTAAATCTATTACTTATATACTATAAATAATAACCTACATATTAACATTTACATCTAATCTAATCTATGGTACAATTATAATTAATAATAAATCTTATGCTCTACAATTCTATACTATTTTTACAGTAATTATAGCATTTGTTTTTAAATATATTCATCTTATTCATATTCTTTATGCTTTCTGGCATCTCATCGTATATTTTTACACCTCTGTACATTAGACAATTCTGTGTATATACTTTTTTCTTAAATGGTAATTGTGGTATAATCACTTCCTGAGTATGATAAGTCTTCTTTGAAATAAGGAAGAAATTGAATACCCGATCTTGTTCAGTAATTATCACTTTATTTATAAACAATCCTCTGCGTGCGACCGTCAGTGCCCGAATGGCGTCGCCCGTTTCCCCCGCTTCCTACCGCATGCATTCATCTCTTTCACACTATCACTACGCACTCCTCATACACCACAGTAATCTTATTCTTTTCTTATTTCTGGTGTTATATGTATGTATCTACATCACTATTTAAAGGAAGATTCTCACCCTGACCAGGAGAATTCTCGGATATACAACATATAGTGTCCCGTTCTGTGAAAGTGTACCGTGTATTCTATGGCAAAGCAAACAAAGCAGCCACACGATAAAATGGAAATTAAATAACACTCAAGTAATACTCTGAGAATTATATAACATCTACAGACGATTTACTGGTATTTTACACAATAGGCATGATGACAGTATTAAAGAATTAAAGAAGAAGAAGAGAAGAAAATATTTTGAAAGGATTCTAAAAAACGATCCAGTTTTAATATGCACATTGAGATTAATAAGATTTTCAATAAAATTAAGTATAAAATTGTGCAATCCGCCATTTTAACTGAAACACCGGTCAGAGCGAATGACGTCGCGCCTCAGTACCCCTCAGCGTGTCTTTGAACCGTTGCCAAAGACACAATGTTTACCGAGGCTTGATGTCACGTAGACGGAATGACAGCTGCGGGCATTTTTGCGCGAAATTAAAAATATGTAGATGAAAAAGAATTGCCAAGACGAATAGGAACGAACTGGGCTGCTTATGGCAAACTCAAACATATCTACGAGAGCAAAGAGATCCCAATTAGCCTAAAAAGAAAAGCCTTTGAATCATGCGTACTGCCAGTGATGACGTATGGAGTGGAGACGATGGCCCTCACAAAGAAAAATGTAGAAAAACTCAAATGCACGCAACAATCCATGGGGAGATCCAAGCTTGGAGTAAGCCTAATATAATAGAATTAAAAATGACGAAATTAGGCGCAGAACTAGAGTAGTGGATATCATGGATCGTGTAGGGAAGATAAAATGGCAATGGGCAAGACATGTTGCAAGGCAATGCTACGAGACCTTGGGAGAATAAAAGAGGCATCGGAAGACCTCAAAAGAGATGGGCCGACGATATAGCCGCTGTGGGGGGGGAAAGAAATGGTTACAATTAGCAAACAACAAGGAAGGATGGAATGGTATGGAAGAGGCCTATATCCAGCAGTGGAGAAATGAAGGCTGAAGAAGAAAAAGAAGAAGAACATTAAAATGCAATTATTTGCGTAAAAACTTAGTTTATTGCTGAAATAATGTTATTTTCGGTAATAGTAGACATTTACCTACAATATAGAATGTTATTTCAAAATCTGTCATCATGCCTATTACTGCTTGTTGTAACAAACGATCAATGATGGAGTGCCTACGTGCGTTTTCAGTGTTTCATTTGCATTCCACGGCTACGACTCTGTGATCATTATTAAAACTCGCCTAAAGTAACTAATTTTGGATTCTTGACTTCACTGTCTCCACGAGAATCCACAACACCCATAGTCAAAGAAGACATGCATATGATACATAAGGGATGCATGTACCATGTACCTACCCGTCTCCGATAGCGAGGACGCTTTTTTATTAGGTTAATATAAACAAACCGCGCGGGCCGTCGGCGTCGCCTGCAGCGTAAACATAGGGCTCGAGCTACGGGCACGAGACACCACACTAGTCGGGCCTCTGCCGTAACATCAGGCAGACCCGCGCCGCATTAAATCAGAATTTCTTTGTCCATCATTTACCAATTTCTTGTACATTTAAACTAGCTTCCGGGGCCTATTATCGGAAATAAATAAACATTAACATCCAATCGTCCTTTCTCTCCAACAACCCTTCCCTAGAGGTACATTATATAATTATTTCCAGGGCGTGTTCCTGATCCCTGAAGTTCCGATCCTGGTGCCGGAACCAGCTCCGGAATTGCTGATAGCTCCGGAGTACCTGGGAGACTCCGAGCTGCCCGACCTTGAGGACACAGGAATACCTCTGCCAGAAAGAGTTGCAGAAAACCAGGAAGTCCACGAAGTCAGCTGTGCAGAAGAAAGACTTAAAGGTATACTCTCTCTCTCTCTTTATCTGTCACAATTGTATTCAAAAGTTTCTGATTGGTCTTTTAGTTCACTACCTCCTAGCTTAATCATATCGCTTACCAGTTGGTCTTCTTCAGGCGATTTGCTATTTTTCGTGTTTTTTAAGTCTACGTCAATGTCATCTGTGTTTATTTCCAACAAGTCGTCTGATCCCGTATTTAGTACCACATTTATGTCTGCTTCAGGTTTTCTTATATTTGTACTATATAATTCCCTATAGAAGTTTTCTACTATACTTGCAATGGACTCTTTATCGTTGTGGTGAGCCAGACCTGCCTGGACTCTAGTCCCTCGAGCGTGCCCAACGGACCAATCGCGCTCGAGGGAAACCGCCCAATGAGAAGCCCGCGGCGTCGGCAAAGTACCGACCGGGCAGCCCGCCGGTACCGCGCCATTCTCTCACCGATCGGCGCCCGCGATACCACGCTCAAACTCGCGCTCCGTATATTGTTGTATAACGCGTTCTCCAACATGTAAAGTTTTGTGACTTAATAATGTAATAAACCAATCAGTTAATTATGAGTACTTCTTTCTATTCATCCTGTATCACATCCCGCTCAGCCTTGTCACACGCCTCCACGCATAACACGCCCATACACACGCCTTCAGCGTTCACTCTACATGCATCAGACTGATTGTGCATTTTGGCAGAGGTGCACAGTCACACTGATTCCTTCGCGAATACACGCACATTACATCACATTCAATTCAATTCAATTCAATTCAATTTATTTCACGATAATATGTACATGACAAACAAAATGTTTAAGGCATACATATTAGGAAGTATATATCAAAAATGAAAGTATTTAATAAATTAAAAATAACATAAAATCTGGTCAAAGGTGTAGGAGAATCCCGCTTCGGAAAACCCCCTCAGACACATGGAATATATCAATACCCAAAGCAATTTGTTCAGCATAGCTGTGGCTCTTCCAACAGGCATAACCATCGGCAGGTTGGTCCTGTATATTGGAATGTGAAACAATCTATGCTGACGATGTCTAGTGTAATTATCAGGAACATACAAACCAATGCTCTGCATAATTTCAGGATTATCGATCATACCGCGCAACAATCGATAAAAATGTGTAATCAAATACACATTCCTTCTAGTCTCTAAACTATTGTAGCCAAGCATACCCTGGAGAAACTCGGTTGGGTAAAGCCAAGGATAATGCCCGTACTCTCTCATGTAGAGATATCTCAGAAACTTCTTTTGGACTTTCTCCACCATAAGAGAGTACTTGCCCTCATGTGGCCCCCAGATCATCGAGCCACTCTCGAGTCTACTCCGCACCAAGGAGTTGCACATCATATCCGCCACACTGATGACACCGATGTGATTTATAATACAACACAACCATCTGCCACATCGTGTTTTATTTAACCATTCTTGTTCTTCAAGGTCTTCAAATCTTCAAAAGGTATACTATCGCCTTAAAATTTCTCTTTCTCTTCTTCAACCTTCATCTCCCCACTGCTGGATACAGGCCTTTTCCATACCCTTCCATCCTTGTCTGTTGTTTGCTTGTTGTAGCCATTTCTTCCCCTCCACAGCGGCTATATCGTCGGCCCATATCTTTTGAGGTCTTCCAACGCCTCCTTAAATGCATTTTTAATGGTTGGTTTGATGACTCTCTTTAAAATTAAAGGTTTAAATTGATTAGGTAGCTTATCGGAAGCGTTATTTGATAGACCAAGAACCAGCGACCACCAGGCTTGCGTTATAGTATCAAACCTGAAATATTTTCTCCGAAGGTTTTGGCAGATAACACATAACACAGGTACAATTGAGTAAGTGAAACGTCAAAACAACACACATATATTTTTTATATGTTTAACCGGTCGGGTGCCGGAGCGCACATCTGCGCTCCCTAGACACGTATATTCTACCTGCGTTTATACATGGGTTTTTAAAACTTATATTTGATATAATTGATTATATCAAATATAAGTTTTTGAATGAATGAACGAGTTCTGTTTGTCAAGTAACCTCATTTGCCGCGCAAACCAGACAAAAAATCATTCCTGATATCGTCTTCGAACCAAGCATTAATTGTGTTATTTATCTGTTAAAAAAGTGTTAAAATTAGGTATTTTTATATTCATTGATATATGTGGTATAGTCACTTCCTGAGTATGATAAGTTTTCTTTGAAATAAGGAAGAAATTGAATACCCGATCTTGTTCAGTAATTATCACTTTATTTATAAACAATCCTCTGCGTGCGAACGTCAGTGCCCGAACGGCGTCGCTCGTTTCCCCCGCTTCCTACCGCATGCATTCATCTCTTTCACACTATCACTACGCACTCCTCATACACCACTCTACCACAATATATTTAGAAAGAAAAATATTGAAATACAATATCTTTAGTGTTATTGCTTCCGTGGTTTTGTTCGATAAACATGTGCGTACATTTCTGACAGTAAATTTCGTAACTTATTTTCATAATTAATTATTGTACAAGTACTTATTTAAAAATAAAGAATTATTAAAGTCTGTATATTGAAAAACCGGAAACTGCAACTTCTTAGCGACTATTGTTGATTTTTACATGAATTTAACCATCACAAAAAAAAACTAACCCATAAAAACCAATTTTTTATTATTCTCCCTTTCTCATTTACTAGTTGAAACAGGTTTGGCGCTTAACCCGCGCGTTGGGCTTGAGTCGGGCGACGCTACGAAAGGGAGTAATAAAAAATTACGAAAAATCCAAGATTATACTATAATTATTATTTTTTTAAACGAAAGGTTACATCATTTTTACCGTCGCCACAAGTCTGACTGCAAAGTTTCAGCTCGATTGGATCACTAGAAAAGGGTTAAAAATCGATCCAATTTTTTTTAGACAGATAAGCAAGCAGACGCTACGAGTTAAAAGAAAGGGAGTAAAGAGTCTCTAAAAAAAGTAAACCAAAAAAAACAAGTTTTTATTATACTCCCTTTCTTTGTAAAATATAATAACAAATAAAGACGAATTAAAACATATAACATAACACTAAACTTACAGTAATTTAATATATTTCTAAAATGTCAGATGTTTTGAGCTTTGATAAGACACTTCATGCTTTGAAGATTAAATTCTAAAAACATTTGTCAGTCAATTTAGATTTTTGACATTCGTAGTGAAGTACCTATTATGTATACCGACGGAGTAATTCAAATTTAGAAAATATTCCGCGACGTTATCGGGCCACCGTTGCTAAACAAAACTTTTCTAATGATTCCAATTTGAAATAACCAATAAAATTTCTAAAAATCCGAAATTATACTATAATTATTAATTTTTTTAACGAAACTTTGATAGATCTTCTTGATCGTCGCCACGAGTCTACTTGCCAAGTTTCAGCTCGATTGGATCACGGGAAAGGGGTCAAAAATCGATCCAAAGTTTTTTTTGACAGCAAGCCGGCAAGCAAGCAAGCAGGCGCCACGAGTTAATATAAAGGGACTAAAAAGTGTCTGAAAAACAGTAATCGTGTGTGATATTGCGCGAGGAATTAACAGGAAAGTACTATTATTCTGCTGCAGACACAACAGAAGACGAAGAGACCGCTGCTGAGGAGGGCAAGGAATCGAGTGAAGAAATGAAGCCGACAGAAGAGAGGGAATGGAAAGACCTCGTGGTGGATGAGACCATAGGTGAGTTATTATTATTTAACTGTAATTTCGGATATTTTTTTTTAAATAGAGATGCGAACACGGAATTCGTGTCACATGAATATTCTTAGTATTTTCAAATTAAGCTAAACGCTTGTGCTATGAAAATAGGACTAACTTGCTCGTCTGGAATGAGATTCGAACCTGCGACCTTTGGATCACAAGGCGAGGGTCCTAACCACAAGACCAACAAGCTACTGTAATTTCGGATATTTTATACGCACCGTATGTATTACCGAGAAGCGAATCTCGACGCTTCGTTGGATGCTTATCCAACGTCATCAGGAGGACGACCTTTACCCGCGGAGGTAGAGGGCGGACTGATTACTACTTTCGAGGGCTTAAATTATGTGCACTTTGCTGTGGAGTGTTCTCTTCTTCTACAATAGAGGTCGCCAGTGTGCAATATGTACTAGTTACGTCGGCGGATTTTACTGCGACTTCTCTCAAGGGTTGAATCAGTGTCGTTAGAACAGGGCGCCAAGTACTTGATAGTTTGTAAGTGTCATTTCTATTGAAATTGTATATTTCAATGGACTCCCTCACTAATCTGGGTAAAAGATAACATTTTTGCTTTGTTAAATCTGATGAAGTGACAGAGATTCCCTTTGGATGCATGTTCGCAGATTGCCGATGTATTGGAGTTGTTGTTTTTAATTGCTCCAATGTGTTCCTTCAATCGTGTAGCGATATTGCGTATGGTTGTCCTATGTAGAACGCTCCACAATCGCATGGCACTCTGTATACACCTGGAGACTCGAACGGTGTGTTAACTCTTTAGTGAGTTATTATTATAACAAAAAGTCATGTAACCCCAACATCGACATATTCCATATGACACAACCTCAGTTTAAGAGAGAAATCATATCTCTCCTGACCGAAAATACTTTGAGCGTGTAAGACGGACTCTTCGGAAATCAACCTAAACAAAAATTTTATTGCCACAAAGCGCGGGTACACATTTTCTGACTTGGTTGACCTGGGAGCCTGCGTGCCTATTATGTCGTGAGGAGATTGTGAAACGTGTAAATGTCTTGTGTTTATTGAGAATATCAGTAGAGTGAGGAGATTATCAGTAGAGTAGAAGCGGTCCTTCTACTTCACCCGCAGTGGGTATGACACTGGCTTCCCACACAGAGGGTTCCGGGTTCGATTCCCGGTGAGTTCACAATTAATCTATATGGTTTACTCAAGCCTGGGTGTTTTGTGATGTATTGCGCTTCTGTAATTGGGCCTCCTGGCCTGTTGAAGCGTAAAAAAAATGTAAATGTAAAATATAGATGTTTTGAGAAATATTTATTTTTAGCGAAATTTAAAATAAATTAAATTTTAATAAATATTATTATTAAGTTCTACGGGTTAATACAAATTAAACACCAAAACCATAAATAGAAAAAATTTGAGAAATAAATACATAAATTGATAAAATTAAAAATGTTATAGAGATAAAATTATGCGTTAAATTTAAGTTTATTATTATAATTTTATACACTTCAACGGGCCAAGAGGCCTAATCGCTATGCCGAAACACACTACGAAAACATGCAGACTTGAGTGATAATAAAATAAAACGTACAGCAAACGATCAAGAGCTTTTTGTACCGCAGGGATACGGAACCTCCTTGTGTGATTTTGTACCTTTGTGCATTCCAGTCTTGTTGCAGTGTGGATATGAATGGCTTCGTCTAAAACAGTATTAATGTTGCGCGCAGAAGACAGCGAGCCAAATGCATGTTGATTGAAATATAAACATCTTCTTGCACGGTCCCTCGTTGCGAAGACGTCGCCTGCCACGTTTTAATTACGCAGCCGAGCGTGGCCGAGGAGCTTTTTACACTTCCACAAGTTGTGCACCCGCATCCGACGGGCAGTGGGGTTCTTAGAGAAGGATTATAACTGTATTCTTTTTTTATTTTTTTTTATTTTATTTTTTATTTAAAGACTATCGATAGGTCAGAATAATCCTAATGGATAATCATTTAGGACAAGGTGATTAGTACAGTTACATTTTACAGTAAAACTTTAATACTTTATACAATATGCGTCTACAAGATGAACGAAGTGCACAATCTCCTCACGACATAATAGGCACGCAGGCTCCCAGGTCAACCAAGTCAGAAAATGTATACCCGCGCTTTGTGGTAATAAAATTTTTGTTTAGGTTGATTTCCGAAGAGTCCGTCTTACACGCTCAAACTATTTTCGGTCAGGAGAGATATAATTTCTCTCTTAAACTGAGGTTGTGTCATATGGAATATGTCGATGTTGGGGTTACATGACTTGACCTCGTTGTACTGGTTTAGCATTCTAGGTAGAGGAGAGAAATAACCTATGTTGGTTTTGTAGACCTTTGTGCGGAATAGTGTTGGGGATCTCAGAGACCGGGCAGGTATATTAATATCTATGTTCTTAGGTTTTCAGGGCCACTCAGAATCTTCAAGTTTGTATTTACTGGGGTATTATATCGTGTTGTTACGACCTTTCGGGCCGACGTTTCGTATCCCATTGCAGGGTCCATCATCAGGGCTGGTGTGTTGTTGTGAGTGTTGTTGTTGTGGTTAAGTACCGGCTCGCAATACCGTGCCGAAGTCATGATGTGTTGTATTGTGTTGTGCGTATGATTCATCTGTTGTCTGATCACTATCTCTGAGGAGTCTGCGACGAGAATGACTTTGAAGCGCCGGATACCAAGGTTTTTTTAATTTGAGACCATCGTCTCTATTAATATTTATCGAGTGCTTGTAGATTTCTAGTGCTTCCTTGATAAGACGCGTATGGTGACTCTTAGGCTTTACAAGGACCCTGCAATGGGATCCGAAAGGTCGTAACAACACGGCACAATACCCCAGTAAACACAAACTTGAAGATATTGAAATCTATTTGCGAGAGTATTGAGGGCGAGTCCAGTTTATTGTGTACTATTTTGTGGAATAATTTTATAATGCGATGATCGGCAGACGAGTCCCTCCCGGTGGAGCAGCAACTGGTGAGGGTGCAGAAGCAGCTGGAAGCGCTAAGCAAGCTGCCCGCCGCCATCCAGCAGACCCTCGATCTGGTCTCCAAGCAGCTCTGCAAGATGGTGCCCAGCTCCGACGCTCCTAGAGCCGAACAGGTGAGATCAAATACAAAAAACTTCATCAAATTTTTGTACTAATACACATTTGCACTTTATGGAGTACCGCAGGGATCATTATACGGGTGTACCAGAGCTAGCAGCAGAAACTTGGCCGGTAGATTCCTGCTTATGTTATGAGTCTAAAATGTTCAAGCAACCATGGCGTAATATCAATAATTATGGAGATATGCAATATCAAAGTTTGCATGTTTTTTTCAATATTTCTTACTTATTTTTTGCAAAAAGTTGAACTATCATTACAGTAACTTATATCGATTATGAAAAATTCATTTGCTTCAATCATCATCATCATCCTTGGCACTATAACCCTTGGTGGGTCTTGGCCTCCTCAATAATTTCATTTGCTCCAATACAACTTAAATAAAATGATAGAAACCTTGTAAAAAATTACTTTTTTCAATTTTTGCCAGGTTTTTATCATTTTACTCGACATGTATTAAAGCGAATGAATTTTTCATAATCGAAGTAAGATAATGATACTTCAACTTTTAGCAAAAAATAAGTAAGAAATATTGAAAAAAAATGCAAACTTTGATATTGCATATCTCCACAACTATTGGTATCAGGCCACGGTTGCTTGAACATTTTAGACTTTTAACATAGGCAGGAATCTACCGGCCAAGTTTCTGCTGCTACGTCTGGTACACCCTGTATATATTTTTTTAAATTAGTTACAAATATACTTATAGATGAGGGGTCTAAAATCAATGGTAGCAATACCCTACTGATGTGTTTCTGAGATAAATACAACACTAGTACTTAAATCAAAAATTTTGTACAATGCTAATCGAATCTTCTTGTCTGTGTCTTCCGGGATATTATGTCTTTCGGATCCCATTGCAGGGTCCATGATCACACTCGCAACAACACATCAACCCTGATGACGGACCCCGCAATGGGATCCGAAATGTCGGCCATAATGGTCGTAAAAATGCGGCATAATACCCCAGAATACACAAACACTTTAGTAAATGATACTAAAAATGTCACTTATTTTTATGTTGCTCGCTAATCACAGTTTTCAACTTGAACTTGCTTAGTTCTCGATGTCCAGCTATATATAGGTTTCCTTGGTTTATTCGAGAAGCCTGGACCCTTTCTGGAAGCCCCGCTTGCTTCTTTTTCTTATTTCTTCTTTATCATAACAATACCTTCATCATAATTTATTTCAACTTCTTTCTTCAGCCTGAAGAAGCTGTCGAAGAGCACACCGAAGACGAAACAGCTCCAGCAGAACCTACAGAGAACGGTAAACTATGACATTTATTAATATAGTAGAGAGAACTAACTAAATACTAGCCAGAGTCACTACAACAGGAACACTTAGTGATATTGGCTATTGGGGGTCAAAATCAGAAAAACATAAGAAAAACATAAAAACATAAGATAAAATAATAATAAAGTTAAAGGTAGAAATAATAATAGTTAAAGGTAAAATAGAAAGATTTATTGTCCATTTCCATTTTGTTGGGATGTAAACAATTGTATCAGGTTTGTCCTATAGACAGTTATACTATCAGCAAAAATGTCAGCCGCCTCTGCATGCTCATTCCCTAATGAGTGTAATCTGGGAATTACAGAGTTTGCTAATGCATTAGTTCTGACACTTCCACTATAATAGAACAATGCACTGTGTCTTGATGACCTCGATGGAGCATATAAGTCGATCAGACTAATAATCTGGGGGCAATCAATCAAACTATTTACGATCCTATAAAGAAATATTAGGTCTGTTACAGTACGTCTCACAGACAAGTTTAAAAGTTGTAAATAACTAAGGAGATATTCATAATTGATATCTTCCAAGCGTATATTTAATTTGTAATTAATAAATCTTAAATTTTTTTTTTGGACTCGTTCAATTGCCGTTGAATGATTAACATAGTGAGGAGACCAAATGATCGAGTTATATTCAACCTGAGGTCTGACAAGAGAAGTGTAGAGGACTTTATAAGTGCGCAGGTCTGTAAAGTTTTGTGCAGTTCTTAAAACAAATCCCAACATTTTGAGACCTTTATTAGTTATCAAGTCAATGTGGGGAATGAATGATAATTTAGCATCAAAAATTACTCCCAGATCACTTATCTCCTCAACTGATACAAGGTTTACATCATTAATTTTGTAGGTGAATTTAATAGGAATCTTTTTTTTTGTAAAAGTAATAGATTGGCACTTGGAGATATTTAGATGAAGTTGATTGTTGGTACACCATTTGAACAGGGAATCCAAATTTGATTGTAGTTTCATACAATCGGACATACTTTTCACTGATCTAAATATTTTCAAGTCATCGGCAAATATCAGAAATTGTACATCATCAAAAATGTCAGCAATGTCATTTATAAAAAGGATGAACAGGATTGGTCCGAGGTGTGAGCCCTGCGGGACTCCACTCAAAGCAATGAATTCTTCTGATAATGAAGAGTTAATCTTTACCGAAAGGCTTCTATTGCATAGATAGCTACCTAACCATTGTAATAATTTACCATGAATGCCCAATCTTTGGAGTTTATCCATCAATATAAGATGTGACACTTTGTCAAATGCTTTAGAGAAATCTGTATAGATTGAGTCTACCTGGTTTCCCTTTCCCAGTTCATTGGATATGTAATTTTCATACAGTAATAAATTAGTAGCTGTTGACCTACCTGAGAAAAAACCATGTTGGAAAGGTGATATTACGGGTTTCATTTGGTACATTATATTATTCAGTAAGAGTTTTTCAAAGAGTTTTGGTATTGATGATTGAATACAAATAGGTCTATAGTTTTTGATATCACTTTTAACACCCTTTTTGAAAATTGGCATCAGGAAGCTACTTTTCCAGACATCAGGATAGCAGCCTGTACTCAAAGATAAGTTAAATAAGAGATATAACGGATAGGAGAGATGATCAACACAATTTATCAGGAATATTGGTGGTATCCTGTCTGGTCCAGCGCTTTTATTGTGATCCAGTTGTTTAATTAGAGTTAAAATCTCACCTTGATTAATATGGACATTAGATATATTTATTTGATCGGAAACCTCAACATTCGGTATATAATTATCAGACACAGAGGCACTATCGTATACGCTTTTAAAGAAATCTGCGAACATGTTTGTTATTTCATTTATGTTGTTTCCTACGACATTATTGAGGTACATTGTATTTGGTATATCAGTATCACTTTTTCTCAATGAATTTGTGTATTTCCAAAAATTTTTTGTGTTGTTTTGTGTATTTTTCTCAATATTATTTACATAGTTATTGAAACACAGTTTTGAGAGAGCGGTACATTGCTTCCTCAATCTAGTAAATTCAGTGTAATCGTACAGGTTTCGACTTTCTTTGTATATTTTGTGGACAGATTTTATACCGGTTTCGGATACGGTTACGGATATGAAATTATTTCGGATTATCCGCTAGTTTCGGATAATTTCGGTTACGGATATTAGAATTTTGAAATTATAAAAGTAAAATACAAATAGCGAGATTTGACTTTTATTTCTAGTCTATATTATCATTGATTTTTACAATCAGTCAAATAAATAACTATTATTACAGCCACTTTGAGCGCTATGTAGGTACCTATTAAAAATACAAAAACAAAATTATAATAAACAAAAATAATATAAGTAACTTCTATTAATATTATTCAATATTTTTATAGGAATTATTACAATTTGCAAAAATACAGTAATTTATAATAAATCAGTCTTCATAAACATTGCTTGAGTATTAAAGATAAAGAGTAAAATCTAAAATTGTAATAAAATCTTGGTACACTTTTACTGTAATCTAAGTACCTATATAATTACAAAAACTGTTCTTAACGAATTTTGTAAGTAATGAAACCATTACAAAATGTCTATTAATAAACTTTAACCTTAATTGTAGTTTTAATAGTCATTTAGATTTAGACTCCGCCTTTATCCGAAACAATCCCAAACTTTTATATCGGTTTCGGTTACGGTTACGGATATATTTTTATTTCGGATATCCGATAGTTTCGGTTACGGTTACGGAGCTACATAACATCCCTGGTCAAAATCATAAGAAACGATCGATCGACGCACCTTATTTAATTTTATTACTTTATAAATATATTTAAATATATATAAATATATATTTATCCTTTTCTTTTAACTCGTAGCGGAAAAACTTTGGATCAATTTTTAACCCTTTTTCCGTGATCCAATCGAGCTGAAACTTTGCAGGCAGACTCGTGGCGACGATAAAAATGATCTAACAAATTTTCGTTTAAAAAAATAATCATAGTATAATTTTGGATTTTTCGAAATTTTAATGCTTTTTTCAAATTGGAATCAATACAAATGAGTAATGACCCTGACGCGTGCAGTAGGCATGAAACCTGATTCAGTGAGAAAGGGAGTATAACAAAAGCTTGGTTTTTATGGGTTAGTTTATTCGGTATCACCCTGGCAGTCATGCGGAGCGATCGTTTCTTTGTTTAATATTTTTTATTTAAAAATACGGTGACTGCAATATTACGATACTGCGACCACAGACTTACATCAATTTAATATAAATTTAGATAAGATTTCTGAGTCCGATAGAGACGAAAATAGTTTATCTTATTGATTAAAATTAATTAGAAGATTTTGAATCCATTTATTTAGAATTACACCGGTTTATATATTATTTATTTAAAACTAGTTATAACCCATCAAAAAATGACTTTTGTTATATATTTTGGGCTCCAGTTAACGCTGGGAGAACAGCGCTATCTAGAGTAACGTCTTGATAACGTTAGTGATGGACATTATTTAATCTTTTATATTGAACTATGCTTTTTTGCTGCTTATACCTCATTGTTATATTATATCACATTATTATTGGAGCATTTTGGTAGCGTTGGTGACGGACAGTGTTACGTAGAGAAATATATATTTTGATTAATAATTAATACCAGTGACATATGCGATATAGCAGGTAATGGATTCAACTATTAGTTTCAATTTTCAATAAAGTGAAATATTTAAAAAAATCTAATTTAGAGCAGGTATTTTATTTTAAAAAGCATAGGTGTACTCAATTTTTTCGTTTTAATTAATAACAATTTTGAAATCATATTTATTTTGAAAACGGAATGAGTTTTTTTATATTACTTGTAGAGTCCATTCACTTTAGATGAGCCACTTGCATTAGTGTGAGTAATACCCTCTGTAACACGTAAATTGTATTCTTTTTTTAAACCAACTTCAATAATATTTATATTTATTTTTTGCTTCTGTCATTTACTCAAAAAAGAATGTTACGAGATTTTGTAAACGGACTGTTACTCACACTAAAGCGAACGAACTCTGCATATATAATATATACATGTTATATATATATATATATATATGTATGCGGCTCTCTGTAACATTTTTGATTCTGTTTCCATGACAATTTGGCTCTTCTCGCTTGACAAACTGCCGACCCCTGCCTTAGTGTCACAATATCTTTCTTTGTTTTTGTATCAGTTTCCATCTCTGACCACATCATGACTTTAATGTTTGTAATTAATCATTTGCTTTCGATGCAGGTGTAGAACCAGAAACGGAATGCGATGAAAAAGAAGACGGAGAAGCCAGCGCGCCAGTTGAAAATGGAGATTCGGAAGAACATGCGGAAGAAGCGACTGAAGAACGTGTCCTTGAACAGGAGGCAACCAAGGCCGCAGAACATCCCAAAGCACAGGAGCAGCAAGTTCCCATGACCGAGGAAGCTAAAATACAGAATATGAAACAGGTAGGATCTTATGGGCCTACCACACGCACAAGTATCACCACACTTTTACCTGCGCAGGCCGGTTTGTACACAGAACACCGTGGGTGTAATTGGTGATATGTCAAAAATCTCTAAAAATATCTCTTTATTATTCGATTTCTTCCCAAAAACCGAAGTGTGCTGTCATCTGTGAACCAATTGTCATATTAAATTCGTAGTGAAGTTCCTATTATACCTACCGACGGAGTAATTCAAATTTTAAATATTCCGTGACGTTATCAGGCCGCCGTTGGTAGTAATCAAACTTTTGTAATGATTCCAATTTGAAAAAACCATTAAAATTTTGAAAAAATCAAAATTATCCTATAATTAGTAGGGTAGCTTGTTGGTCTTGTGGTTAGGACACTCGCCTCGTGATCCAAAGGTCGCGGGTTCGAATCTCACTCCAGACTAGCAATTTAGTCCTATTTTCATAGCACAAGCATTTTAGCTTAGTTTGAAAATAGTAAGAATATTGATGTGACACGTATTCCGTGTTCGCATCTCTATTTAAAAAAAAAAAAAAATTATTAATTTTTGTTAACGAAAATTTGATAGATCTTCTTGATCGTCAAAAATCGATCCAAAGTTTTTGCGTCAAAGAAACAGACAGACGCCACGAGTTAATATTAGGTCCTTACATATGAAATTGGGGTTTAGTATGGGAGGAACATAAAGCCGATTTTTTTTTATTATAATATATTTATTTAATCAAAGTATGTACCATTGCTATCTATGCACTTTTGCCATCTCATAGGTAGTTCATCGATCCTTTTACTAAAAAAAACCATTCGGACGGGAATCAATAAAATCTTTGAAGGCGGTTTGGAGTGCCCCATCGGAGTTGAATTTTTTCCTTTGCAAGAAGTTATCCAAATTTCGAAAAAAATGGTAATCTGTTGGGGCAAGGTCCGGAGAGTACGGTGGATGTCTTAGACATTCCAATTGAAGCTCCTCTAATTTGGTAGCCGTCTGTTGTGCAGTGTGTGGTCTAGCGTTATCATGAAGCAGCAGTGGCCTAGAGCGATTAGCCAGCCTCGGTTGTTTAGCAGCTAGCTTTTCCATCATGGTTTGCAGTTGCTGACAATAGACATCTGCCGTAATCGTCTGGCCAGATTTAAGAAAGCTGTAGTGAACGACACCAGCACTAGTCCACCAAACGCTCACAAGTAACTTTTTTGGAGTCAATTTTCGCTTGGGGCATGGTTTGGCTGGTTCGGCAGGGTTCAGCCATTGCGATGAGCGCTTCCGATTATCGTACATGATCCACTTTTCATCACAGGTAATGATTCGATTTAAAATCCCTTCATTATTGTGCCGGTTGAGTAATGCAACGCAGCAGTCAACGCGCGTTTGTTGATTTGCTTCACTCAATTCGTGAGGTACCCACCTTTCAAGCTTTTTCACCTTACCAATTTGCTTCAAGTGGATTAAAACAGTTTTATCACTAACACCGCAGCCTGCAGCTAACTCGGATTTGATTTGCGATGGATCCGCTTCCACAATAGCCTTCAATTCTTCATTATCAACTTTGGTCTCCGGCCGTCCACGGGGCTTGTTCTGCAGGTCGAAATTTCCAGAACGAAAACGTTGGAACCAAAAACGCACTGTGTTTTCTTTTGCGGCACCGTCGCCATACACATCATTAAGACTTCGAGCCGTTTCTGCAGCACTGGTGCCACGGTGGAACTCGTACTCGTAAATAACGCGATATTTCAAGTTTTTCATTTTGTAAACTGAGTGACGCAAAGAAAAAAACAATTGAAGAAAAAACAAATGAATTATAATTTTCAAAACACAAGTACATGAGTAAATAGCTGTATAAATTTGGATTTGGAATTCCTAACCAAAGAGAAGATATTTGAGATCAAATTTGCCAGTACGGGAAAACGCCAATTTCATATGTAAGGACCTAATATAAAGGGAGTAAAGAGTTATTTATTTCTCAATATTGATAAAGGGAGTAAAAAGTTATTTATTTCTCAATATTGATAAAGGGAGAAAAAAGTTATTTATTTCTCAATATTGATAAAGGGAGTAAAAAGTTATTTATTTCTCAATATTGATATGGTCCCCTTTAACCTTCGGATAGCGGAAGACCGATAATATAATCGGGGGCTGGAGCGGGGTATAAAGTGACCCCAGTCTAATTTGCGTTTTAATGTTCTCGGCACAGGTTCTTCCTAGTGAGATGAGCGGTTTAATTTCCTATGTTATGTATCAAGATGAAGATAAATAAATAAATTATTTTTTGGTTTGAAAATGTTCTATAATATTTTTAATTACATTTCTTATACAATGCAAAGAAGATTCTACTAAATTTGTCATAATTTTATATGAAACCGCAGTAAGTATTTTGACGTCTCAACACTCACACGCGACACATAATTTTTTCTACCGTAGTGAGCTAGGCCTGCCCGAACTCTAATCCCTCGAGCGAACCGAATGGACCAATCGCGCTCGAGTGAAACGACCAATGAGAAGTCCGATGCGACGGAAAGGTACCGACCATTCTCTCGCCGACCTGCGCCCGCGACACCACGCTTAAATTCGCTCTTACTATATTGTTGTATAACGATTTTATCAACAGTAATTCTGTGTCTGCAATAAATCGACGAGTTAATTGTGAGTACTCTTTCTATATCACATCTCGCTCAGCCTCTAATACACCTTGACAAAGCACCATTCATGCATACGCCTTCAACGCTACACGCTCAGACGTGATTATGCTTCGACAAATGGGCCAATCACCTGATCACTTCGCATTACATGCACCTTACACACATCCACACCTACCAGTCAAACACGACACCTACTTCGCGATATTACTCTGTACCTACACATCTACTACACTGGCGCTACGTAGGTATACATTTACAAATCATCTGCCAAACTGGTTCCCCCGAAAATTCGAGCACATATTTCGCGATCCACACATAACTTCAAAACATCTGCCAAACTACTTTTAACTGTCTTACTACACATTACCATTTTATTTTCTTTGTGTGTTGTATTCTTTGGGATATTTCTGAGTATTAATTACAAAGAATACCAGCACAATATCAATAAATTATTTAATAGTTTTCTTAGGTTAAGTTGTGCCTAGTTCCGGAAAGGAAGTGTTAAAGTTGTCTACCTTGGATATAATGCACTTATGCCAGGTTTTTTAATAATCCCCGAAAATTTCTGAAACGCACTTTTTTATATACACTTTAATTATATGGACCTTTGTTTCAATATCATAACTATGCATCTATAATATGTGATATTTATATGATACTACGAAGCATCGAAGCAATTCTTACTCATCAGCGACTTCATGCAACAACTGATCAGCAATTTTTTTACAATGCAGTTTTCGTAGAAAATTTCATTGTTTCGCAATTGTAGTATTGCGTGATTAGTCTTTTAATCTACTTATTCGAACTGACTTAGTAATATTACCATAGCAAAAAACATGTTTCACCCACATACATGAATACACGGCGTAATTATAACACACATGCGTGAACCGAGTTATGCCGAGATTGTATTCCGTCTCACTGTCACCGTTGTCAGCTATATGGGCATTGAGACAAATGAAGTGGATTGACTAATATTACCATAGCAAAAAATATGTTTCACCCACATACATGAATACACGGCGTAATTATAACACACTTGCGTGAACCGAGTTATGACGAGATTGTATTCCGTCTCACTGTCACCGTTGTCAGCTATATGGGCATTGAGACAAATGAAGTGGATTGACTAATATTACCATAGCAAAAAATATGCTTTACCCGTACATGAATACACGGCGTAATTATAACACACTTGCGTGAACCGAGTTATGCCGAGATTGTATTCCGTCTCACTGTTACCGTTGTCAGCTATATGGGCATTGAGACAAATGAAGTGGATTGACTAATATTACCATAGCAAAAAATATGCTTTACCCGTACATGAATACACGGCGTAATTATAACACACTTGCGTGAACCGAGTTATGCCGAGATTGTATTCCGTCTCACTGTCACCGTTGTCAGCTATACGGGCACTGAACTAAATTAAGTAAAATTGGATGGGATTCTCTTGTTCCAGGATGTGATGGACGAGCTAGCGTCCGAGCAGTCGCGCCAGATGAAGCAGGGCTCCTCCCCGCCCAGGCCCATCGCCCCGCAGCCCAGGAGGACCCCGGGGCCCAAGCCGGTGTTCGGCCCCCTGACGCCCAACACTAGGCCGCTGGTGCTGCCCGGCGGCCGCAAGTGGAAGGGGCCGAAGGACGCCTTCACCGACGCCTTCATCGCCGAGACCATGAGCTCGCAGGCCACCGTGATCCAGGGCAAGGCGCTGGGGTGAGGACAGTGCACTTTGTCGCTTCTTCTTCAACGCGGTGTGCTCCCGTTCCAACTGGTGTTAAGCCATTTGATAAGGAACCCTGACAACTCCTTTACTTGGTCTGTGCAACTTGTAGGAGACCATCCTCTTGCTCGCTTTCCTTCATTGGTATTCGCGCTGCTACCGCGCTATGGAGACGGCACATTAGTAAATCACAATATTTAACTTTCTACATTGTATCTTTAGGTCGACCACAATCAAAAGTCCATTCCGTAGCTTTGTCCGGTAAGAAGAAAGCGGGGGAAAGTTGCATGCTAAGCCCGCATTACAAGCCTTGATATGATAATCCAAGTAAATATATATTTTTTAGTTTAAAAAAGATTACTTACTATTAAGAAAAACTTATTTTGTGTTCATTTTTTGCATCGTAACAACACACATATTTTTTGCGCACATTCTTTTGAATGCTCGCTATAATATCTCTACCAAAAGTGTATTCTTTAATAGATTATTCCCCTAATTTAGGAGCTTGAGGCAAAAGCGCCACTATACAACAGACGAAAATTAAGTATGATAAACGTTTTTATAATTGAATTTAAAACCAGAGGGGAAAATGAAAAATTAATATGCTTTTGATGAAATACTTCTAAAACATACAAAGATGCTTTCAAAATCAGTTATCGATTGTGAAATTGGCATTCTTTTCCAGATCATCATATTCAAGCTCTATTTTATCCTCACATGCAACGTGGCGCTTTGGCTTTTAAACTCTTCAGAAATATTTTTACATCGTACTCAAATGTCACACCAGGACTACCTAGCAGGGTCATCAACGAGTTGTTGGTAATCGATAAAAATAAAATTAATTGATTTACCAACAGCGCTCAAACGCGGCCCTTCCCCGTAGGTACGTGCTCTCTTAAGCGGGAATACGTCAACAGAGGGATTCGTTATCTGTCGCGAGAATTGCAAGCGGTTGATGAATGTTCCGGCTGTTTCACACTGGAATAGGGTAATTTCACATTTTTCTTAACTTTGATTTAGAAAATACATTTATGAGAAAAAAAAATTTCAATATGTATACGAGTTTTCAATATATTAATAACATTAAAAAACGAATTTGAAAATCACGATTTTAAACTCCCGCCAAAACGCTTATTTTCGCAAGTGTCGTAATTTGGCAGTTTTCATGTCAATTTGATTTTTACCACGTGACAGCACATTCGCGTCTTTAGACATTCATTCGGTTTTTTACAAAGCAAGCCGCCTTTTTTGTATTTCATCCATAATGTCTGGGAAAAAGTACTGTAAATGTTGTCTGGTACACAAAAGCAGAAACTCTTCCCTGAAAACTCCCGATAAACTATTATAACTGTGCCTAAGAGTGCTCCCTTAAGACAGGAGTGGTGTCGTGCGATGAGACGAGACGAAAAGATAATGAAGTACTTTCTTCTTATTCCACTCTGTTTTGTTGTGAAGATTATTTTAATGTACGTATTATTTAGAATGTCCGAAGACGTACGGTTACCATAGAAACGAAACAAATTATAGTCCGTCCAACTTATCTGGAGAATAAAGGAGGGCGTCCCAATCGTTGTGGTATTGCCCATAGTGTAAAAATTATCTAATTTGTAGGGAATTTTATACAAATTCGTTTTTTCTTAAACAAGTTATTAAGCAGTATACGACACGATAAAAAACAAAAAATGTAAACTAACGTACAAATAAATTTATCAAAATATACATTCGTAAAATACACAACGTCACAAAATGGCGTTTTTTCAAAATCAAAGAAAAATACCATTTTCAGGAAAAAAAAAAACAAACAATAATAATTCTTTTAGGCTGGCGCCACATTACGAAGATCTTCCGCCGCGTTTTTTCCGTTGCGCCAAATCGGCAAAGCAAATAGATCGACCGATCATCCGCGTAGTGTGTTTAATAAGCGCATATTGTATGGAAAGAAATGTAGCGATGTTCCACGACGGAAGAGGCGCGGCGGAAGATCCGCGCAGTGTGGCGCCGGTTTTATTCGGTGTCTCATACCTAATGATCATGACCACCATGTTTAACTCAGTAACACCTAAGGATATCAATCGGTTTAGGGCCGTTGTATCAACTTGGTTTATAGTAATTTTTCGTTCAAAGCATAGATATTTTGCATTTTCCACCGATCAAACAACTCGCTCTCGTAAAAATCTATGCTTTAAATGAACTATTGCTATAAAGTAAGTTGATGCAACCAGTTTTTAATGTGCATAAATAAAAAAGTTTATTTTTGAAAAAAGATGTTTATACAAATGAACTCGATAATGAATTATGTAATAAAAAGTATAAATAATAAAAATTCTATGTAAAAAAATTATCGAATAAAATATGTTCTAAAACTTTTCTCATCTTACGGCTTCTAATTCAATTTTTCCACTTATCCTTGTTCTTTTTTTCCGGGTGTAGACATTTTAATGCCCATTTCCACGGCCACTTTACCTTCTTTAACTATTTTGTAAATTGCCGATTCAGAAATTGTATAATAGTAAATAAAAAACTAAGTATGGGAAAATCATTATAATTGCATGGCAGCATTAACCTAAAGTGGCGGCAATAAGTCTATGAACAAAATCAAACGGTATAATTGGGGCTTTTAGACGTTGTTCCTCTTCAAAAAACGTGTGCATTTTGAAGATTATTTCCCGAACACCGCTTTTAATGGTTTTTGGCATGGTGACAATCTAAAATGTTCTTAAAAAACTATCGAAACAGTCGTGAACCTCTCTGTAAACAAAGTCCGTCAAAGGTCCGTCAGCTGTAGATAATCCAATATGGCGTCGTTAGTTCCAAATTTGGCCATTCTTCAGATAAGTTAGACGGACTATACAGTGACAAACACCATAGATCACGTATGTTTGTCTTTAATTCTTGCCAAACAACGTCACCACCAAGGAAGCGTAATTTTTAAGATTTTATTATAAAAATCATGAATGAAAACATTATCCCACACCATCCATACTGAGTTACGAAATATAATTTATTTTTCTAAATCTATTTCATATATTTTCATAGATATCTGTAAAATGTGAAATTACCCTATTACAACATGGGAATAAAAGACAATTCCTTGTACGAAAAACCTTGTCTGAACAGGTTTTAATATTGCGCGCACAGACGATGCGTTCACCAACTGCTTGTTGACTAAAATATAATTGTCATTATAACAATATTCATGAATCTAGCTTACGACAATAATGAGAGCGTCCATAAACCATGCAGTTCATTTTTGAACCCCTCACTCCCCCTACACAGTCTTAACGTAGCTTTTACTTGGACGTAGTTTTTTCCTATTAATTCCAGAAGACATCTTGTGCAGTTTTCTCTCACCAAAACTATTGATTACGTGCACATTTATCGATCGCATATTCTGTACTTTTTAATCGTGCCAAATAAAGTAAATGAAAGAATTACGTAGCTCGACTCTGACCTCTCCCGTAGCGTAGCATTCTACCAACTCCTGACGTGGTATATGGACGTTCCCAATGTAAAGAGGTTTATGTTACGATTCATACCATACATATATTGGAAATATTTGATGGCAAAAGGCAGCAATATCAAAAAAATATTAATGCAGTCATCGAGGATTAATAATTTATAATGTACTGAACATAGACGTACTATAAATATACACTAGTTACAAACCAAAATATCTGCTTCACATAATGACAACATGATTTACTGTTAACGTAGACTAGGGTGAACTAGGGGTGTCCAAAATGTATAAATGTCCGCGCGATATATATATATATATATGTAACAAAAGGAACTTCTGGACTCCCTCGCGTTTTCTGTAAATGGTCTCCGTGAGAAGACATGAAAGTCTCCCGCCAATAAAGCCTTATTGGTGGGAGACTTTCATGTCACCCGCGAACAAGTACGGCTAGTCCGTAACTTTTGAGGCCTTTTAGCTTTGACAATGGCACATGATACCGTGTCGAAACGTCGGCCTTGGTCTTCTCACGGAGACCATTTACAGAAAACGCGAGGGAGTCCAGAAGTTCATTTTGTTACATACAATAACGCTCGCGGAAACCTCAAGCAAAACATATATATATATATATAAAACATGGAATAAATACCGCAATTCGCTACTAACTTCATATGCATTCGTTGTTAAAAAATATGTTTTATTGTCCTTTCTTACACGTGGTTATGAAAATAATTTCTATCTCTTTCTGACTGATACATAATAGTATATAAGTACGCAATAGAAGACAGCTGAAACTAGATGTCTCAGATTTGTGTTTTAGTGACTAGTCTATATTTATAGTACGTCTATGGTACTGAATCTGAGATTTTATAAGAAACAAAAACTATAAAGCGTGATTCTGTAAGGGATAGATACATAAAATCTGGAATTCACGTTAAATTTAAATTATTAATCCTCGGTGACATGATTCAAAAAAGTTTTTCATTTTTTTGGATATTGCTGCCTTTGCTTTTATAGGTACCCCACAATTAATAAAATTTGTAGCCTTAATTAAATAAAAGGTAAATTCACCAACCATAATTAACACAATTTTCGATCTATTTTGTTTTTTGTCTGTGTTTTATCTTCAGAAAATCATATTTTTTGTGGTTCAAATTTTCGTACACATCACAATGTCAATTTTCATTTTGTATGTAATCATTTATCGAATTTCATTATGTTTTAGGAGTCAATTCGAAAGCGCCCATCTTCCATACGACGACAGGTACATTTCCATTCTCATCTTCATCCCTTCTTGTGTGTGCTCAAGTTTCCAATACATCAGAACATGAGGTAAATGATTGTGCCACGTTTACACTGTTCAAGTTAACCACTCGTGTGGTTGAATACGAATACACATACTTAAGCCATGTATTCACTAGGGGACAAATCGCGAAACATTCCGCTCGACATGTCGCATCAACATCTACGCTCATGTTTTGGGGACAATGACGCGGTCATTTAACGTGTACACACCGGGACTCGCATATCTTGTCGCGGAAATGTCATCCGATGAGGTTATGGATGACAGCTGCGGTATCTCATTTGGCGAAAACGGGGTTCCGCGCAATTCGAAATGTTTTTTTGGGTCGCAATTTCAAATTAACGAGGTTTTACTGTAGTAAATTGAATATTATTAAAAACAAGGTCCTTTTTGCAAATAATTATTGTTTTCCAGACGTCGCGGAAATATATCGCCCTATGAGGTTATGATGATAGCCGCGTATCTGTTTATGTTAATGAGTTTATCGAAAAGTAAGAGGAGAAAAAAGAGGAGAATGCGAAATTATTAACTGCAAAGAGAAAGAAGGACGGACATTCTATGCGATCTTCGATCGATACAGCTCGATGAGTTCGAGAACGATTTCGTTTCCCCGCATTGTCATCTTGACAGATACAGCGCATGCGTATTCACTTGTAAACATACCACGTGGTACTGACGCTCCGCGGAATGTTGCAGTGAGTACGCTCGGGTACCGTGCGCATGGCAACGTTGCCACGGCACGTAGAAATGCCGCGCTATGTTGTGCGCGAGGTCGCGGAACAGTGCACGACGTTGCAACGTCACGTAGACTCTATGCCGCGCGTGCTGTTGAGGGACAATTTGTCCCCTAGTGAATACATGGCTTTATTTGTACCATGTTTTGCTGGCCATAATAATATTTTAATGTTTATTGACGCATTCCAGATTCCAGACAATACGGTAATTAATTTTACAAAATAAGTATAAATATTCAAAAAAAATATTTAAAATATTTTGAGTATGTCCAAATTTTTCAGAACAGAAGTGGATTGTTTGTCACAAGGACATCATTAATCAATTAATGTATATTATAGATGTCTCACAGAGACGAAACTGTATTTTTTCAAGGGAGAGTAGGTATAGAAGTCTTTTTTGGGGGGCCATAGGACTTACGACCTTTCGTACGGTTGGCTTAGGTGATCACTTTAGACATGCAACGTTCGCCATTTCCACCCACGATAGAATACCATGTCCATTAATTTTTGGAAGTTGTACATATATTTAACTTTTTGCGCCACGTTTCACATGTGAGTTCTAACGACCCCCATGCGGTTTAATAAATTGAAAATAATATTTCTGGCATATACTAGTGTAATGATAGAAATTCGGATGAATTCCATTAGGCAGGATAAAGTATATAGCAAAAAAAATCCAAAAATTATATATAGATGTCTCATTTAGAGACATCTGTGGTTATTCGAGGGGAAGGAAAAAGCTTTGGTGCTAGCCGCATGGGGGCCGTTAGAACTCACATGTGAAACGTGGCGCAAAAATTTAAATATATATACAACTTCCAAAAATTAATGGACATGGTATTCTATCATGGGTGGAAATGGCGAACGTTGCATATGTGTACAGTGATCACCTAAGCCAACTATACGATAGGTCGTAAGTCCTATGGCTCCCCAAAAAAAGACTTCTATACCTACTCTCCCTTGAAAAAATACAGTTTCGTCTCTGTGAGACATCTATTATACACATTAAAATTATTTAATATCACGACATGTTATTTTATCAGACATTGTGACAGCTTTGAATTATTTTAAAAATATTTGAGGTAAGAATTAGCGAAGGGCATAATTACATTTCGGAATGAAGACTTCAACACGTACACCTTCACCAAGTTGAAGGATTCATTTGTAGTAGGTACCGAATCGTTACGCACTACTCTACTTCAATAAACTACATGAAGTTAGCCGTTCGTTGTTCGTGTAGTACTTTAAACTCAACTGTGCCATTGTAAAACAATGCGTGAACAGTTCGAAAATAACAGTTTGCTTATATAATAACGGCATGCTTCAGAGAGTTACGCTTCACGGCGATCGGCGATTGAAGTTTGAAGGATTGAAGTAGTTGTTCGGTTAAAAACGTGTGAAGTGTGAAGTATTCAGTGGAGTATACTCCACTGAATATTTACTAATTATTAATAGGTCTACTCTCTTCTAAGTACTATATTATAATACAGTACTTAGGAAGGAGTAGACCCATACCTAGTAATGCAAGATTTAATTGTACAAAGACAAGAGAAGAAAAAGTAGAAAATAATATTATATTGTCAGTAGATGGTAGAATCATAAAGAATTACACGTGATCGATGATTTTACAGCACTCACATCTTTTACACTAAATCGGAAATTACTAGAAGGTTCTGGGGTGGTCCACCGGATTCTGGAAGTATCTAAAAAGCGACATAAACACGGGTATATAAATACGTGAGCATTTTTGACAGCGGGCTTTCAGCGACAAATATACAACCAGTGAAGGAGTACCTAAGGGCCTACTTGCGAGCTTCTCGATGCGATAGAAACAGCTCAATAAAAAGAGTTGAGCGACGAGCGATAGTGTGAACCTGTGTGAATTATTTCAAAAACGTTTAGTGTGAATTTAGGAACATACGTAGCTCCGATTAAATTCATGTCCAGTGAGTTTGCGTAGTAAATATTTTATAAAATTGTTTTTAGTGTTTTATTTTCCTCCCATAGCCACTATTCCGGGACAATATTTAGAACAATTAGTTTGAACAGCTACAGTACGAAGATCGATCGTAGTATACGCGTGTGTCGATAAAATCAAAAGCGTGGAGCGCTTTTTCTCATACCGTAACGATCGCTTTCATCTTACTTTAACAGTAGCTTGTTGGTGTAGTAGTCATGACGCTCATCTAGTGATCTGGTGATCGGTGTTTCGAGCCCTATTCCAGGACACCAGCAAGTTAGTTCTATGTTCATAAGCACAAGCTTAGTTTGAAAATAGTAAGAGTATTTTTTCGCATGAACAAAAATAAATCTTTTATGCCGTGTTTCATGTAATTTTGTATGGACAGTCACTGAAGTGGAGTGAAGTGGGTGACAGGGTTATTAATGATAACGTAATGATCTGAATGCGAAAGGGAAAATAAATCCTTAAAACCTGGAATTGCAGTATTCTGCACATATCACGAAGCATCCATAGAAGTACAAAATCCTGCATCTCAACATTCGAACCAAAATTTCTCAAGGAAGAGCTTCTGGAAGGCGATGGACATCCTGGGTAACGATTCAGCTGGGGAAATTCACAGTCCAGCTATTCGAAGCTGCTGAAAGCAGGATAATGATGGCCAACATGATCCATAACCGTACGAGTATCAGAAGAAGAGAATTCCACGCATTATTGGTCAGGACAGCTACTGGCGCGATGTAAACCCTGCTAAAGATCGTTGATCCAAGGTCTATTTCGGTGCGGGCATGTGACATTACCTGACATTTCTAAATCAATTCTTGGCAAAGAAGCGTCAATCTTTATTGTACGTATCCATCCGTATTTATTGTATTCGCAGTGCAATAGAAAACGAAATATATCTTGAAAATGTATTTCAAAACATTGTCAATTAATTTTTTAGGTCTACTCAAAAACCGATGCGACCTCCGCCATCTTTCTAGCAATTTTTGATTATTAGTTGATGAACAGTATGCATTCGTTTCATTCCAGGGCTCGATGCTAGAAGTTCCTATATCAAAAGAGTGAATTGTTCAGGAGACGCCTGGAATAGCCTAGAAGTGACGGGAACCTTCTCCTAAGCACTAGAAAGGAAAATAATCTTCTCGAGAGTTCAAAAACCAGCGTTCGCATATAAATAGCGGGTCCGGGCTGCGGCGAGGGAGAGTTTGTTTTGACATTTCGATCGGTGCAAAGTGAGCCGTGCACGGCAGCCAGAGTGGTCAGTTGTGAAATTTCAGGGCGAAAGATATCGAGCGAGTTCTCACCGATAGTGGCAAAATCAATAAGCGCGACTTCAATAGCAGTAACTCCATTTTGCCAAAATATACATGCATATAATTGCTGAGTTATGTGTCAAAAAATGTCAATAATAATCATTTACACCATATTAAAAAACCAACTATTTAAGTATGTAATTTTACAAAACAACGAGGTTTTCTCTTCTTCCTGAAAATTTTATATTTATCAAGATAGGAGGTATTGGCGATTCGGGGTCGATATATGTCGCATACTTTATTCAATTAGGCTATCAAATCAAATGTGAATTGGGCAAAAGTTACATTTTGTAAAGTGATCGCTTAAGCCAGCCAATGACAGGTCGTTAGCCCTGTAAACACTCAAAGAAAACTTCAATTTCTACTTTCTCATATAAATAGCTTCGTCTCTGAGAGACGTAGCGTGTGCACTGCTGCCGTGCTAGGGAAGCGTCATATGAATACGTCACGGTTATTTAGTTACGTTAGGTATACTGTTTCTATAATCGTTAATTGACAATAACTGGCAACTGTTAAAACTTTCGAATCAGTCAAACTCACCGTAAAAGGGTGAATATTACAAAAAATATTTTTAAATTTTGTCCTGAGTAAGTCTGAATTCTCCCTCCGTGCGCCAAACGTCACAATTTGACAGATTTGTTGGTGCGCAGGGTGAACTTCATGAAGTACAAGAAGCCGCCCGTGGTGCTGGACCACATCAAGGAGTCGTCCGTGTACAAGCTGGTGCACGAGATGGACGAGTCCCCGCCGCTGCCCATCGAGGCCAGGCCGTCCAGGGTCATGTCCGAAGCCGAGTACCGGGAGGTGAGAGCATCCAAGATGGTGTATAATGGCCGATGTCATCAATTCCAACATTACTGCTAATATTCAGGCTAATAATAAAAGAGCTATTCCACAATACATACAATAACAATCATCATCATCATCACTCTTGGCACTACAACCCTTCGTGGGTCTTGGCCTCCTCAATAATCTTCCTCCACTCATCTCGGTCTAGTGCCAGCTCTCTCCAGTTCCGATGCAGAGATGTCTTTGAGGACGTTGTCACTCCATCTTAATTTTGGCCTTCCTAAGCTCCTTCGCCCTATCGTCTTTGAGTTCAGCAGGGACTTTGGTGCTTGATGCTCGGACATTCTTTCCACCGAAGTCTTCCCAGTTTTATAAATTTTGTGACGTTTGGCTCCTTAAACAGAGAATAGAGCTCATTTTTGTAACGTCTGCGCCAAAGTCCATTTTCTAGAACAGGTTCGAAGATACACATACGAAATTTTCCTTTCAAAAACTTCCAGTGCTCGCTCATTCCTCTTAGTTAGTACCCAGCTCTCAACTGCTAGGCCAGTGCTCACGTAAGGGGTAATAAGCGTTTTGTACACTAATGTCTTGGTGTTTCTGGATAGCAGTCTGGATTTCATCTGCTTTATACAATAACAATATCCTGGTATATAACATCTCCCCAAGTCATATCAATGGTTACGGAGATAAGCTACCTAGGGTAGACCTCTTTCCACTTAAGAAAGACAACTCAATTAGTATGTGCAAGCCGTGCATACGACGCACGTTGTTTCTTTGTGTTGGTGTTTACTGGTATATACACCAACACAACGAAGCAATGTGCATCGTACACACGGCTTACGCATACCTATTCGATTGTCTTTATAAAATGGTAAAAGGTATACAAGCTTGTATGTCCTGGTATAACACCTTCCCGCTAAATCATATTAATAGTTTTTTAGAAGAGCTACTTCAAAGATTCAATATTTTTGACTAACCTGTAAAATGTTGGATTATCATAAAAATAACTTTTGAGTTATAATTAAAACAGAAATTTGAAAAAGTTTTTTTGCAAGATTTTAACAATTTCATGTGACTTATATTAAAGAGAATGAACTTTTAATATTAAATTTATGCTACCTTTAAGATTGTCCAACATTGTACATATGTCTCATTATACATACAACATTGATATCTCGAAAATATTGAAAAAATGAAAACTTTGAATAAATTAAAGAATATTTATTTTTAAAATTGATTGAAGAAGTCTCCCCCGAAGTTTTTGTTAATAGCTACAAGACACTGTACAAGTAATATATATTTTTGAATAGGTAAGGTTAGGCCATATTTCAGCTAGATTAATCGTCACATTTAAGAATGCTACCGGGACTTTTCATTGCCATTGAGAAGGATATCGAGGGGAGAGCTACTGCGGGAAATAAGGTAAATAAAAAAGCCCCAAATGCTACTGTGGCCAATAGGTATCCGTCACACAAAGCAAGAATAGCGATCCATAGCGGAGTTCTGGTTCCAACTCTAATGTATGGAAGTAAAGCCTGGAATTGGCTAAAAAGGAATAATGTAGACTCAAGGCGATGGAAATGTGGTCGCTAAGGCGCATGCGCGTGAGATATTTGACCACTAGAGTGAGGAATGAACAAGTTACAAGTGAATATTGTGCAACGTGGTAAACTCAGTGATGTACAAGATACCCTATACAAAGTATCTGGAATACAAAATGCAAGATACTTTAAAATAAAGTATTTCAAATACCAGATACAAATAACTTTCTGGAATGGTATCTGAAATACTAGACACAAAATACGTATCTTCCAAATACTTTTTAAAGATAAAATCCTTTTGTAAGAAAACACATTTTATTGAATGTAAGTTTATTTTTTTACGTGAATTATTTACGAATAAATCGCGTTGATCGCGCAAATATGAAAAAATAAAATATTATATTGTTAAGGTTTAAATTGAGACCTGATTGATCTTCCAAGATTTTGTCGCTCATTTTTCTTCGATGGGGTCTCATTATAGGTACATCATTGCAAAAAAGTATCTTAGCAATCTTAGTATTTACAAAATACTCATATACCAAAATAATGTATCTAAATACAAGATACAAGATGAATATTCAAAAAAGTATTCCAGACACAAGATGAAAATACTTATTTTGTATTTTGTATCTGTATCTCAAATACTTGTATCTTAGATAAGTCACATATCTGGGTACACCGAATAAAAAGTCATCATCATCATCATCTTCATCCCCTCGTCCTAGTAGGGCCGGGGGCTCAAAGACTCGACACGGTGTTACCGATTATCAGCACCTTTTTGGCCATGTTACACTGTGCCAATTCATATTCCATTGTGCCATTCAATAAAAAGTGACCTAGAAGTAAAGAAAAGATAGTCATTTGGTCATGTGGAATGTACGAGCGAGGAAAGGATGGTAAAGAAAATATACGAGGCGAGTGTTGAAGGCAGCAAGAACAGAGGGCGTCTGCGAAAGACCTGGCACGATCAGATACAGCAAATATTGGAGAGTGACCCCGTTAAAAGCTTCACCAACCATAGAGCGTGTGCCAAGATATAAAATGTGGCTCGCCCCAGCGGGGAAACGACGTAACGGTTAGTTAGTCAAAAAAAGGCAAGACGATATTCGTCAACGTGTGTTGACCGTTGATGTTATAATACTTGTATTATTTTCACTTGCTCACGGAGCTTCTCTCCGAATAAATATGCCAAATATGAAATGCACGAAAACTCTCTTTCATTCCACGTACGTTTACATATATTCTTTAAATATATCTTGATATTATTAATAATTACTATGTTTCAGAGATGTCGTTCAGCGACGCCCAACGCCATGCAGATGTCAAACGGTGCCTAGGAGATTCACTTCATCAGTACAATTTTAAGTTAATACTAACTACTAAATAAGACTAGCACATTTCTCCTTTCCAATCCTTTTTTTTTAATAATACAATATTAGTACAAGAATCACAGAAAATTATATTAAACTAGCGAAATCGGCATTATAATCAATAAAACCTATTATTAAATTAAACAATTTATATATGTATCATGACATACAACTGAGACACCGCCCGATGTTGACAGATTCGGTATTCCGCAAAGTTAAGAGGTTTGTATCTTAGCTAATTTATTTTGTGTAAAGGGGAAATCCATTCGACTGTTGTTTTGTGTTCAGTTCCTACATAACATTTTGTTTGAAATATTCAATCAAAATTAATTTGAAATATATTACTAAATTACTGTTTTAGGTGTTTAAAAATGAAATGTACATGATTTAAATAATTAGTTTATTCTTTAGTTGTTAAATGAAATATTGTGTATTTCAACAAAAAATTATCCTTCTTGTAATTTTTTTAAACTTATAATAAATGTATTTTTGTCATATTATGCCTTGTTATATATTTCTGCGTTCCTTTCATTAATCGAGATACTCTGACTTAACAGTGGGTGGTCAAATTATTAGAGCTACTGTGCAAAATTTATTTCGAAATTGGTAACCTTAAAAAGATTTAAAAATAAATAAAAAATTTAAGACATGCTTTTATAAGCTTTCTTTGCATACATTCGTAATCGATTTTTTTTACATAAGTTATGCAGTATCCAAATATAAAACTAGTTGTACTTCAACAGTCTTTGAATCCGTTTCATAAGTACATATAAACACTAACATAACGAAACAATGTGCCTCATATGCACGGCTTAGGCCCGGTTGTTTCAAGTTCGATCAAAGTAAGCGGTCGAGCAAAGCATAGATTTTTACGAAAACGGATCGTCTGATTGGTGGAGAACGTAAAAATCTATGCTTTTAAAGAACGCTTACTTTGATCGAACTTGAAACAACCGGGCCTTAGGCTCGGTTGCGCCAGCAGAAGTAAATTTGGTTCGAGTAACATTGACCCGAGTAACTTTTTTTACCCTCAGCTCAGAGTAAACTCGATTTCGGGTTGCACAAACAGCTTTTTTACCGCTGTCAAACCAATCATAAGGCTAATAGGGTGCCAAGCGGAATAAACCTCAAATACCGCATTTGTCTATGGAATTTGATTTATTTCAGTTTTTCACCACTGGCAATACGTACTTTTGCGGTTCAAAACCAGTTCAAACAAACCACTTTATTCTATAAAACAAACCAAACAAACGTCAAACCATCGCTAAAATAACGCGAAATTAAAAGATTCATTTTAATATTTACAAATTTCAATACGAAAATGACAGCGACAAAATTCAAATGACAAGTACCTATATGGATAAATGTCACATTTTCAAATCAGCTGTGAGAGGACGGCCATTTTTTTTACCAACGTTTTTACCTTTACCCATCTATCTTGGAGAGTAAAAAAAAGTTACTCAGATGTATGTACTTTGATATACCGGAGTAGGGGGGGTAAGGTCTGAGGAGTCAGAGGTGATATAAAATCACGGTGTGGTAAACCGGCCGGGAGATCTCAGATCTACGTATGCCGGCGGTTACGCCCTCCCCTAGGTACAATCAAAACGTCAGGTGACTGACTAGGACACTGATATCTCGAGGCGGGTGAAGGGATATAAAAATAATAAAATCGAAATAATTTTACAAGTTTCTATATTGGGCACTGTAGCAAATTAATTTACATGAAACATTAATCTTAACCTACATACGACGCAGCAAAGTGGTTACTAAATTAAAAATTACATGAACCCTAATTTAGAGGGAGAGGACAAAATTATAAACAAAGAAAGAAAAAAGACAAAACACATAAAAAATCTGATCTTACTGCTAAAATGTATGGTGACGAGATTAAATTAACACTTCGGTAGAACTAGGTGGGCGGAGAAAAAGTCTTTAGATCGGGGTAACCTGTTTCGGAGAGTTCGGCAGGTGTCTTCTTCGTGCTGCTTCGTGGTGGGCGGCGGCTTCTGGCGTCGGCGTCGTCCTCTGACTGTGCAGGCTACGTCGGCGGCTTCTGACGTCGGCGTCGTGGCGGTCGTCGGCAGGGCGTCGGTCCTCCGTCGCGGTGGTACACTGCGGCGTCGCGGCGGCCTGATACTTAGGCGTTTGCGGCGGTGCATCGCAGCACTCGGTAGCGGATGGCGGTTGTTGCCTTTCGCGCTTTCGCTCCTCCAGGAGTTGCTAGAGTGATCGGCGATGCTGTTTTTACGGGCACCGCTAGAATCTCTAGCTTCTCCACACTCGACTCAACTCGACTCGACTCCTAACTCAACTCCTAACTGGTTTCTTGGCGGCTGGCTTCGCCTTATATTCTCTCCCCGGCGGCCCAGGGTGAGGTCGCGGGGACTCGAGGGGAAGCCTCCAGTTGGTCTTCTGCCGATTGGCTCCTTTGATGTCCGCCTCCATCGTTCATTCGTCTCTCCAGGTCCCGATTGACGCTATTGGTTACTGAACCCAATGTTGCCTCCGTTCCGCCCCCTATTGTTCTCCCAGTTTGCGGCTAATCTCGATGCTTTTCTGGTATGTAGGCCTAAACACTTTGTTATTTCACGAACGCTTTGTTCACTGTTCATATCCCTATCCCGTCACCAAAAACACATTGCAAAATGAATTAAACTTAAGGAAAATATTACAGTACAAATTGGCAAAAGCGGAAAATTGAAAACACAAATTCGCATCAACACTTGTTACCCACAAAACAAAACTGCTTACATATACATACTTAATTAAATCGACACGCCAGATAAACATATTTTTATCGACCAGTTATTTCTACCATTATTGACTAATTACATGGGATTGAACGTAGGGTTTCATTAGATCATAGTAAAATTCCTTAAGTATGCATTACAATATCAATCTTTTTATTAAGTGTCAGTTTGATTCTTACAGTAGGCCTCCCAATATTTAACGTTATTTATACATTACATCATTACAGGTCAATCCTTATCATTAACATTGATTTAACGCTATTTATACATTACATCATTACAGGTCAATCCTTATCATTTACATTGATTATCTTCGATACCTCCACAAAATCATTATTATTTCTTTTTTTTTTATATGATAAACCGGACGGTATTTAAAATTTACCACTCCGCATATTCTCTTTCTTTCTTTTTCTTTTTAATTTTTTTTTTCTTTAACAATGACAACATGTACTTGATACTTAGTTTTATTTTTAATTTTAGCTTAAATAAAACAAGCTATCGTACTTCTTAGTTGGACCAAACATAATTGTCAATATGTGACATAGAGATACAAAACAAAGGGCTAAAATTATACAGACATCGTGGCATTTCTTAGTGAATCAATTAACATAAAAACTTATTTACATGGGATACATGCTTCAAGCGGGTCCCCTAATGTTAATGTTCTGTATACATCTTTGTAATTTCTTTTGGGATTACAAAGTACATGAATTTGCATCAACGCCACTTTCCCGAAAGGAATGCTTACATATACTAACATAATCAAATTCGATAAACATTTTTTTTTCAAGAAATTATGTTAAACCTTATTACTAGAAGAACAATTAAGAAAACTTGGCGTAAATTAATTAATGTAACATTATTTACACCTAAATAATGAAAATTCTTACTTCAATATGTAGGCTGGATTGAATGCAAAACGTTTTTTTTAGGACTTTCATTATACTAATCATTATCTTATCAAACCAGCTTTCTTCCACCCCTGGTATAAGAATATAGGAAAAGAATAAAAATAGAGAACACTAAAAAATTATATAAGCCACATTCCACCCGGCAGACAATTGAAAATTTTCCAAACAAGAATTATTTTGAGCTTTATTATTACTAGATTAAAACAACTATTTTAAAAATAGACCGACAAATTATATTGCTTAAACGAGTAATCAAAACAATAATTGCATGTTTACAGATAGGTTATATACCTACAACCTACAAATTTGTATGAAAAAAAAATACAATATTGGGGGCTTGAATAACTAATGACAAATTAACATTATTCTTAAAAATAATTAAAACTCACAAATTAACATTATTCAACTAGGTGTATGTAATATATGAAAACATAAGACATGAAAGCCTCGATCTAAAGTAATATTAATGTTTATTCCAACACGGCATTTACTTATTTGCAATTAATTAACTATTTTGTTTCAACCCCGTGTGCTAAAATTCATTCTGCAGACAGATTTCAAAAGACTAAAAAGTCGGAATCTTATATCTCTTCAACCGTGTTACATTTTTTTTTTCGAGATAATATTCTATTACGTTATATATTTTATATTACATCAATATCAAACATCGTCGGCAATAATACAATCAATACATTTTTTATTATTTGCCACAAGTTAGATTAATTCGGGATGATCTCGTTATCATTTCAAATTGCAATGTCCCGTTCATTTCGGTCCTTAACTACATATAAAACGAGTAACCTCCACCTGCAGAGGTGGCCTGGGTTATCTAAATTATCATTACCTTACTTAAATTAAACATATCAGTTGCTACTTAATTAGGTACATATTACATTGATATTATGATTCACCACTTTGCCTCAATTTCTAATTCGGCCTCTACCTTCTTAATTGATTGACCCCTGTTATCTTTATTGATAATGGCCGCTTGGTCGTGCGTTGTGGGATCTTCGCGCCCTTATATTAATAATATGATTTATACGATCCTACATCTCGCGGATAGCGTCGCCATGTGGGAGATCGGTATGTCAGCGCTTTCTAAAACATCTCTATTGTCTGTCGAGGACAATAGTAAGTTTACTGCGAAGACTTTCGGAATTATTATCTTGTTTTTCTAAAAAATGTCTTTCCCAAAACAATGGCGACTTCTCTAACAAACGCAGCTTTCTAAACCGTTGTCCCATGTGTTCGCATTTGGCCAAGATGTTCTTTCTATTGTTTAATCGGGGTTAGAGATATACGTCCCGCTGCAAGAAAAGGTTTACCGTTTTTACCCTTCCAAGATGTTACTTAAGAACAAAAGGTTGCGAACGTATTGTCCATCCTAACAAAAGGCCGTGCACTATTAATGTCTTCGGCGATGCCCAACGCCCTCGGCAACCCTAACTTTCTAATTCATTGTTTCATATGTTTTATGGCGGGCTGTCCTAAGAGCGATCGTCCGTCGCAATGTTTTTTTTTTTTTGAACAATAGGTCACATATTTCGTCCTCGAACAAAAGATCGAACATGCCGGGGCTGTGACCACATGGCGCGTGATCTTCGAAACATGGGCGCTTTGATTTCGGTATTGCCCTAGGACAAAATTAATAACCTGGTTCGCGTCATATTCCGGTACATCAGGCTATTATTTTACGGAAACGCTTTTTTTAGCTTTTGTTCGCGTAGGTTTTCAAGGGCTCGCTGTAACGTACCCATCGTCTTGTATATTGGCATTTGGCCTCAGCGTCTATTTTTTTTATCGTTTATATGAGGGTCAGCCCGGTTGGAAGACGTTCATTCTGTCGTAAAAAAAATGTTTGCTCGATACCAGAGGTGCAGGCGTATTTTTATTTTTAAAAAGGGCCATGCACTTTAATGTCTTCGGCGACGTCCAGTGCTCTACACTTGGCTATCTAGTTTTCATTGTTTCGTATTATTTTTTATGGTGGGCGACCTCGGAGGAGTCGTTTGTCGCAATGTTATTTTCTTCGAAACAATGACTTCGGTATTTCGCTTCGGACAAAAGATCGACCCGCTCGGGGATGTGGCGGGGACCCATGTGTTCATGTGTTGCGCAACCCTTAGATAAGATAATGCGCAACTTGACATCTGGGTCATGGTTCGCGTCATATTCCGGCATACCATACTAACAATTGAAAAACTTTCAAAATGAATATTATTTCCCTGTATTGAATTTTTGAAGATAAGTAATTATATTATTAAAATAAAACACAAATTACTTTGTTTTCACCGCTATATTAGATTAAAAAATCTACATGTTTCGAGAACAATGTTCTCTTCATCAGGATTATTGTGTACTAATCTTAAAAGTTGAAACAAGCAAATATGTTACGGTGAAGGGGCGGTTGAGTGGTAGGTGAGGGGAGGGGGGGGTTCGAGGTGTTAATTATTATTGGTCATTTGGAATGTTAAGTGGATAAATATTCAAAATAGGATTATGCAAAAATTTCGTCTGTGTATTTATTATATTAGACTTAATATTAACATTTTTCCTAATTTCGTGTATTTCTAAATTATTTATTTGAGGTATCTTATAGTTGAAATGTAAAAATTTTAAGCCTGTGTTAATATCAAATGTATGGTCAAATTCTATAAGATGTTTTGCGAAATCAGAATCAATATTGCTAGTTAATGCTTTGATATGTTCTTTAACCCTAGTTTCAAAATTTCTTTTTGTTTTGCCAATATAAAAATTATCGCAATCGTTACAATTAAGTCTATAAACTCCTGATTTCATGATAGGATTATCACTATCCTTGTTATTTAGTATGTATTTTTTTTAATTTGTTACTCGTATAAAAGGCCGGTTGAATTGAGTTAGGAATATTTTTAGTTATTATTTTTGACAAATTGTTATCGACAAATAAAATTCTATGCCATTGTTTATTTCTATCTGTTGACTTAGGATAGATATATGGCTTAAAAAAAATTGTTTTATCTTTTTATGTAATAAATTATCTATTAATTTAGTAGAATAACCATTATTATATGCTATTTGTTTAATAAGATTTAATTCAGATGTATAATTAAGATCAGATAAAGGGATTGTAATTAATCTATGTAACATGGAGTGCAAGTTTTTGGGAAAAGGGGTGATTCGATGAATTGTGTATAACGATATCCGTGTATGTGTCTTTTCTAAAAATATTAAATTCTATTTTGTTATTTATCAAGGTTATATTTAAATCTAAGAAATTTAAACTCTTATTCTTACCTATTTCTAATGTGAACTGAATGTTTTTATGTAATTTATTGAGAAAATTTAAAAATATATTTAATTGTCTTTCTGTCCCTAACCATATGCAAAATATGTCGTCAACATATCTTTTCCAACAAAATACATTTTTTAATAAACGTGCACCACTATTAAAAATTCTTTGTTCTAAATTATTAACGAAAATATCTGCAATTAAAGGGCTTGTGCTACTTCCCATCGCTAAGCCATCTTTCTGTTTAAATATTATGTTATTGAATTGAAAATAGTTTTGTTTAAATATGACATCAAATAATAATGTTAAATCATAAACTAGGTCTTTTGTCACATTTGAAGAATTTAACAAATTAGTGATAATTGTTTTACTTTCTTCAATCGGAATGCTCGGGAATAAATTGATTACATCAAAGGATACCAATAAAGCTCAAGCCTTCATACAGAAGAAGAAAACATATTCTTCGAACAGTTAATTATATTACGTTGATTACAATATTTTTAAAATTCCACCGAGGTTTAAACACATATCGCATTATTCATCTTCGTATGTGGTACCCTTTATGTATTCATAATTCGACATCACCGGGCCTATTTATATATATATTTATTATATATCTGGCATATTTTATGTTTATGTCTAAATGTCTAATGTCTACTTCTATCATATGTCTCTTTTCTATGTTCTATCACGATTGCCAACGGCGGGGACACGAATCGTGCTGCCGGAAAATGTTTTTTTGAAATCGTATTGAAATAAAATTCAATTTGTTATAATGGGTGCAACGCAAAGTACGAGAAAATTAGGCGTCAATAATGACTCTCCGATTCACGTTTCAGAAGCGGCGATGAAGCGAATGACCGAGTCAGAACCGTCAAATGTCAATGTTTGAATCTTTTTATTACATAATGTCAAAATATATTTAAAAATTCAATATAAAAAAGTACGTATGTTTTGTGATAAATAAAATTACTATTTCAGAATCCAATAACGCAGGTCTCTCCCATTAAAAAGGAATATAAATCGGAATACGATGCGAAAGGCGGAGATGACTATTGGAGAAAACGAATAGAATCATTAAAGAAAGCTCACGATGCTATTAACGAAAAGATGGAAGCCGAATATAATAAGGCTATCACTGAGACTGCACAAATGTTCAAACGGGCACAAACTGCCTGTGTCACTGGCAAGCTACCACCCTGTTTGGAATATAAAGCTATGGTACGCTTCATTTTTTTTATACTAAGTAGGTTGGCTGACACCCTCGTATCGGTCTTCTTAAATCTTCATATATCTCCGTATTGATTATATCGCCCTCCGAGTGTAGGACTATTTCCTTTACAAAAAAAAATTGAGTTATAATGTCATATTTTTGTACATCCTTGTTACGGACCAAAAGATTATCTTTGTGTGACTTTCCAGTATTGTTCCATAGTATTTCCATTATTACAATGAAAAGCAGTACATTTTTCCTAAAATTGTGTACAAGAACATCCCTTTTAAAATGTGATTATTTTGTTATCAGACATATGAAAACAATAATAATTTTTGTCATATTGAAATGCAAAAATATCGCCTTTAATGCTTACAGTTCTACTTGAATTACGAGAAAAAACTTTAAACCCCATTACCTCAAGGCATATTTTGGAAAGGTGATAAAGTGATCCAAGTATTTTCCTCCATTTATCTCTATTATGTGATGTTTCTCTCTGGCCATGGATTTCATCCCATCTTTGCTTTGGCCTTTTCAAACTCCTTTGCTCTGTTGGTCTTGTGTACAGTAATATACTGGTGATTGCTTTTTAGTCATCCTCCCCACTTGATGCAACCACCAGTCTTCATATTTTAAAAAACCTCGAGACACTTATCCCATTTAACAAAGTATGGAGCTCATTGTTGTGGCGTCTATGCTAAAATTTATTTTCTAATACCAGCCTAAAGATCAATCAAGTTTTCCTATTTCAAAAATCCTCGAGACCTCATTGTTGTAGCATCTATGCAAAAACCAGCCTAAAGATAAAAAAAGCTTCAATATTTTTATTTTAAAAATGTTGCTTCAATGCATACTCATTCTTCTTAGTAACTATGTCTTATGTTTATATGTAAGCGCACGTTTGATAAGCATTTTGTACACTAAAATTGATTTTTTCTGAAACGCTGTCAAGATTTTATTTAGTTTTGGAGGTGGAAAATGCCTATCAGCCGGGTCCTAACGAATAAGTCTGCAAAATTTGGGTCAGATCTGTCTAATGGTACAGATTTGTATAGAAAACATATTATGAGAATGGGTGGGGTAAAAGGGAACGGGGAAAATGTCGCCTATGTTACCCGCTGGGTCCTAAAGAATAAGTATGCAAAATTTGGGTCAGATTGGTAGATTTAAATAGAAAACGGACAGACAAACATTGAGTACTTTATATGGTGTTACTGAAAACTAGAACTTCTGCAAAATTAATCAAGATAAAATATTTATCTCGCAATGATCTTATCACAATTGTAATAATATTATGTATTCAAATTTTAATATCAAACCTTATAATTTCGTTGTCTGTCTATCTGTCCATAACGTCGTGCAACACCTGTAATTTCATTAAAATTCATGGTAAAAAAAAACAAATTAAACGGCCGGAGATGGGGCATAAACTTCGGGCCAGCAAACCCGAACCGCCCGCTTAACGCATGTTGCTACTGCCGCCTCTCCGTGGACCGTCATAAATATACTATATAATATACTAGGGCTTAGCAAAGATGCAAACCAATTCATGTTCTGTAATTTTTCACAGGTATATGGCTAGAATCATAATAATATTCCCTCATTACTTCCTTTCTTTTAACTCATGTTGTCTGCTTGTCTGACGAAAAAACTTTGGATCGATTTTTAACCCTTTTCCCGTGATCCAATCGAGTTGAAACTTTGCAAGTAGACTCAAGGCTCATGGCAAGTAGACTCATGGCAGATCATCAAGAAGATCTATTAAATTTTTGTTAAAAAAAAAAAAATTATAGTGTAATTTTGGATTTTTCAAATTTTTAATGGTTCTTTCATACAACCCAGTAAGTTGTATGGAGACTCCGACGCATGTGGTAGACACGAAACCCGAAAATGAGAACGGGAATATTGTTAAAACTTGTTTTTTATGGGTTACTTTTTTTAATACTTAATTTGATATTTTTCCAAAATATGTATTTACATACAAATTACCCTCCAAAGTACTGACTGCGTGCGCCTACATGAAATACATTATGTATATTTATTATTTCTTAGAATTATCTAAATAAATTTATGCATAATTAAACATTCAATTTTGCTAAATGAGATTATTCTCTGGTTTTTGTATAAAGTGATCTCATAGTACTTAATTTATATTATAGTTTAGGGATATGCCATGAATTTTAATCTCTGTGAGTTTTGTGTGTTTTTGCATGGCTCTTATGTACTGCCAAAATTACTGTTTCACGGCTGTTTTTTCTGTTCACCAATATTTGTATATCATTTCTGTATTAAATTATAAATTCCTCAAAAACTAAATCTAAAAAAGTGAATTGTTACTATCAGAGTACATTGCATTAGTTTCATTATTTCAGTATGGTACCTATACTTGTTATTAATAGTTTTAAACATCATCCAGGTAATCTTTTTCCTTTGACCTAATGAAAAACTAAAGTTAATTTACATAACGAGGGTAGAAAGCTAAAAGGACACCCATTAGTGATTATTTCGTACTTTATAGGAGAGCAAAAGATTGTTTTGTCAATCTGATTTTGTCAATATTTTTTATTAAACAATTTCCACATTTATTTTAGATTAACATATAGGGAAATTATTTAATAATATAAGAAATATTGACTAAATCAGATTGACAAAACATTATTTTACTCTCCTGTAAAACTCGAAATAACCACTAATGCCCTTTTGGCTTTCTATTTTCGATATTTATTTGAGTATATTATTAAATAAAAAATATTAAAAAATGGCAGGTTAATGTATGATTGTAGCGGAAATAATCAGGGATGTATTTTAAAAACAGTGTTTAATTATTTAAGAAAGTAAATAGTTTTCCCCTTATTCATTTTTACAATACATATTCTTATTTGTGTTTAATATGACTTTTTTTATACACTCAACTCTTTATTACACGGACTTTTTTACACGATTTTGAAATAATGCTGTCCAAAAAAATGAATAAATGTTTTTACACAAATTATTTGTTATAACAACGGTTCCCAGAAACAATTGGCTGTCGCCGATTGCTTGGTGCTAGGCCTGGCTGGCTGCTGTCTGGGCCTATTTACTATCGTTGCTATTTGCTCGATATTTGACAATGTAGTCTATAGTGGGCGATTCGAAGCCATTGGTGGCCACTGCGTGGTGTCTGCTTGCTTCAAAGCCATGTTGTCAGCTAAGGTAGTTGCTTCGCGGTCAGTGATAGCTACTATGCGGATAGATCTAATCAAGATCTATTAGGGCGGCTATCTATCCCAGTTATAATAATTTTGATGTCTGTCCGTCCATCCGTCTGTCCCAGTAACTTCTTTATAGTATAATTTTTTTTCCTTTCGTTTTTTCTTCAAATAATCAGAGCGGTAGCAGAACAAAAAATATAAACAATAGCAAATGGACGAACATGTGTGCCATCTATTTTTAGAACACTTGCTTAGTCAACGGCAAGATCGGACATGTGTGTATTGTGTTCGTGTTTTTTGTGCAGTGAATGGAATAAAGTAGGGATGGGCGTTGAATGGACGGACTAGTTGAAATCAACCGTTGACGTTGCATCGACGCGTCGACCGTTTACGTTTATCGCATGGACTAGTTGAATTCGTAGACGGTGGACAGCGGACGCCGTGGTCGATGGACGATTCGAGATTATAAATGCCGCAATGCAAAGCAACGAGCGAGAGCAAGACAAAACGTCTCCGTTTACTTCTCTCTCATCTCTCGCTGTCGACTTGTAGATGCCATAGACGTCATAGACGGCTCGACGGGTAATTTCATCTCAACTCTAAAGTACACCACCATAGAGTGCAGATCTGTGTACACGAACTATGACTAGAGATTTGAAATTTGAATACATGCGTAGGGCGAGATAGGCTTAATAAGCTATTATCTATTATTTTTTTACTTGATTTTTTGTGATGTCACGTGCGACGATTCGGTGAATTCCCAATTTTACGCTGTATAAAATAAAACAATTCTGTTTAATTATTTTATTTTTTATTGAACTATTATTAATTAACAGGCCGGCTAGATATTTTTCTAAAATCAATATTTTATTCGATCGATCTCGACTTCTTATATCTACCTGAAAAGGGATGCTAAAATTTAATTATTGTGTTATTTCCTTACTTTTCAACTTTAGCATATAAATGATAAACAAACTTGTAGGGAATAAAATTTTCTATACCTAACTATGGTCCTTATTCAGGAGTCCAACATTAATTATTATATATGTAATATAATCTTGAATTTAGGTTTAATTAATTTTTATTAAAAATTCCCTATTTTCAACTTTATAGATAAAAAAATAAATCTATTATAATTTTGTTTACACCACTTTTTATTGGTTTTTTACATGTTTCGGGAACAATGTTCCTTTTCTCAGATTGAGCCTTAAACTAAAGTTGACAAATAATACAGATATATTTATTTATTAATAATGTCAATACAAAGTGAAAGCCTGACTTTGAAAGATGTATTCTTCAATAAATTTGTATATAACATCTCAAATGTAAAGTATTTTTAAATTATGTATTTATTTATAAATTTATAGATAATAAATAAATGTAAAGTATTTTTTACCGCACCTCATTACTGGTGCCTTTATTACGCAAAATCATTGTTTCCTTCCATTTTATTTACTCACATTTTAATGCTTATACCCAATACTTTCACTGCTTATAAATGTAGTATATATTTACATTTTACTGCTAACACCTGATATTGCTGTGTATACCTACTTCTTTCTTTGTTATATATAGAAAGAAGTATATAAAACAATATGTAAAAGCCTATAATGTGCGTAAACAAATAAATAATAAAATATTTATTTTTATAAATAAGCACAAGTAGCGGTTTTACTTTCCCCGAAACTATATTCCTTCGAACTTCTTTAAATTTTAAAAATTAACGTCATAAAAATAGCCAACGGTTGAGCCGTCGAGAAGCGTCGCGTTGAACCGTAGACAGTTGACCATCGTCCCGATGTTTAGATAGAACGTCCGCGTAACGAAGTTGACGCATCAACTAGTTGACGAATTCAACTAGTTGATCGTCTCGTCGATGGATGGACGTGGACGGTCTCGTTTCGTCGACGGTAAATACGTCGACGACCCATCCCTAGAATAAAGTTAATGTAATCTGATTTAAAAATTTATAAATTTCTGTTAAAAAATTATTTCAAAAATAATTTATGTATTTGGGTTTTATTATTACCTTTTTTATATGATTTTCTATACTACAATGTTATTTTTTTAAAAACACAGTTTTTTAAATTTAAGGAAGCAACCTTCAATTTTTCTATATGTATATTCTTTTATTATTTATATATCTTTTTTTCACTTTTTTTTTGTGGAACGTATCCACCGTGCAAAAAAAGGTTGTGTGTCCTTTTTTTATACATATTTTGGATTTTTTATAAATATATTATATAATCATATTGCTGTTTATATTTTAATAATATTTGATTTTTTTATTACTTAATACTTACAAGTTAATTTATGAAAAAAAATATGAACATTCTTAATAATTTCCAACACAAAGCTTTTTTCAAAATAATTTTTTTAAATCTTTCCATTTAATAGCATATTTTATGATTTTAGAATGCATATTCTGGAAAAAAATAATATCAATTATAATTAATATGACTAATTCATTTTACATCTTTATATTTAAAATTTGATTGCAAAAAAGGTTTGATTAAATAAAATTAAAAAAATGTAATTGACTCAATTCATATTGGAATTATTATTTTATTGCATTGTTAGAACACATAATTTAATAAATGTTTATTATATTTGTTTCAGGTTATCAAATGTTATAATGAAAATTCAACTCAACCACTACTTTGTGCAAAATATGTGAATGATTTCAATGCTTGTGTATCAAGCAAGCGATCCGAAGTAATGGCAACGGGGTCATAAGTTTTTTTTAGTTGAAATAATTTCTGATTCCATAATATATTTTTTATTTAAATATTTGTCTTTTTTTCTTTTTTATATCTTTTTAGTGGTAAACTATCTGACAGCTTAATTAATAAATGTTTATTCTACGATTAGACCTCAAAATTTAAAAATTATATAATTCCTTTTTTAAAATTAGTTGGTGCTTTATTGTAAATATTGGTTAAATAAATATATAAATCCAATGTATTTTTAATTCATTTTTCACCCATAATGTGTCAAATGACAATATAATATTATCATGGAATTATTGCATTATTAGTAATTGATTGTGTCACATTTTTTGGTGATGTGATTTTAGGACTACAAATTGTCGCCAATTGTCAGATTCTATTCTAATTACAAATATGAAAATTAACATTAAAATTAAGAGTGAAGTGCAGGAAGGAGACCTGGGTATTTCAAATTATTAAAAAAGTTAAGAAAGTAATACTTATGCTATTGAGAAATAGAAGGTTAATTAATTAAAAGTATTGTGTATTGATATTTTAGACACTCCATTCTAAAAAAATGATAAATTTATATCAGCAACGTGTCACTAAATAATGGACCTGATTATCTGGCCTAAATTTATTACAGCTCCCAAATCAGTAGAAAGGTATTATTTATTTATTTTTAAATTACATTTTTTAATACTTTTTGGGACCCCAATAGGGTAATTTCACATTTGTCTATGAAAATATTAAATAGATATAGAAAAATAAATTATATTTCGTAACTCAGGATGGATGGTGTGGGATAATGTTTTCATTCATATTTTTATTTTTTTTAAATCTAAAAAATTAGCTTCCATCAAAACGCGATGCGATTGGTCGTGACGTTGTTTGGCAAGAATTAAAGACAAACCTAAACAGTTAAAGATTTTCACAAAATTCACGAACAATTAATGCATCATTCTTCTCCATGGTCTTCTTGAGCTAATCTGTTCTGGGTAAATCAGCAACTATTATAGCAACCCTTATTTGTCATTAGAAATTTATCAAACTCATTATCGACTAGTTTTAAGCATGTGAGAATTTTCATTTTTTCTATTTACAAAGTACCCTAATGAACCGATGAACCCTGAATGAAACCAATAGTTTTACCGAGAGACAGTTATATTTAATGCACGCTTTCAATTAATACCGGCGCTGTATACTTGTTTTTTTATTTATTTGAGGTTTCTGCAATCACAGATGTACATAACCCTGGATTTTGTTGATAGTTTATTTGGAGAAACCTAGGCTGACATTTTGGCACGATAACCATTTACATTATCAAAGATTTACCTTAAAAGTTGCAGTGAAGCGGTACTTGTGTGTGGGGGTCTTCTTTCTTCTCAATCTTCTTTCTCTTCTGGGATCTTTCTCTTTCTCAACTGGGAGAGAGAATTAAATTTCAACAATCGAACGTATTAATACGCTGAATCATTGGCATAGGTTTCCTTAGAGGTACTAAAAACAAAAAACACAAGGGCGGATTGTCTCAATGAAAGAAAGAAATATTTTTTTTTGATCAATATGAAAGTTTTACATAAAATACATGTAAGCTACAGACATAGATAAGATAATATAAACTACAGACTATTTTTTAGAGTATGTAGTAAAAATAAATTTTCAAATCTCAGAATTTCTCTTCTGTGTAAATATTTATTTACTATCAAACAATGAAGGTACTACTTAATTAATACGACAGTAGCAGTAATGATGGTCATTCTTATATACTTCAATGTCTCACAAAGTTTAACTAAAGAAAATGAGGGCATTAACATTTTGGTTCTCTGAAAGGGCACTAAACTTTAATAACCAGCAGTACCCCATGCGTGAACAACCCGAAAACAGATGACTTGTGAGAGCTGTGTGATTAATACCTATTTTGAGGAAGCAAACTTTAAATTTATTTATTTCGATACACTTAATCTGAAAATATTTCAACTTTTTAAAGTTATCTTCTGTTGGTGCATTCAGGATAAAATTTTCATTGTAATGGAAGTTCAGGGTAAAATTTTCGATGTAGCTCAGTTATAATTAAAATATATGTAATATACAATTTTAAAGGACGCATAAAAAATAAAAATAGACTTTAGGGGCACTGGGTATCGATCCGAGTACCTCTCCCAGGCTAAGTGAACACTTTTAACATCTGAGCTATGCCCCTATTGATCCACAAGGCCAAAAATACATATTAGAATAATTACATGAATTTTACCCCTATGAATTGTTTAATAAATTAATTATATTCAAATAAAAACAAAATAATAAATATGTGTTTCTCTTATTCACCTTTGTTGTATAATGTAACATATCCGAAAAGGAAAAAAAAAAGTCTTTTTGGACAATTGTGAGCAATAAAAAAAAACTGTTTTTGATGAACTGTTTCCTATTACTGCAAAGTAGAGAGTTCCACGCTTCACCACACATACCCAATCACTAAATTTTAAGATTTTTTAAGTATAACTTCTACCGCGTGTACATGAGTACACGCACAATTTTTTTTAGCTATTCAAAATAAATTATTTGTCTAAACAGGACTCTGTTTTAGTGATGACTTCTTATTTTGACCTAAACTTGCATTTTTTCATGTTTGGAAACAAAGCTATTGCATGAAGCCAAATCAGAAGAATAGGGCGAACAAAGCAGCAATAGGGTAATATCTTTTTTTTTTAAATAGAAAAATCTTAACTTTGGTTAAGAAAAGCTTTTTTTTCAATATGTATATTAAAAAAATAACAATAATAAAATAACATTAAAAAAAAAAATTTGAAAATCGCTATTTTAAACTCCCGCCAAAACGCTTATTTTCACAAATGACATTAGGCATGAATTTTTACGTCATCTGACGACACGTAATAGCACATTCGCATATTTAGACGTTCAATTCGTTTTTTACAAAACGAGCCGGTTTTTTTAAAGTGCGTCCATAACGTCAGGGAAAAGTTTTGTAGATATTGTATGGTACCAAAATGTAGAAATTCAATCCTGAACCGTGAAAAATAAATCCAACATTAAAGCGTCAATTTTCGGTAAGTTATCCGTCTAAAATCGGTCCTCTATTATTTTAAATCTTAGATAGTTTATTAAAATAGGTCACAAACACGGCAAAATCTATATTAAAACCACGCAAATACCAGTAAAAACAAAGCGAAGACGAACAGTGACCATACGAACATAGAAAATTAACAAATTACAGTGACAAACAACATATCACATATGGTTACCTATAATTCTCGCTAAACAACGTCACAACCAATCATATCGCGTTTTAATGGAATCGTATTTTTTAAGATTTTTATTATAAAAATTATGAATGAAAACATTATCCCACACCATCCATACTAAGTTACAAAATATAATTTATTTTTCTGAATCTATTTGATATATTTTCATAAATATCTGTAAAATTACGCTATTCGTGGTGTAATTTGACCAGTTTTTCTATGGTGGTTGCGGAAGAGTTGCGGCTATGTTTACAATATTAAAGAAACTCCGATTTTGTTCATTTTTTCCCTGGCGTAATAAAGGATCCGAGAGAGAGTAAAAAACAACAGAGTTGCTGGTGCGATGTTAAAAAGACACTTACTTCGCCAAAAATTCGCGGTAATTCAATTCAGTGTCTGATAAATCAAAAATTCTAATAAATCAGCTTAGTACTGCACCACGATTATCCTTCCCCGCTTCAAATACTCAATGAAGATGATGCCTCGCGAATCCCAAAAAAAAAAACCATGGTCATGACATTTCACCAGTGAGGTCCACTGTTTTGACTCTCCTTTGATTTCTGACGTGTAGTGTTTATTATATATTTTTTTTAATATTCATTATTATTAACGCCTTTTAAGCTTATACAAAAATAAAGGTAAGCTAATACAAATCAAACAATAATACATAAACTAAATGATTAGTAAGTATACAGCAAGAATAAGGAAGTAAATAACATTATCAATAATAATAATAACAAGTGAGTAACCATGTTTCGTCAATTGTCACGAAACGCCTCAAAAAAAAAATTCGGATTACGCCTAAACTTATGCAAATATTGCGCTTTTGTTCCATTGTGAGCAAATGCGGTACCTCATGCCCAATTTTTCGTGTAGGATATTTTATATGCATTCAATTAAGATGTTCACAATGTCATCAATCTCTCAAATTCACCCGGCGGTCTATTAACATGATATCATGAATTTTCTTGGCCATATCCTCTGTAGTTACGTTAAACGGATGGTATGATAGTCATGAAAGGTGCACGGACCTTATAAATGGCATGCAACTTCACCTTGATTTCCTTATACATCTTCCCATCCAAAAAAATTAACGAATCGCGAAACAGATACTTTGCCTATTCAACAACTATCAAAACAAAATTACTTGATTAATCTGTGTGAAATTTTGACAGACGTCGTTCAATAGATGGCATTAAACAATGTCATACAGATTTTGCGTCAGTGGCACCATCAGTCGTTAAACATGAATATGTGGTGGCCCGAGACACATACACACATACACCCTTGTAATGAGTTACCACAGATGCTGACATCGAGTACGACAGGCCGTTAACCTCGATACAGAGGTCGAGGCAAAAGCGCTGAGTACAATCGAAAGTAGGACAATATAACGGGAGCGACGGTCGCGAACAAGAGAAATGCTACGAACAGCTATCGCAATCCCAAACAGCGGACGCTGCAGATCGAAGCCACAACACGCAAGATACCGTGATTCCTTTGTCCACGACCAACTATATAAACAGTAATCTCCAGAGCAGATTATCTCACTCGCCCCGTGTCTTTCTTACGGCGAAGCGCTTCCCGAGCGAAGCTTCACTTCTCCGAAAGCTACCTATGGAGCGGAAGCTCTCGCGATTTTATTATTCATTTACTGTAAACCTTTATTATCATAATTGTAACTTATATCAACATTTCTTATCATACTTCAAATAGATTCTGTCAAACCACCGCGACTTTTACATCATCATCATCAGCAGAGATCTCCGACTCTATAAACGGAGTGGTGACTCTTGAGTTCAAATTCTTATCCAAACCGGAGGATTATACCACCTCCACATTGTTGGCCCCGACGTTAGACGACACGCACCTTCAACTTCAATCCAGACGTGAAGGGCCTTCCGTCATCGCAGCAGTCGGAAGTCACCTCCACATTGGTGACCCCTGACGTGAGTCGGGATCCACATTGGTGACATCCGACGTGAGTCGAGCTTACCACGATCGGTAACCTCGACACCAGAGAACACGCACCTTTAAACTTCATCTTGAGACCTTCCACAAATACTTATCATAGGGCCCTCGTAAACCATATACTTTTAAGATGATCCACGACGACCCACCATACACAAACCTTATTCTATTAAAGACCTTATTCATATTATTCTGTATTAACTATTGTAATATAAAATTCGTGGATTTATGTTGAAAAAAATATTTCTACTAACAAATTAATCTCAACTTATGTACATTATAATTCTTAGCATAGTGTATGCGACCGTTATACTCTCCATCTTGGTAGACTTCTGTTAGTTCTTAAACAGTGAGAATAATCTTACCAGCTAGGTGCTAAAATTACGATATCCAATATCGACCATAAAATTATTTGACGTTTTGACAGCTGTCGCCAATGATCATTACTTTGCGTACTACAGAGATATTATTTTCACACAATATTACTGTAATTTATTAAAATATCCCAATTTTGCACAAAAACTGAAGTTTGTTGAAGAAATCGTCAAAAACAGTGGTTAGTATTTCATAAATTTGGGTCTACAGCATTATTTAACATTATATTTTTAGGTTCTTTCTGGCTCATAAAGTAGAAATTCTATATTTTCGAATAAATTCACAAGAGGGCTCAAGATTGACTACAGACGTATTGATATCATTGTTATTAGGCATAAAAAAAAGAAATGTGCTAAAATAGAAAAATACATCATTGGAATCCACATTTGTACTGACGAATATTTGTGTCAATGGAACTGTTTAATTTATAATTAGTGCATGGCTGGAAAATCATGGCGCTACGCCGTCTCTTACCTAATAATTTATCATTTCGGTTGGGATTTTATCTCTTCAATTGTTTAACCTAAAAACTTAAACATTCTTTCTACTTTCGCAGTAAGTAATTATTTATTTACCAAATTTTTTTAGATGCCAAAGAAATTTGTTGGTGAAAATAGCAAAGCAGTGGTCGCTAGAGCTCGGAAAAACGAAGCAAAAAGCCAACAAGAAGCTTTAAAAAAGCAACAAAAGGAAGATGATGAATGGAAAGATGATCATAAACAGACTCTTAAAAAACAACAAAAAATCGTATGTTTTTTTAATAACAATTATAATATGTACGGGTATCTTGTATCTAGTAGCAAAAACTTCAAGCAAACCATCTTCATTCAATTTTGTATAAAAAATACTGTTTACACTTTGAGTGAAATATCAAGTGGCATAATAATAATAATGTGTTTATACCAGCATAACCAGGTTGTTAGTGCAAGACCTGGTCCGCCATATAGATTGCAAATTACATACATGTTATATTGAGGCACATGGAGAGAAAATATAAAAAGGAGAAAAGGGAAGAAAAAGATAAATAATTAAAATAATAAAGAAGAAAAGGAAAGAGAACAGCTATTAACTCCTGTGTGTCGGTGATGTAACGTAGGTCTACATGTCATAGAAAATATGAAATATCTACCTTATTTACGAAAATTAAAATGTCACATTTTTTGTAATCATCGAATAGACAATTTTACACCAATATGACTAAATTAAACTGTTACGAATGTACGGATTTCTTAATTAAAAAATATTAATTCATTACTCTCGTATTTTCGACCAGTGTGTAAAAGAGAGCAGAATATTGTATATCGCAGTTAAATCTAGCAAGAAAGAGCACGACAATACCACACATTTCAGGTAGGACAGAGATGGCAGTTAGACAAAGACACGTGTTAGACAAAGACAGAGTCCAGGCGATCTAGCGACCACGTTGTTGAATTCAGTTGGTAATGATACGTCAGCGGAAGCGCACGCAAATTCGATATGCCATGATTTTATGATAATTTACTAAAATAATGCAAATATGTATGTTTACCTTACATAATCATATAAAGGGACATTTAAAAAGTCTTATCTGTATCGTATATATGTATATTTTATCACATATTAAAAACTATGCTGATTTTTAGTCAGGTAACGCTGTGTTACACCTCCGTTCCCGAAGGTATTTTTTAGCATAGTCTTTTAAGAGTTAAATACTTAAAATAAAATATACCATAAAAATTCGACAATGAATACACATACACATATATACCAATTTCAAAGATCTTAAATCAATAATCAATATCAATAAAAATTCTAAAATAATAGTAATAATATGGAGTGCTTCATATCTTGCTACACTACTGCTCGTTACGGTTATGGAATCGCTTATCTGTAGCTATTCTGTATCCGATGCCACTCTTTAATTACGGATCCAGACCTCCATGACAGCGCCGCTTGCACTAGAGAGTTGGTGCTGTGCTCCAGCCTCAGCTTGAGGCCAATAACACGATGTCTCAGTAGCGGGACAAATCCATGAACTCGGCCTTCGGCAAACATTGTGGAAGCGCTGCAATAACGTGCCAACCCGATCAATATTCTATAAGAATTATTGTACTGAACGCGAAGACGGTCGTATATCACTCGTTTGTAGTTCGACCAGAGCTCGCAGGTGTACATGCTGGTGAAGAATGCTTCGAAGACGATGCTCTTCACCTCTCTGTTGCACCGATAAAAATGACGTGAAAGCATGTTTGCACGAACGCTTATCTGCCTCCTTTGTCGTTCGATGTCATCATCGTCCTGTCCAGTTTCATCAAATATATGGCAAAGATATTTTCCTTTTTTTTTAACACTCAATCCGTTCCGTTCAGCCACACTGGGGGGATATTATCTAGCTCTTTTCCATATTTGAATGCCATTGTAACGGATTTACTGGCATTATAAAGAATATTATGTTCATTGGCATAGATTTCGCAAATCAGCAAGAGCTGTCATATCGCTTTTATAGATGGCGCCAATATTACCATGTTGTCGGCGTTGCTAAGATGGTTCACATTTGTCCCGCCTATGTGACAGCCGATTTTTGAGTCTGTTAGTTGCTTGCTCAATTTATCCATGTACAGATTGAAGAGAATTGGCGACATACATCCACCCTGTCTGACTCCAGTGGCGCAGGTAGAACGGCTCGGAAGCGGCACCTTCCCATCGCACTGAGTTCTCTTGCTGTCTATGCCAGTTGTCGGGAACATCTATCACTGGCTGGGAGATGTTTCGTTGGCGTAGTTTTTTTCATCAAAAATTTGCATTTTTTTTCAAATTTATTGACTTATCTTTTGTAAAACATTAAACTATCACGAAAGTAATTTATATTTGATATTAAAAATTTATTCGCTTTGATATAAATAAAAATATATTATTAAAACCTTTGGTTCGTATTTCTGCATGGTTTTAATAATTTTATTTGACTTGTATCAAAGTGAAAGAATTTTTAATATTCATCTTCAACATTTTACAGAAGATGAGTCTGAAATATTGAAAAGAAAAATGCAAACTTTGATTTCACTTACCTCCTTAACACTTTGACTGCTGAACGATTTTCTTCAACATCATGTCAATGTTAAAAATGTAGTTAATATTTAATATTCTTAAGATAATTATTTTAAGGATAAATCATTGTCATTTACCCCCACAAACTCATTAGTTCTCTCCGAGCGGTCAGCACCGCCATAAACACACCACTGTTTTTTCAATGACAAATGTCATATAGTGCGTTTACACTCACCCAAAAATATATCTGGTCAAGATTATTCATCAAAATAATTTATTTTCAAAAATTATTATTATTGCATATCTTATCTTATTCAGATATTTTACAATTCTCTCTACTTACATGTCTTAATTTCGTCTGTTGGGTTATTTTTTTCATATTTATTTTTATCAACATGATATAATGTTTCTCAAAGGCGTTGTAGGATTTTAGGATTTGTAATAAAAAACAAAAAATTATAATATAATATATAATTTTTACATTTCAAACTGAAGCAGTTCATATTATAAAATGCACGAAAACCTAGTTCTAAACCATAATGTAAAAGTGCTGTCCAGTTTTACATAACACTGTAAATGTAAATGGTAAACAAATAATAAAAAGGAAAAAATCTCATTGGTCAGAGCATTCAGGGCGAAAATAAAATGTATCTTTACATTTATTGTGCTCATTTTTTAAAATAATATGCTCCGTTTTCTTTTTATTCGGTTAGTGTCTTTAGTACAAAATCTAGGAAAGTGTAGTTTCGTTAATAGCCTTTGTCAGCTTGTTTGATTATTCCTACCTATTAATTATCATAGCTTCTGCTCTAGATCGCTTTTATGAGAATGATTGATGCATTTTTATATGATATGTATGAAAATATGTATTAATATCAGTAGATAAAAAATTTTATGAAAAAGTCTTATGGAACACTGCCGTACTCATCCTTTACTCCCTACACAGTAGACAGTGTCTCAATTCAGTAAATGCGCACAATTTATCTTAGAAAAATATAACACTAGAAATATTTTTCTAAATCTGTTCTCCACAAATATAACTGACACAAAATTCATATAGGTACCACATAAATATTGTCTTTATACTTAAAAGACTCTTACATACAAATTGAAATAAAAAAAACACTGAAAATGGCTATATTATGGAAAAGTAATCATTACACAATGTAAATTGTTTTTCCACACCGATTGGAAAAATATAATAATTACATAAAAATATAATAATAATGAATAAAATTTAAAAAACATGTAAAAATTCCTGTGTGAATGAACTTTATGTTCATAAAGGGTAGGAATGCAAAAAACTGAAAGAAAATGACCCAAATACACGACCTATTGTCTAGTACCAATCCCAGGTATAGAACACCGACAGGCGTTTTCAGCACACAGCGAATGTTTGTGAGAATACCTATAAGCGTTTTCAGCACTAGACGTGTTAACTGTTGAAATTTTACCAAAAACGAATGAAGAAGACCCCCCTCAATTTTTGCTACTAGCTACGAGACATCCTGCATAGTGAAGTTACATATAGATTCATGTCAGTGAATGAAGTATGTACAATATATATATATATAGTCGAACTTGGTTATAAGGAGCGTGACGGGACCAACTAAATTTGCTCCTTATAGCCGGAACTCCTTACATCCGGGATAGGTAAATTTCACTTTCTTAATTTTTTGATTGTGTGATGTTATTTTCAAGAGCAGCCAAATAAACATCCTTAATTTTCCAGAGCGATGAAACTGTAGAAGACGATAGTGAAAACTTTTTACAGACTTCGGAAGTATTGGCGCCGCATTCTATTTCACAAATAATATTGACTTTTTCGCCAACCGAGAGACACTTTCGTTTGTTAGTGGACATGTTTCCGATAGAACAATTCGCGTTTAACTGATTAGACTTTTAAATGCTAATACAGTAAACTGCATAAAACAAATTGTCACCTCAAACATTTTGGAAACCCCCAATAATCGGAGTTATATGACAGTTCTCGACCTTCAGTTCGGCATTCCTTTGATAAGAAATGTCGACGAACTATTGTTTGCCTGTGCATATGGCATTTTCGGACACACTTTGTTTATATCATAAAATGAACCCTAATTAAATGCGAGCCGATTTAAAAGCAAAGTTCTTTGTTATGAGTACGTATTTGTTTTTTTTTCTGTAACTCAAGCAAATATGTATGCAGAGTTTCTAAAATTTGCTCCGTATATCCGGGAATCGCGCTCCTTATAACCGAGCATGATAGTATGGGAATATGCGAAAATCAAATCAATTCGCAGTTTTGCTCATTATAGCCGAGATCTCCTTATAGCTGAGCTCGTTATAATCGAGTTCAACTGTATATACACATGAATTGAATTAATATTTTTAAAATTATTATTATGCTATTAGATTATTAAATTTAAGCATTTGAATAATTTCGCAATAATATTATAATTATATGTATAATTTTAAGCTCAGAAAAGAGAACAAATTTCCAATGTATTTTGTTTAGGAAGAGCAAGAACGTAAAAGACAAGAACAATTAGAAAAAAAAGCTGAAGTAAAGGCTCTCTTACAAAAAGAAATGGAATCAATTAAAGTTCAAGGAAAACAACCTTTAGCCAAAATTACTAGAGCAGCCATTCTGGCAGAAACTGAGAAGAGGAACCAAGCAGCCCGCCAGGTGGCTAAACAAGAAGTAATCATTCATATTAATTATTTTTTATTACATTCAGTTTTATAATAGATTTTTGAAAAGTGTATTCCATAAGTAGTAGACCTATTTCCATTTAAGAAAGACATCTAATTAGTATGTGTAAGGTGTGCGTGCGAGGCACATTGTTTCATTATGTTGGTGTTTATACCCGTAAACGCCAACACAATGAAATGATGTGCGTCATACACACGGCTTCCGCATACTAATTCAATTGTTTTTCTTAAATGAAAAGAGGTCTAATTTTTCTATAGACTATGTTCAATTGTAAGAAAACTGAGAACTGAACTCATTTCAGAAGACAGAAAGTGGATGCAGGAATGAGAATGTTGCTGTCTACAACAATTTATAATTATTACCTATGAAATTGCCATTTTATATAGAAAAATTCAAACATTTTTTATTATGTAATAGTATATATGTAATTAATTGAAGTATTTTTGCAATTTTAATGAAAGTTCATTAATGTCTCGGTTGCAGGGTTCGAGGATATATATCCGCAGATATATATGATGATATATATCACAATATATATCACGATATTTATGGCTCGATTTTTATTTTTGATATATATTTTGATAGATCCAATAAAACTTTCTGCATATGTTAATAGATGGCGCTAGTTGTATTTTAAAAAATGCTACAGGTTGTATTTTAATATCTGCGGTCGTTACTAGATGGCGCTAGTTGTATTTTAAAAAGTGCTACGGTTATTTTTTAGTTTCATTTGTTTCATATAATCCATTTTTTATTTCACACAAAGAAACAAACACCCATAACACTACATTACAAAGAGCAACATTAATAACTTAAATATAATAATTGCATGTATAAGCTTTTTTCAGTATGAAATTCATTTATTTAATTAATAATAATTCATATACAAAATAAAAAAATATATTTCCTAATTATTGCGAGTTTGTATCAATCGACGTGTGCAAAAAAGGAGAAAAAAAAGTTTGGATACATATCCAATTTTTGATATATCGGATATATATCAAAAAATCCTATTATTTGATTTTTCGATTCGAACCCTGCTCAGTTGATAGCAAACTTGTCCATCATTTTAAATTCTTGATAATAAACCTTTGCAGTAATTGTTGAGCCGGATCTCAAGAAGCTGTAATAAATAATGCCGGCACAGGTCCACCATATAATAATCATCAGCAGTTTCTTTTGACTCAATCTGCATTTGGGACATTGTTTTGCTGCCTTCCCTGGGTCCAATCATTGTGACGAACGTTTTGGATTATCATACAAGATCCACTTTTTATCACATGTAACAATCCGGTTCATAATTCCCTAGTTTATGTGCCGACTTAATAAATTAAGAACAGCTGCGACGCGTGTTTGCCATTATCCAAGTTCATACGGTAACCACTTTGCGATCTTCTTTATTTTTCCAATTTGATGCAAATTAATCAATATAATTTCACCACTTAGGTTAAAGGCTGTTGCTAATTCCGGCATGGTTTAAGATGAAACTGGTTCCACTATAACTTTCAATCTGTCATTATCGACTGTAGTCTCCAGTCGTCCATGGGGCTAATTTTGTTGAGGTCGAAATTTCCAGAACGGAAGCGATCAAATCAAAAATGTACACTGTGTTAATTTTCGGTACCGGGTCCATACATTTTGTTGATATTGCGTGTCGTCTGTGCAGCTGTAGTGCCACAACGGAAGTCATTCGAAAATAGCGTTAATGAATAACTCATTTTGAAAGAGGAATGTCATTCTTTTTTTATGACATTCAAATGCAAGATGTCAAACTTCAAATTAGCCAGTATTATAAAATGGTAATTTCATAGATAAGAACCCCTAATACATAATTCCAATAAAGATTTTTGCTCACAACAGCTCTGGCCCATGTCAATGTTAGAACTCATTTCTTTAAAAAAATTCACTTTTTTTTTGTTTTACAGGGTGCAATGACGCATGTAGAAAAACCACTTGAAGAGAACATCAATAGGTACAATGCTCCAGGAGAAATAGCTAGTTCTGTTGACCAAGCAATATCAATTCTTAGGCAAGTATTCGTATTATATTTTTGTTACATGTGAAATAATATTTTTATATCATCTGTTAAATGTTTTGTCGCAGTAAGAAATAAAACACTTATTCCTTTAATTTGTTTACAGTTTGAAATCTGATGATACAGATAGACATCCTGAAAAACGTCTTAAAGCAGCTTTCACAGCATACGAAGACGTAAATTTGCCTAGACTTAAACAAGAAAACCCATCGTTGAAACTGTCACAACTTAAGCAAATGTTATTCAAAGAATGGCAGAAATCACCGGAAAATCCACTGAATCAGAAAGTGTAGACTTAATAGTTAAGTGTTACGTGCCAGATAACGTATCACAAAAACTCGAGTTTTTCAATCACCACCCATGTTTATATAATTGCCACTTTGGAACTTATAAGATTTGAGAAGAATTATATCTAGTGAGGATGCGATGTGTAAATGAGGTGGATCATCATTGAAAAATTCACTACACACTAGAAATATGTTGTATGTCCATTGAAAATTAAAGGTGTAACATTTCTAAAAATGTGTTTTTTCTACCCATGTGTTTAATGTTAAATAAAACATTTTTACTGATTTAGTCAATTGTTTATTACCCATTATAAATACTTTTCAGCACAGAGATAGAAGGGTATTGGATATATGTTAATGTAGATCTAAATATGCAAAAATCTTACTGAAATAATAAAAAAGAAATAGTTTATCCGGCGTAGTATGTGTGTGCAAGACCTGATCTGCACCGTAAGTATAATAAATATTACATACAAATTAGAATAGATGATCTCATTCCAAATCAGTGTATTTTCAAAATTAGCTGAGCTCATTCCGAACCCCCCATACATTTATTCTCTACATGAATTGCACTGTTTCAAAGATCTTCCCCAAATTTTGCCTACTTATTCTTTAGGACCCTGCGTAAAATATATGTGTCATCTCCTCTCTCTTCTTTACACCACTCCCTCCCCCAAATACAAATATAATGCACTCCAAATTAAATTTAATACCATTAATTCCAATTGGTAAAATGATATCCCCAATATACCCAATATGATATCCTCAATTTATTATTTAGAGGCTTTCCAAAATAAATGTGACATATTGGGTTTAATAATATTGCAATATTATTATATGATGCCAAACCAATATTTACTGCTGAGAAATAATGAAATATTTACATGTGTGAATTACATAATATTTATATTTCTAAAAATGACAGTCACATTTTTGATGAAATAAAGAGAATGAATCGCGTTCAGAGCGATTTCCTGGGGGACGCCTAGGGCGTCCGTTGATGCTTTTATTTGACCACCTTCCAAGGAGTTGCCCGTACTTAGGAGATCGATGTGGATTTTCCCTCCTTCAGATGCGATGCACATACATGTGGGACAGGAATTAATGTGGAATAACCTCCTTCTGAGGTAATACACCGTACTTATGTGGCTTATGTGTATTGGCCTCCTTCCGAGGCTATAACCATACTTGTGGTTTGAAATTTGGTGTTTTTTCCACCTCCCGCAGCGATGACTGTCCCTATACGGAAATAATGACGGACAAGGTCCGTGCTAAGAGATTTCCGTACTAAGGCCAATATGTACTGAGTCATATTTTCCCGCTTTCTGCATCTTGAGAAATTAGTATAAATAAACGGTATCGTACGGCGTGCGACTGTTACACTACTCATGTGTCGCTGTATGTGCCATTGGACCACTTTTATCTGTCTTTTATTTCTCTCCTGCTTCGACCCTGCTACTTACGTTGTACTTCTGCTTTGGACCTGACTACTGCTTAGGATTTTGGACCCTGCTTCTAGATTTTTCGGCGACCTTGCTGCGACACTGGATGATGATTTGGATTTCTTCACGGACCTTTCGCATTGCTCTGAAGCGAACATCAGCGCCACCATTGTCTACTGGCATTTACACGATTTGGCCGTAGTACAACTTGTGTGTGCGCTTCAAGCCGAAGTACGAGGAGACCATGCAATAAATTTGCTTGTTCCCGTGCGGAACAGTATCTTTTTGAAGGTCCATGGAGAGGCGGCCGTAGCAACATGCGTTCAGCATCCGTTTCGGGTTTGCTGACTCGGGATTCAAGCCCGGGCCAGCAAACGATGTTTAATTCCTTTGTTGTGATTCCGGCCGTTTAATTTCGTTTTTTAGTCATGAATTCGAACAAAATTACGGAAGTTACGGCAACATACGACGAAATTATTATGTTTGATTGTGTATTCAAATTTTAGTATCAAACATAATAATTTTGTTGTCTGTCCGTCTGCCCGTTCGTAACTTTGTGTAACGTCCGTAATTTTTGTCGAATTCACGGGTAAAAACAAATTAAACGGCCGGAGATCCGTTAGTAGATACACAACACATTACATCAAGACACACACACCCTGCTTTCGACACGGTACTGCAATCCAGTACTTAACATAACACAAACTTGGAGACACCCTGACTTCGGTATGGTATTGCAAGGCAATACTTAACCTACACTTCAACACACACTCACATCATTCCTGATGATGGACCCTATAATGGGATCCGAAACGTTGGCCAGAGAGGTCACATATACATGGCAAAATATCCCAGAAAACTATACACAGAAGATGTTCACATGTGATTAGGGAATGCAATCCCGAGTCGGGATTACCCTTTCGGGATCCCTCGAGATTAGAATTTCCAATCCCGCAGGATCCCTATGAATCGGGATCCCGAATACTTTTGTTTTTTTTTTGTTTATTGATCTGAATAGCAATTAACAACAATGCCTTGCATTTTTGTGTCAGCAGCTTTAAGAAAATGTTCATTATTAATCGTTGCATTAAAGTTGCAATGCGAGCTTGCATGCGTAGATGTATGAATGTGGATGAGGCGAGAGTTGTATGTCAGGACTGAAGAGTGTGGCGCTCTATCCTCTCTGCCTACCCCCACAGGAAACGGCGTGATGGTAAGCATTAAAGTTTTTGCAGGCGTTTTTCCAAGCATCAATCGCTCAATATAGTAGAGTAAAAACTACTAATTAGTAGTAGTTTTTATTACTATGATCGGTTGATAAAATACAGCAAATATTATTCAAAGCTATTTTCATTATTTGAATGTGACATGAACATAATTTTAAGTACTTACTAAAAGCTCTATATAAAAAAATACAATGAAACATACAAAACATAAAAAATGCTAATCAATCCCGATAATCTCGTTTAATTTTTCGGTTCGGGATTGATCTCGTAAAATGCCTCGAGATCTCATCATCAATCATCAATTTTACGGCGTAGTGGGGGGAAGTTTGCGCATCTACCTTTCCACCAACGAGACCCAAATTTCGTCTTCTGCGCATTCCCCCACTACGCCAAAGAATTTCAAGAAGTTTGCCGGCAACTGTATATAAAACACGCGCGTACCCAAATCAAAATTGTCGGTAACGAGCGAAGCGCGAAAAGATGCATGCATGTGAATAACAAAATGACATACAAATTATAGTCAGAATAGACGGGTTTAGCCAGTTCTGCAAAAAAACTGCGTTATAGTAAGGAAGTAAACAAACCAATAAGCAATATGAGCCATTATATTGCGAACTGTGAGTCATTTATTCAAGTGAATTTCAGGAAATGACATCATACCGAATAGATTTCAATTACTAAAAGAATGAATCAGTTGAATGTACCTACCGAATAAATGAAGAAAGAACAAGAGTAATGCCTACACGGTGTAATGTTGGGAAGATAACACATTCAGAATTTTATAAAACTTTGTTTAGAGGTTTGAATTTATCTGACTTACCGCGGAATGCTACATGATACTTATAATTAAATTACACCGACACCCTGTTTAGAAAATTGTGACAATCTTCAAACAAAAATTAAATCACAACGGAAAGTAGGTACGGAAGATTCAATTAATATTTTTTATACTTAATTTCGACACAGGTTACCGTGACGGTCTATTCTAATTTTAAAGGTCATGCACGCGCCCACGAACCAAAAATATTCAATTTCTAACAAAATCAATCCCACATAAAAAGGTGTATGCAAATAGTTCACTCCAAACTTTGGACACACAACCGAAATCATCTAATTAGAAAAAATATCATAAAAAAACGTATGCAGCCAATTTAAAGTTGGAATTTGAAAACATCAATCGTTTTCACGTATTTTGCAATTATTCACAAAAACTACTAAATTGATAATCTATTTAATGTACATTATGATGCGCTTAAAACAAAATGCATCGAGTAATGCGTTGTTTTTCCATCGCCAGCTTTAAAAAATAAACAAATCGTAAGAAACGTGCTGTACCTACAGATTATTTTAAAATACATTTCGATATTATTTAATGTGTAGGAATATTATATTATATACATTATATTTAACATACGAGTCACTTTAAAGCGAGATACAACCAAATTTTAATTCTCATGCGTCAATTTTATTTTTTCTGCGGGCAATCAAATTTATGACTATTAATTTTTAGGAATAGATAAGATAATATTTTTTAGGTTAGAAAATACGTTTTGTTTGAAATATGTCAAAGTTGATAGAATCCACGGCGACGGATCATCATCTATATTATGATAACTAATAGCTGCGCAGTGGCCACTATCGGCCGCATAGCGGGCAAGCATAGCAATTGGCTATCAGCCGGTACGGTACAGCCAATAGCCATGGTACAGTTGCCGGCAAACTTCTTCAAATTCTTTGGCGTAGTGGGGGAATGCGCAGAAGACAAAATTTGGTCTCTTTGGTGGAATGGTACATGCGCAAACTTCCCCCCACTACGCCGTAAAATTTCAAGATGTTTGCCGGCTACTGCCAATTGCAGGCAAAAAATGACCGCCCACAAGGCCTACAAGCAACCAATCAGCGACAGCCGATTGCTTAACTTTTTAAAATTATAAATTTATTCGTTTGTGAGTTTATTTAACTAATTTCTTCATTTAATTTTGTACTTCATATTCCAGCGTTCAAAATCAATCAATATATATATATAGATATATATATATATATAATTATACTATATTATATACATTAAAAAAAACGTGTTTCCCAATCCGCCAAGTTTTCTTCACAACTAGATACTACCACCCCCTGGTGGTTATAGTGGTGGATAGCCCTTAGTGTCCCATTTAAAATGTGCGAGTTTGGTGGAGGTGGCTGGGCGTGGGTGGGAGTGGGTGACGAAAATGTGCTTTCTAGCACATTGTTTTGTTATGGGAAGGACGTAAATGATTCAGATTGTTTCAAAATAGGCGCGACGACTATGTCGGTGAGTCTAGAAGGTTCCGGAAAAACCTGCTCTAGAAAGTTCTGGAAGCAGAAGGTTCTAGAAAATTCCCGAAAGTTCTATAAAGTTCTAAACTGAGTGGCGGAATGTGTCGGTGTGTCTAGAAGGTTCCTGTACATTCAATAAATTTCTTGAAAGTTCTGAAGGAGCGTGTTCTAGAAGATTCGCGAAAGTTCTATGACGATCCAAACAGTGTACTGAAAATCTACGCGAGCGAAGCCGCGCAGGCACAGCTAGTTCAATATAGGTACAGTAGCCGGCAAACATCTTGAAAATTTTCGGCGTATTGGGGGAAGTTTGCGCATGTACCATTTTTTCACCAAAGATACTCAAATTTTGTCTTCTGCGCATTCCCCCACTACGCCAAAATTTTTAAGAAGTTTGCCGGCAACTACCTATACAGTTGCCGGCAAACTTTTTGAAATTTTTTGGCGTAGTGGGGGAATGCGCAGAAGACAAATTTTGGGTCTCGTTGGTGGAATGGTACAAGCGCAAACTTCCCCCCACTACGCCGAAAATTGTCAAGTTTGCCGGCTACTGTTTTTTTTTATTATTTTATTATCACAAAAAATTCTCGACATGTAGAATTTTCATTTCCATTACATTTAAGATATAAGTTAAGTGCTTAGTCCAACATTTTACAAAAAATTGAAAAAAAACAAGTTAACTTCGAAGTCGCTTATCTCCATAACTAGTGAAATTAGGACATTGTTGCTCCAACTTTTTCGTTTCATAATTTATGCAAGAATGTACCTGTAAAGTACTGTGGACTAGCTCTGTTCAATTTTCAAAAATTAAAATTCAATTTTCCACAATAGTATCTAGGTATTTGAAACACAGAACATAGAATTAATATTTGAAAGTTTCGGTTTTATGTTCATTTCAATCTTGTAATAATAAATACCTACCAAGTAATTAAAATATTCGTTCCTCATTTTCTTTTACATAAATATTTACAATAAATATCCTAAACATATAAAATTAATACTAAATTGGTTTGGAGAGCATAAAAACTTTGGAAACGTACGTCAAAATAGCAGAAAAACTTCGCCATGAAATCTAAGACTGTCATGGATTTCCATATAATTATCAAATTGACGTACCCACATTCAATGTACGTCGTACATACTGGTTGATTTAATACCTATCTATATCTAATCTGAATACAGACGTATCTACGTACGTACCTACCGAAATTCATGCACGGGTAAACTTATTTCACCTTGAGTTTGCTTGCCGTCATTTTTGCATTCGCCTCGAGAAGAGTATGAGTCTACGAGTAGTATCCGAGAACGAGTTTGTGAGCGTACCCGTAAATAAACTATGCGATTTATATGTCATAAATATATATAATGATATCAGGAAAAGGCGTATACAGAATATACACACATCTCGATATTAAATAATCTACAAATTGCTGGTACAGTGCGGCGGTCAGGCGCTTTGAAATTAAGAATCAAGTACGCGCCGCAGTCCAGCCGCAGCGCACGCGATTGTCAAGTGTCAAGTTTTAAGTGCCATAACGTATTTTTTTGCAATGTATCAAATTATAGATGTAATTCAAGATTTACCAAGAGAATATGTTATCGGATTATCCATTGCGGCGTTCACTACCTATTATTTGATAGAAGTTGTCAAGGTACGTTTGTTTTCTTTCGTTTGTTGTCAATTTTTGTTATCCAATATGATATGACGCGATTTGATTTCAATAGGCATTTCGGCAAAATATTCCAGTCTTTTTACAATAATACGATCAGCATTTTCAATTTCGTCCACACTCGGTTTTAAATAATAAAAAACTTTAGAAAGTAAGATTGAAGGTTTCGAGAACATCGCGAAAGTCACCGAATTATGGATTAGAAGCTGTACGCCGTTGTAACGTAAATATCGTGTTTATTTTCCAAAAGTTGGATGTTTAATAGATAAACATAAAGAAGTGCTTTTTTTTTTTTGGATTTTAAAATATTTCATGGCTTTCAAAGAATATTTCATCGCCTCTGTATCGTAACCCGGACATCCATATTATACAGGCAATTATGGTCTTTATTTCTACTGAGTCTAAAGCTATTTTCGAATTAAGTATACGTTACTTCGCTTGCGTTGATTATCTTTTAAATATATTCAAGAATTATGTTCTGGGAGGTAAATAAATTTAATAATTATACCTATTTTTCATAGAAAAATGCTACTTTATCATAGTATTTAGAATTAATAATGTAAGTATTATAGTGCAATACGTCCTTGGTTATCGAAAAAAAATTCTTCCACATAATTTTGTAATAAGTGGAATCGAATAAAAAATAAAACGAAAAAATCATTAATTTGACGTATTCGTGCGTGTACTTTATGTGCGTATTTGAGTTTAAAAAAATATGATATATAAAATATTACCTTTATTTTTCTCTTTGACCGACGCTTGCGGGGAACAATGATAAACATTTCTTAATTTTGGCCTATTTATTTATCATCAGCGGATAAACATAAATATTTAAAAAATCTTTATACTAGTGAATTATTATTTATAATGGTAATATTTGCTATATTTTAAATCTGTTGTCAATAAAATTCCACAGATTTGCATTGAAAATATATCAGGGGTAAAAGGGGAGGGGAGAAATGTCGCTTATGTTACCCGGCGGATCCTAAAGCATAAGTATTCAAAATTTAAGTCGAATCGGATAAACAGTGTAGATTTGTACAGAGAACAGACAGACAGACATTGTTTTATAGGTATAGATGTAGGTAGTGCAGACAGCAGTTTTTGATCACCTTCTGGACAAATTTTCAGACTATTTTTTGTAAGGGTATAGGATTGTTAAAAACAATGAAAAGTATAGGTACTCAAACTACAGGAGATTGTATTGACAAATAAAAATTGTATATTTATTATTTTACCATTCGAATACCTTCATCCAGAAACTTTTAGTTCTCACTTCGTATAAGAATTCCACCAGACGCAGCATGCATGGCAATAGGTAACATTTGTTTTTTGAGGCTAAAAATACAATACATCATCAGGGCTGATGTGTTGTGATATCGCATGACATCAGCCCTGGTAATGGACCCTGCAATGGGAATCGAAACGTCGGCCAGAAAGGTCGCAGAAACACGGCAGAATATCTCAGAAAACTCAAAACAGAAGTTCTGAATCGCCCTGAAAATCTAAGAACATTTTTAAAAACGATACAGTTCGATAATCGTGTGTATGGACCCAGTTGTAGACAAAATTTAGTTTTAAAATATATTTTAATATTTTTTTTATATTTGCGTAGGTCATCTAAGTTCAAAGATATAGCACAATCAGTTTATTTAAGGCGATCGTCCAGCAGAGTGAACAAATTTCACAATTTTTTCTCATACCTTCTCTTGCGTTTTTTATCACATTTTTGTATGGAAATATCTCATTTTAAAATTTATTCATCATCTCACGTATATTTTAAATACGGATATTTTATTATAATAACACAAACTAAATTATATAATTGATTAATAAATTACCAAACCTTCGATGTTTTAAAAATGAAGAAAATTGCTCCACTGTGTAGGCTTTTAATGACTGAATGGCCTCGTGAGATGTTTTTTTACTCCCTTTATATTAACTCGTGGCGTCTGCTTTTTGATCCTTTTCCCGTGATCCAATCGAGCTGAAACTTGTCAAGTAGACTCGTGGCGACGATCAAGAAGATCTATCAAATTTTCGTTAAAAAAAATAATAATTATAGTATAATTTCGGATTTTTAGAAATATTATTGTTTTTTTCAAATTGGAATCTAAAGCCATGTATTCACTAGGGGACAAATCGCGAAACATTCCGCTCGGCATGTCGCATCAACATCTACGCTCATGTTTCGGGGACAATGACGCGGTCATTTGACGTGTACACACCGGGACTCGCATATTTTGTCGCGGAAATGTCACCCGATAAGGTTATGATGACAGCTGCAGTATCTCATTTGGCGAAAACGGGGTTCCGCTCAATTCGAAATGTTTTTTTGGGTCGCAATTTCAAATTAACGAGGTTTTACTGTAGTAAATTGAATATTATTAAAAACAAGGTCCTTTTTGCAAATAATTATTGTTTTCCACACGTCGCGGAAATGTCGCCCTATGAGGTTATGATGACAACTGCGTATCTGTTTATGTTAATGAGTTTATCGAAACGTAACAGGAGAAAAAAGAGGAGAATGCGAAATTATTTACTGCAAAGAGAAAGAAGGACGGACATTCTATGCGATCTTCGATCGATACAGCTCGATGGGTTCAAGAACAATTTCGTTTCCCCACATTGTCATCTTGACAGATACAGCGCATGCGTATTCACTTGTAAACATACCACGTGGTACTGACGCTCCGCGTAATGTTGCAGTGAGCTCGCTCGGGTACCGTGCGCATGGCAACGTTGCCACGGCACGTAGAAATGCCGCGCTATGTTGTGTGCGACGTCGCGGAACAGTGCACGACGTTGCAACGTCACATAGACTCTATGGACACTTTGTCCCCTAGTGAATACATGGCTATTAGAAAAGTTTGAATAGCAACGGAGGGACGATAACGTCGCGGAATATTTTCTAAATTTGAATTACTCCGTCGGTATACATACATACAATAGGTACTTCACTACGAATGTCGAAAATCTAAATTGACTGACAAATGTTTTTAGAATTTAATCTTCAAAGCATGAAGTGTCTTATCAAAGCTCAAAACATCTGACATTTTAGAAATATATTAAATTACTGTAAGTTTAGTGTTATGTTATATGTTTTAATTCGTCTTTAATTGTTGTTATATTTTACAAAGAAAGGGAGTATAATAAAAACTTGTTTTTTATGGGTTACTTTTTTACTTCCTTTCTTTTAACTCGCGGCGTCTGCTTGCTTGCCGTCGAAAAAACTTTGGATCGATTGTTAACCGTTTTCCCGTGATCCAACCGAGCTGAAACTTTGCAAGTAGACTCGTGGCGACGATCAAGAAGATCTTTCAAATTTTCGTTAAAAAAATAATAATTATAGTATTATTTCGGATTATTAGAAATTTTAATGGTTTTTTCAAATTGGAATCATTACAAAAGTTTGAATATTAGCAACGGCGGCCCGATAACGTCGCGAAATATATAATTCTAAATTTGAATTACTCCGTCGGTATACATAATAGGTACTTCACTACGAATTTCGAAAATCTAAATTGACTGATATATGTTTTTAGAATTTAATCTTCAAAGCATGAAGTGTCTTATCAAAGCACAAAACATCTGACATTTTAGAAATATATTAAATTACTGTAAGTTTAGTGTTATGTTATATGTTTTAATTCGTCTTTAATTGTTGTTATATTTTACAAAGAAAGGGAGTATAATAAAAGCTTGGTTTTTATGGGTTAGTTTTTTATTCAATAATATTACAGAGTAAACGATTATCCTAAATTTATTACGATTATTACAAAATCTGTTGGTTTATTTACATGCAATTTATGTAAAAAACACTGTTTTTTTAATTATTTTTATTTTTTGTGTGTTTTTATTAATCATTTTTAGATAGTTGATAACATTTTTCTTTAATAAATTAAAGAAATAGACATTATTATTTTAAAATTAATACAACAAAAATCAAAAAAATATTCTCGATTTCACATTTTAGCTATTTAATCAAGGCACTGCGTATTGTGTCGTAAATACGTTGCGTTTTGTTTAAATATTTAAATCGGGAATATCGACAAAGATTTTGATTTTTTTGTTTTTATTATAAAATTATAATATCTATTCTTTTGACTGTTGAAGTAAAAAAGTTGTCAACCATGTAAAAAGAATTAAAAAATAAAATATGTTAAAAAACAGTATTTTTTAAAACATAAATTGCAAGTAAACAAACTAACAGTTTTGCAATAATTGTATTAAATTTAAGATCATCATTTACTTTGTAATATTATTGAATAAAAAAGACATCTCACGAGGCCATTCAGTCATAAAAGGCACACAAAGTGGAGCAATTTTCTTCATTTTTAAAACATCGAAGATTTGGTAATTTATTAATCAATTTTATAATTTAGTTTGTGACATGTTAACAAGATATCCGTATTTAAAATATATGTAACCTGATGAATAAATTTTAAAATGAGATATTTCCCTACAAAAATGTGATAAAAAAACGCAAAAGAATGTAATTGAGAAAAAATGGTGAAATTTGCTCACTCTGCTGGACGATCACCCGTTTGTACAAAATCGCTAATCTCTGAAAGTTCTTCACCGATTGCATTGAAATTTTGGCACAAATTCGGCATTCAATTGGCATTCAAATACGAGGATTTTTTTGTACACCTACTTTGTTTTTATATACCTACTATTTATTTATATAAATAAAAAAATAAATGTTCGATTGTCAAAAACCTTATATCTCCTAAAGTTCTTCAATTATTATTATTGCTTTGAAATTTAAATAACGTTAGGCAACGTTGCATTCTAATTCGCACAAATTACCTATTACAATTACAAGGTATTACAAGGTACCTACCCTTTTAATATTGATAAATATTTATATAATAATATAACTGAATTATAATCGTCAGGTGACTGCGTTCAAAACATTTTATGCTTTAGGACCCGGCGAGTTACATTGGCGACATTTCCCCCCTCCCCGCCCCTGATATATTTTCAATGAATATTTGGCTAAAACTTTGGAAATTATTCTAAAGGACCCGGCGGGTAACACAGGCGACATTTCCCCCCTCACTTTTTACCCTCCCCCTCCCACTGATATGTTTTCAATACAAATCTGTACCGTTCGACTGAGTGGACTCAACATTTGGAATCTTATTTTTTAGGTCCCGGCGGGTTACGTAGGTGACATTTCCCCCCTCCCCTTTTATTCCTTCCCCTCCACTGATACATTTTCAATGAATATCTGTACCGTTCGACCGATTGGACTCAAAATTTAGAAATTATTCGTTAGAAGCTGGCAGGCTACGTAGGTGACATTTCTGCCCTCCCCTTTTACCTCTTCCCCTCACCTGATATATTTTCAAGGCAAATCTGTACCATTCGACCGATCGGACTCAAAATTTGGAAACTTATCTTTAGAACCCGGCGGGTTACATAGGTGACATTTCCTCCCTCCCCTTTTACCCCTTCACCTCCCCTTGTCATATTTTCAATGCAAATCTGTACCGTTCGACTGATTGGACTCAAAATTTGGAAATTATTCGTTAGAAGCCGGCGGGTTACGTAGGTGACGTTTCCGCCCTCCCCTTTTACCTCTTCCCCTCACCTGATATATTTTCAAGGCAAATCTGTACCGTTCGACCGATCGGACTCAAAATTTGGAAACTTATCTTTAGAACCCGGCGGGTTACATAGGTGACATTTCCTCCCTCCCCTTTTATCCCTTCCAAATTTCCTTTGTTTCTCTCTACAAATTTATTCTCAACTTAATCCTAAACCCGTGCAATGCCGGGTATGAACAACTAGTTTTAAATAAATATTAAATATAATAATTTGAAGGTCCTCTCATGTTGTGTTATTTTACATTTTATTTTGCTTTTTACAGCATCCACATCTGGTATGCAGAAGCGGTCCATTCAAAGACTTCCTCCACACTAATATTCCTCTACTTAAAGAAAAATATTGGCCAACCTTGTGGTGTTTTGAGTCTCGACTACAAACAGTATTTGCAAGTATTTTACGAAGCTCTATGGTCCCAGACATACACTACAAAAGGTAATACAGTTAATGAATTAGTCTTAGAAATCATCTCATTTCTAAAATAAATCAAAACTGAACTCTGTAGTTTTTATTATTATTTTATTTTAAATAATTGATCATCTGCGCATAATTTTTTTTCAAAACAAAAACCCCTAATCTGCAAGACCGGTTTGTCAGTAGTTTTTTTGTTTGTTTATTAGCAAGGTAAAGTAACAAGTTTATATACATAAAAAAAGGTAACAGAAAATGATCTTAATAAATTAGCAAAAACGTTACCAAGACCTCGCTTAATCAATATAAATCATTCTTATCGATAAGTAATTCCATTAATTTTCTTTAAAGCCTTTATTAATGTGTATATTATTTTATAAAATTTAATTATTTAGCGATATAATTATGTCGGTATTAAATATTTTAATGTTCTTTGACCATATTTATTAGTTACCTTCGGTATGAGCAGTCCTTCGTATGTCGTAAATCTAATACCATGTTTATGTAACAATCGACGTTTATACTTGTTATCTTCAAGACACCTTGTTACTTATTTATACCATAAGAATAGCCTTAACAGGCAAAGATCTTTGCTTCTTAAAAAGTTTAGATATATCTTTAGTTGTACATTCAGATGATTTATTAATTGATTTAATTGCCGAATTTTGAATACCTTATATTTTTTAAATATTTGTTTAATGATAAAAATACTGGCATTCCCGAAATCCTAGCAGAATATCTATATTATGGTTGCGCTTAAGACGCGTTGTGTAATAAATTGTATATTCAACCTGAATAGAAATAAACAAACAAATAAAAAATGCGTTGTTTTTCCATTGCCAGCTTCAAAAATTAATCAAATCGTATGATTTTTTTAAGAAATGAGATATACAAATTATTTTAAAATAAATTTATGTATATTGTGATTTTGCTTAGGACGCATCGAGTAGTGCGTCGTATGTTTTTTTTAAAGAAATGAGGTGTACAGTAAAACACATTTAGATATTATTTAATGTGTAGAAATACTAGATTATTCAACATTCGAGTCACTTTAAGGTGAGATTTTCTTACGTCAATTTATTTTTTCTCCAAGCAAGTATACATAAGTATATTTTTGACGTTTTATTTTAGAAAGTACATACATAGTTGGATATGTGTCAAACTCGAGTGCATACGTATCATATGTATTTTGATTGATTCAAAAACGCAGTATGCAGTGAGTGGTTTTGCCATTATCAGTTTCAAAAAATAATCAAATCGTATGTAAAGCAGCGGACAATGTGTTTATGCAGATACTAATAGCCACGAAGTGGCCACTACCGGCCGTGCAGCAGCCAGTATAGCCGTTATCCGATTGCAGACACCAATGGCCGCGTAGCGGGCACTTTTAGCCGCCTGCAAAGCCTAGCAGCAGGCATTAGGCAATGGGCGATAGTCAATAGCAGAAACTAATGGCCACGCAGCGGCCAGTGTAGCCGTTAGCCAATTGCAGATACCAATGGCCGCGTAATGGCCAGCACGGTCGCTCTTCGGGCCTAGCAGCAAGTAATCGGCGATAACCAAATGCAAAACTCCTAGTATTTATTTATTATTACTCTTTTTGTGCGATTTCATTAAGGTCAATAAAGTACTTAAATGCCAATTACATACATACTTTCATTAAGCGTAGGTAGGTACAAGGGCGGATCCAGCTTTGGCTCCAGGGGGAGGTCACATAGTCATGGTCAAGTCACAAGAAGTTATAATTTAGGGCTGGGTCCAGGTCCACCTAGGACCTATCGTGGACCCAGCCCAGGAGAGGGTCATGACCCCCCCCCCCCCTGGATTCGCCCTTGGGTAGGTACACAGTGGAACACTTGCCAAACCGTTAAGTTATTTTCTATATTGTTGCCATTTTATTTTCTACTAAGCGCTTATTTATTTTTTAGTTTATTCTAGAAATTGTACGCTTCAAAAATGTCAGGCGGCATATGCCCAGATATGCAAGGAATGGGGAACTTACCTAAGTGCATTGGAACTCGTATTTACCTAAGCGCATTGGAATTCGTATTTTACGTTATCCCGCAATTTACATTAAAATTTCCTAGTCTTGGGTGGATGGTGACTTGTGAGCCATTATTTCACGAATGGTCTAATCTATATATAACCAATATCTAACGAATCCCATGAAGTCAGTGGCAAACCTATCAAATTAATGGTCATTAAGTCTGATATATGTCGAATACTTAAATTTGCCCTTATTTCTGAACAAATAGTATTCATTAACGAAAATCCTCTTATTGCAATTGTATTAATAATATTTTTGGCTTTTCTGACTATTTCAGGAAGTTCATCACGATTATCTCTTAAAATATTATCGTTATAATCTCTGAAATCATTTACATTTATTTTGAACTTAATAATTTCACTTAGAATCCTACGGATTGACAATTTTATCTAATTTCCAGGTAGGTATTTGGTTTAAAAGTATTAATCAGATCGTAAAATATAAAATCGTGAAATCTGTATTTTAAGAACCAGCTCTCCGAACCAAAATTATTTTAGCAACTCGATAGGGCCGGTACGAACCCGTAACAGCACACCACTGGTTATGTCTACTTATACGATGGTGCAATATCACTTTTCAACACCCAACATTAATGCAGTAATGGCACATAAACCATGTTAAATTAAAATAGTTACATCAATATTTTGTTACACATACATACATGGATTATAATATCGCACCTCCAATGTCTAGGCGTTCTTAATCTTAAAAAGAACAGTTTATTTGATGTAGAAGCGATATTTATATCATTACGCAAACCAGTCATTGCAGTCTGGAGTTTTCTCTAAAATATGCAAAAAAAATAATTTAAAATAAACTTTGTTATAATTGACTTTATTTTGACCTTCAAATATTTCAAAGCCAGAAATAAAATACTATACGATTCCTGTTCTCAATGTTCTGAAATGTTTAACTTTGAGGGTGACTAGATTCTCCTAAGGTCGAAGCGCGATTTTCTGCATTTTCGGCCGTGCATCTTGTCAATTCGCAAAAGGTATTCCTCATTTTTCAACGGTCATAGCGGAAATACGCGGGATAAGATGAATGTTTGAATTTCTTTTCAATTATGATTTCGTGTTTCAATCGTCTCTCGGAATTTCCAAATTATGTCAATTGAATTGTACTGATTCATGACACAAGGGGCTCATTTCAAATTACGATTTTTGATTATTTTTTCCTGGAATTTCGAATTAATAAGTAAATAGTATGAAATTAATAATTTTGATTGTGTAATGTTTTATAATAATTTCGATTTGCACTAAATTCTGACTTAACGAGGTAAATGCCCGCAGGGTCTAGTAGCACCTACATGACCGATAGTGGCAGCTACGCGACCGTTGCTTGCTGCTTTAGCCCTATGGTCGGCTATGGTGGCCGCTGCACGGCCATTGGTGTCTGCTGTCGCCAATTTGTCATAGGATATTATTATAAGAATAAAGATCAGATAAATATTTTTTAGTTCATAAAATGTTCAATTTATAATACGTAAATATTTGACCCTTTTTTATATTTTGTGCTTAGAAATCTGTATGTCAATAATCTGTGAGACCAATCTTTAAATATATATTGTTTTAATTTTAATCTTTATACCTAATGATAACCAGAATCGAATTTATCAAGATAGGTTACATAATGCACAGCTGTGCTATATCTTAATAAAATTTTGTGTAGGGTGATTGTGCTAGTAGTCGGCCACTTTACAGAAAAGTCATCTTTGGAAAATCATTGTAAGTTCATTTTTGAAAGGTGGTTTAGAAAATCACGTATGTATTAAAGAACAGTGGGTTTATTTTTGTTATATATATTGCTTTTTAAAATTAGCCTAACCATAATAATTTAAAAAATATTTTAATGAAAAATGGCTCTTTTGCCAGTAGTCGGCCATCTATGCGTCAGTTGTCGGCCACCTATGCGTCAGTAGTCGGCCATCAGATTTTAGCACAAGGCCGCCAGATGTCCTTTAGAAATTTGCACTATACAGGCATTTTTTTTTCAATTTATACTTGAATACTTTTAAGCTTTTCGACAAATCGTCTCAATTTGTTCATAGGTACGTTTAAAATACACTTAAAATTAAACAAATTAAATTTTAATAAATATTATTATTAAGTTCTACGGGTTAAGTATTTTTATGTGTTACAGCTGTTTCGGCTTGTAAAGCCTTTATCAAACAGTCCGAAGCAGCTGTAACACATAAAAATACTTAACCCGTAGAACTTAATAATAATATTTATTAAAATTTAATTTATTTTAAATTTCGCTAAAAATAAATATGGAGTTCTACAAATTAAACACAAAAACCATAAATAAAAAAAATAAAAGTAACAAAAAAAAAATTAAAATACACTAATAATCACAAACTGGAAACTAGAAAGATAATTATTTTTTTCGATTGGGCATTTTGGTTATATGTTAAGCCGCTTTTATCTCCATTAATAATCTGATTAAGGTCTCCTAATACATCTTCATCATTGTTTTCTATTAGATGGAACTTCTTATATAATTTGCGTATTCTTAGTACCTACGCGCTAATAATGCTTTCCGCAATTCTGGCCGGCGTATGAATAATAAATACCATCTTTCTCCCGGTTTTTCATCTTAGAAACGTGTTTTTATTTTTTCTGTCTTCACAATTTGCTGCACAGTAGTCGGAGTTCTTGTTTTTTAGAGGGAAATGACGTTTTGCTAATGCTATTACAAAATTATTAAAGATTCAACAATTTTGTTTTCGTCAGATAACAATATAAAGTGATTTGGTTCCATTTGACATGTTTTTTCCAATACCCATCCCTTGATGCGGTCCTGCAGTTTTGCCCTAGGAACATCAATTTCTGACAAGCTGCACGTATTTTTTCCCTTCTCTTACTGCTTAAAGGATTTTTTGAATGCTATCATCAGAATACTGATGAAAAACGTATTTTATTTTATTGTATTAGTCGCCATTGATACAAAATTAATAATTTCTATATTTAGTTAACATTAGGATGATCAAAGATAAAATTCATCTACCAAAACCGCCCTAAGACGCTGCATGGCCGACCAATGGTACATCAATTTTAACACGTCAACCAGTTGTTGGCCCCACACTTCTAAGTTAAAAAAAACATATTATCAGTGTGATAACTAGCAGCCGACCACTGGCTATTAGATAATAGTGCTATTTTCACTAACGTAACACAAAATCTTAGTAAATTTTGTTTCATTAACAGCGTAAGAGACAAAAATAAAACCAATATACGCCGCCAGTAGGGATGGGCGTTGAATGGACGGACTAGTTGAAATCAACAGTTGACGTTGCGTCGATGCATCAACGGTTTACGTTTATCGCATGGACTAGTTGAATTCGTAGACGGTGGACGCCGTGAACGGTGGACGATTCGAGATTCAACTTCGTGCAAAGCAACGAGCGAGAGCAAGACAAAACGTCTCCGTTTATTTCTCTCTCATCTCTCGCTGTCGACTTGTAGACGCCATAGACGTCATAGACGGCTCGACGGGTAATTTCATTTCAACTCTAAAGTACACGACCATAGAGTGCAGATCTGTGTACACGAACTATGACAGAGACTTGAAATTTGAATGCATGCGTAGGGTAAGATAGGCTTAATAAGCTATTATCTATTATTTTTGACTTGATTTGTGCGATGTGCACGTGCGACGTTTCGGTGAATTCCCAATTTTGCGCTGTATAAAATAAAACAATTCTGTTTAATTATTTTATTTTTTATTGAACTAATATTTTACTGCTTACACCTGATATTGTTGTGTATACCTACTTCTTTCTTTATTATATATAGAAAGAAGCATATAAAACAATATGTAAAAGCCTATAATGTGCGTAAACAAATAAATAATAAAATATTTATTTTTACATGTAAGCACAAGTAGCGGTTTTACTTTCCCCGAAACTATATTCCATCGAACTTCTTTAAATTTAAAAAATTAACATAAAAATAAATAAACATAAAAATAGCCAACGGTTGAGCCATCGAGAAGCGTCGCGTCGAACCGTAGACAGTTGACCATCGTCCCGATGTTTAAATAGAACGTCCTCGACGTCCGCGTAACGAAGTTGACGCGTCAACTAGTTGACGAATTGAACTAGTTGATCGTCTCGTCGATGGATGGACGTGGACGGTCTCGTTTCGTCGACGGTAAATACGTCAACGACCCATCCCTAGCCACCAGTAGTCAGTCGCCCCGACCTACCACTGGATTTTGTAGAAAAAATTGTCCCAGTAACCAGCCGCACGAATTTAAACATAAAAATATTGAAAATGTCTTTTATCATTTTAACTTGTGAATTTAGTTCATGTTTTTTCCGATAAATGCTACTTATACTTATACAAAAAAATTAATTCAACTTCTATTTAAAGTTTGAAATTTTTTTTATCAATGGTTCCGAAAAATCAGTATCAAAATTGATAGCTCAAAACTGCCATAATTTTTTTTGTGACTACTTAAATGATACCTAAAATAAACGCAAGATGGTGCAGTTTTGTGTTTCTTTCGCGGAATAGTGGCCAACTTCTTTGCATTCAAAAATATTATTGAATTATATTGCGAGTGTCAAGTTTATTCAAGTTGAAGTAATTGGTGGCCGACTACTGATGGTGGCCGGAGCACTGGCGAAATCACCCTATCTATCTTGATAAAAAAGCTGAATTTCATCCACTGACAAGTGATTCTACTGTAACATTTGAGGCCAAGCCTTGAAAATGAAAATGGCAAGTGATTCCTTACCAAAATCTTGTCCTAGGTTTCATCACAGAAACCACCCTCAAACTCGATCCAGTCCAGAAGTATTCCATAAACAGGTATCTCGTTGCTAGTAGCAAAAACTTTGGAAGCCTTAATTCAATTTTATAAAATATTCTTTACACTTTGTGTGAAATTTCGATTGTTACGGAGATAAGCGACATCAAAGTTTGCATATTTTTTTCAATATTTCTGACTTATTTTATGTAAATCATTGAACTATAACTACGGTAACTTATACGAAATATTAAAAATTCATTTACATTATAAGAATTGTATAATACAAGTCAAATAAAATTATTAAAACCGTGCAGAAATTTGAAAAATATTTTATTTTATTTGACATATACTAAAGCGAATGAATTTTTAAGTTACGGTAATGATTGTTCAATGTTTTATAAAGAATAAGTCAGAAATATTGAAAAAATTTCAACATTGATGTCGCTTATCTCCGTAACTGTCTTAATATTATCTTACATTATCTTTACAATGTAAAGCGCCCTTAAGGTGAGTTCTCACATAAACAGCGCTGTATAAATAAATCATCCCAATTATAATAATTTTGTTGTCTGTCTGTCCGTCCGTCTGTCTATCTGTCCGTCCGTCTGTCCGCGTAACTTCGTGTAACGTCTGTAATTTCGTTCGAATTCGAAGCTAATAAAACCAAATTAAAAACAGACGCAGATGGGGCTTGAACCATGGGCGATCAAACCCGAACGCCGAGACCTACGGAAGACGCAATCTCCGTATGTGTGGGACCTTTGAAAAATAGACTACATATATAAAACTTAGCAAAGACACGAACTGTTGATTAATAAACAATATCTTCGTAACCTGCGGCATTTTATGCACGGCATAAGATGCCGCAGGTTAGTGGTGTAGTGTTAAGAGTATCTGACTCCCACCCGGGGAGCTCGGGTTCGATTCCCGGTATGGGAAAAAAAAAATGTTTATAATATTAATTATTTAATTATGTTGTTGCTAGAGTGATATTGTAATTAAAGGACAGTATCGCGTTAATTTCTCATTACATTAATATGCTCAGCTGCTAGCCGGAGAAATGTTAAAAAAAATATTGTTGAAATATATTATTTGGATAAAAATCGTTATTATTATTTCACGGGTTTACGGGTTTAAATAAGTAAATATGTACTTATTTATTCTTTATATCTAATTTTTAATGACTCAAAAAATAAAAATATTTTTTTGTATAGGCAGGAATTGAACCAAACACCTCGCACATGTTAGACGAGCGCTCTACATAGAAAATTTAGATGAATTTCACACCTATTAATAAATTCAATTTAATTTATAGTTATTCCTTTATCTTATTTACAAAGCTTTTATCCCTATCCCAATTATAATAATTCTGTTGTCTGTCTGTTCGTCCATCCGTCCATCTGTTTTTTTTATGATTTTTTTTTCTTTTCTTTATAAATAAATAAATCTTAGGAACCAACATGTAAAAGTACCATCATTTTTGATAGGTTACAGCTAGTCCATGTATAAATACTATCAGCCTTCCATGTCAATTTAGATTAATGTTTTTATGTCCTATAAAATTACTTAAAATAGGATTACAATATTATAAATTATAAAAAGGCAACAACCGCTTATATTTAAGCAGGGGTATTTGAGTATGAACGATTCATTCTTTTTAAACAAATCTTGAATGAAATGACTAAAATGAACTGAATCCCTTGTTAAAAAAAGGTTGAATCTTTCGATTCTTTGTTTAATAGTACCCAAATTCAGAAGTTTCTCAATTATGGTTATTTGACTTTTTGATTTTCATTTCATGTAGGTGAGGAGTATGATTAGCCTGAGCAAGAACTTCGCCCCCTTCCTGTAATCTACGCCCGTACCCGTTGGGGAGTGGGCATCACACTTGGGAGATTATTGTGCTAAATGTGTATATATTTTAAAAATAAGGCTGTATGTACGGAATACGTGTTACATGAATATTCTTGGACTGTTTTCAAACAAAGCTATATGCCTACACTATGAAAGTAGGACTACTCTAGGAGGTCTCCCAAAACCCCCACCAGATTGTAAGATTGTTTTAGTACTAGACCAACACATACCTATGTATTTAAACAACAATTATGAAATAGTGAAATATAATCAATTGTATTGGATTTCTAGTAATTATTTAAAATTGGTTATTTTACTATAACTACTATCAGTGATTATTAATGTACATGTTTTTTAAAATTGCTTTTAATGTTTATCTATAATGACAAATACTCATTGTTTGTGTTTTCTGAGGTATTATATATACCATGTAATGCCCCAGACAATACAAACCAGATGATTCTGAAAGGCCGTGAAAAACTAAGAACATTTTTATTCATTGTCACGTGTACATAAATCTTAGATTTTACTATTTAATAAAAATACTTGTTTGACTTTGCATTAATTTTAAATTACATAGTCAAATTTGAATGACCTCACGATCCTAAGCCTTTTTCAATTACATATTCATTTTTTTAGTGAATAATAAATGATATTTAAAGAACACCACAAGTTCATTTATAAAAATCTATATTACAACCTGAAAATGATGCATACATTTTTAAAAATGGTTTAATAAAAATAGTAAAACCCCGTTAATTCGAAATTCGTCATAATTTGAAATGTTTCCCCCAAGCCCCAAAATGTTAATTTCATAATAGATTAACCCTGAAAATTTGTGATTCAAAGTAATTTTCAGTCCCTTGCGCCATAAATCAATACATTTTAATTTACATAATTCAAAATTTTTTTGAAATTTTACAAATTTTTTTTTTTTTTTTAAAGTGAGAACACTAAATATATCAGTATTGGATACTTTAGTAATTGAAATGTTACGATCTTTGTATTAGTATAATTAATATTGCATTTTCAAAATGATTTCTTGAAATATGCATAAATACAAACGTTTTTCACAAAATTAATGGCTTTTTTCATGATTTTTACAATTTTTGGCAAATTTCACAAAGCATTGCGATTTTTTGTTTTTGTACCTTGAATTTAAATTAACGGGGTTCTGCATAATTCAAAATATTTTTTTTTGGATTCCTTGAATTTTGAATTAACGAAGTTCTACTCTATATTGAGATAATTGAGACAACCTCCTACCTACAAGGGTCGATTGAAAAGTTTATGTGATGACAATGAAAACAGAATACACAAATCCGTTTCAAGTTGTATTTTATTTGTCAACACTATCGCTTCAAAGCACACTTAGTTCAAGAATTTTCCAGCTTCTGGTCCCTCCTGGAAATGAATTTATTTGTAGTTCTCAAAATAATGTTTTACAGCCTCGATCACCTCTTATTTCGACTCATACGTCTTTCCAGCCACAATTTTTTATTTATTCAGGAACATAGAAAAGCCCAAATCAGGTGAATAGGGTGGATGCAGAATGATTTTGAACTTCAATATTAATCATTTTTATTTAATGACTTTGCATTTGTCTGAGCGAGAGCATTTTCATATTGATACAACAATTTTTCTTATCATTTCCAGGCATTTTTTCTTCATTTTTCCAGCAGTGTTGTGAAGTATTGGCAAGTAACAGTTTTCGTTGAATATAAAGGAAATATACTCTGCAATCCCTCATGTTCATAGTTAGGGACATTTATAGAACACACTGAAGACAGCCTTATAGGTCTTTGAAACATCAGAGTTCAGACCTCTTCTGAAAATAACAATATTTGCTATATTGGTCATTGTTACCCTAAAGCTCAAAAATAGAGAAACGTCAAGACAAGACGTTGAGACACGTCAAATGTAAATATTTCTATCATCGTGATGAAAATATTGGCTTTAGTTTAGTATTTGAACTCTTTGGATAAAGAAATTAGTAGATGTGTGTAAAACATACTGCTTTCTTAAGAATGTTTTTAGGTTTTCAGATCTTCTGCTTTGTGTTTTCTGAGGTATTAATGCTGTGTTTTTGCTTCCTTTCTGGCCGACGTTTTGGATCCCATTGCAGGGTCCGTCATCAGGGCTGATGTATTGTTGTGAGTCTTGATGTTGTGGTTAAGATTAACTTGCGTTACCGTGTCGAAAGCAGGGTGAAACATTTTCAGTGTTGTGTTAAGTATTGGCTATCAATACCGTGTCATGCAGGGTCTGCGTTACGTGGCAATACCGTGTTGGAGTCACGAGTTGTTGTATGTTTCATCTATTGTCTGATTATTATCATTATCTTTGGAGCCTGTATGATGGACAAAGTTTACTAAAACTAAAACAAACGGCGTTTGTGTGAAAATTTATGTTGATTTACTGTGACTTACTAAATAATTTTCATGTATGTCCTCATTGCATATCATTATTGTGCTCATCGTGTCAATTTAATATGCTAAGCAGTTAAGAGAAAGAACTCGGCGTGACTAATGGGAAAGAGGGTGAGGAAGGTGGGCTTATTGGTGACGTGGTCTTTCTAAATTATTTTTAAAAATTGCTTTTTCTATAATATTTGATTTTTACTTGTTAACTATTTTGTGTTTTTTTATTAAAAAATTATAAAAATTGTGATACTCAGTCTAAATCATATGTGGTTTTAATTGCCACAGTTAGCTGAGTGTGTGGATAAGTTAGTGTGGATAACAGTCTATTCATAAAACATGTTATATATTTTTTAAATATCAAGTAATAATAGGTACACAATAAATACGAAAAATTATAGAGAAAACTGAATTCCTAATGTTGATAGATTTATAGAAACAATTCTGTGTTATTTTTAATAAGAAAGTACTGATCAAATTACGAATATAAAAATCTTTTTTTCAAAATATTTTCTATAATTTTTTTTAGTGAATTTTCTTTATAATATCGTAATTATTTATTTCTGCGTAACTTGGGGGATTGGTACAAGTGTAACTCAACTGAGTTATTCCGTGTGGCGGTGAATAGTCGTAATCGCAAATATAATAGGAAATGGCACTACAAGAAGAAGAATTGTTTATTCTTCCTAGTATTCTTATTTTGTTTTAGATTCCAATTATGTTTGTAACATAATAAAAAATCCAAGCTATCAACTATCTTCACTTCTAATTTCTATGTACTTTATTCTTCTTGTAATTTTTTTTAAATGGAAATACGCACACAATATAAGTGTTGATCACATCATTCTTGTTATTTTCAAACTAAGCTAAGCGCCAGTGCTGTGAAACATACTGGTTTCTTGATTGAAAGTAGGACTTGCTAGTGTCCTGGAATGGGGCTCGAACTACCAATCACCGGACCACTAGGCAAGCCTGTTGATCTCCAGTACACCAACAGCTACTCGGTTGGATCTGTATTTTTAATTTAATTCACTAATTATCAAACATCTAGATATCAAAACATTTGCTTGTAGTTTTAGTGAAAAAAAAAATATTAATTATTTTTAAGGGAGCTTTTTATCATAAGAAATGTTTTGGGACACATTTCAGTGGTCATTAACGGAACAGGGCTGATAGGAATCATCTTTTAGAGAGTCAAATAAAACTTTTATTAAACGAATAAATCCACACCTTATAAAGCAAGGTGAAAACTTTCCAAGTCTCTTGACTGATCTTATTCAATTACCAAAAAATAAATAAAAGAAGCGATTACTGGATACAGATTTAATATTGTAATAATTTATTTTTGTTTCTAGAGAGATTTTAAAACTATCAGATGGCGGTGAAGTGGCGCTTGATTGGATGGAAGAGGGATGCGCCAGTGACAGCCCAGTGGTAATTATTTTACCAGGATTATCAGGAGCATCACAAGCGGAGTACATTAAATGTCTAGTCAACGGAGCCCTTGGTATTGGTGTAAGAACAGTAATCTTCAATTACCGAGGTTTAGGAGGTATGGAGTTGAAGGTAATTGTACTACCAATTTATAAAAACTAGTGTAAATATATATATATATATATATATATATATATATATTATAATATATACACGGATCGATTTAACCTTGATCAATATCAGCTAAGTGTACAACCATTTGATATGCAATAATTGTCAGAAAATTTATTATCTAGAGGCTGAATATCTTATAATATGTGATGTTAAGTATCAAAGTGCGACATTTCCACTTTCATCGTTTTGAGATAATCATTAAAAATATGGCCAAATATTTTACATTACAATATTATTTTGTTACAATTCGAAATGCTTTAAATTCATAAGGATATGTCATATTATGATTTCATAATTACATAAGATTACATAAATTGTATATTTTACAAAACTACATTCATAACTTATTTAGTCTAAAAATGGAAACGTCACACTACTCTCACATATATCTTTTCAGCATAATGAACCATTTTGATAATCTTCTTAATTTTACAATTGTTGACTGCATCATACCGAAATAGGAATGGAACATATTTCAGTCTTATAAGAATTGTTCTATTTTTTTTTACTGTTGCATGTTACCGGAAATTACATTATTTAATTTCTCAAATACTCAAAAATCAATTGCACAAATCCAAAAGTATTAATGTGTTTTTATTTTCAGACTCCGCGGTTATATTGTGCGGCAAATTATGAAGATCTTTCAGAAGTTGTCAAACACATTCGCAGCACACATACCACTACGTTTTTGGGAGCAACAGGAATATCAATGGGTGGACTTTTGTTGGGAAATTATTTGGCCGGTAATGGGAAAAATTCCAATATTGACTGTTCTATGATTATTTCAGTGCCTTGGAATGTATTCAAAGGTAATGAATTAGAAATTTATACACATACTATGATACATATTTTTTACACAATACAGTAATAATAATAATAATAATTGGATAACTTATATAGCGCCGTTTTCGCGAATACTCACCTCAAGGGCGCTTTACACAGAAAAATTATTATCAAAAAACAACTTACTGCTAGAAAAGAAAAAACTTATTTACTATTACTTAATCACTAGGTGCCATACAAGAAATGGAATTAAAATTGATTTCTATAATAGTTGGGAGTGCCTGAAAGAATTAGGTGTTTTCGCAGAGTGCACAATAGGAGTGGAAAACATTAGCTAGCGTTGTTGTGGTCAGATTCTATAGGTTTTTATAGGATTATCTAAATAAATGCGTCTTAAGTTGTAAACCCCGTTAATTCCAACCCCAATAATTCAAAATTCGCCATAATTCAAACAATGTTAATTTGTTAATTTAATGTTAATGATGTTAATTTTATATTAATTTATATTAATTAATGTTATATTTATAATGTTAATTATGTTAATAATTAACATTATGGTAATTTATAGTTATGTTAATTTCATAGTTGATTAATCCCGATAATTTGAAAACCCTGGTAATACATAATTCAAAATAATTTTTTGATCCTTGCACCATAAATCAGTGCATTTTAAGTAACATAATTTTTTTTTAACAAGTTATAAAAAACTAACAATGGGCGCGGCTTTTTGATTGCACACACTTGTGTGTGGTTGTATTTTTACTCCCTTTATATTAACTCGTGGCGTCTGTCTGTTTGTTTGACGCAAAAACTTTGGCTCGATTTTTAATCCCTTTCCCGTGATCCAATTGAGCTGAAACATTGCAAGCAGACTCGAGGCGACAATCAAGAAGATCTATCAAATTTTCCTTAAAAAAAATTAATAATTGTAGTATAATTTTGGATTTTTCTAATTTTTAATGGTTTTTTCACACAACTTACTCAGTTGTATGAAAATATTTCGACGCATCTGGTAGACACGAAAACTGATAAATAATAATTTTGGATTTTTCGAATTTTTTTATCCCTTTCGTAGAATCACAAGACTCGAGCCCAACACATAGGTGTTTCCACTAGTAAATGAGAAAGGGAGTATAATAAAAACTTGGTTTTTATGGGTTAGTTTTTTAATAACTATGCTGTGAGTTGATCTATCAGAAAAAAGACAATCTAAATTTAAAATCAAGTGAAAATTGAAGAAGCCTTCCATAAATTCAATAATAACTGTAAACATTTTCGATTCAAATATGAGTTGAAATGATGAACAATCGATGAGACGGAAAAAATATTTCAATTTTTTTCGCAAGTGAGAACAGCAAGTATGTCAATATCTGGTACATTAGTATTAGAAATGTCGCAATCTTTGTGTTACAATAAATATTGTGTTTTCGAAATTATTTCATATCATTTTTATACAGATGTTTTTCACAAAATTAATGGCTTTTTTCATAAGTTTTATGATTTTTGCTGAATTTTGCAATTGATTTGTGATGTTTTTTTGGTACCTTGAGATTCAAATTAAGAGAGTTTGAATTAATGAGGTTCCATTGTAATTTTTATACATGTTTTATCAATAAATAACATCAATAAGAAAATTATTAAAAATCTTTTCACGGCCATTTAGAACCTTCTGGTTTGTTTTCTGGGTTATTTTTCAGTGTTTCTATGACCTTTCTGTTCGACGTTTCCGATCCTATTACAGGCCTGACGTTGGATGTTGACATCAGCCCTGATAAATGCCTGTGCATGAATTTTAAGAAGAGTTTTTTTTGCAAGGTTTTAATCATTTTATTTGACTTGCACCAAAGCAAATAAAATTTGAATATTCAATATAAGTTACTATGTATTATGATACTTCAATGCTTTAAAGATAGACCAGAAATATTGAAAAAAAATGTTGGTTACCTTTTTAGCTGTTGACAATTCACTCAAAGAATATTTTCTATTCAAAATTCAATTATGTTTTTACTACTAGCTATGAAACACCCTGCATATGTAATTACATATATGTATTATGAGACAATTTAATGAATTCTCCATACTCATTGAACATAATGCCTTCTGACTAGGACCTATTTCAGTCACTTCCAATATGTACTTTTTAGGAAACAAAAGAATATTCTCGAAAAGGACATTACAACTTTCATTCAGTCTATGTCTCAAAATTTTTTAAGAAAATCATCTAAACATATAGAACTATATAATATATAAAACATAAATGTCTTAAAATAAATATTGCATTTATGTTTCTTAAGTAACATAACACAAGGTGTAAGTTTTTTGAAAAATTATCTTTGTAATCCTGAAATGTAACTTAAAAAGTCTTATCTGGATAGTTTTTGTTGTTTATTTGGAAATTCAATACATTTCATCATCAATGTTAAATCACAACAAACCATTCTTTAATTAATTTTTATTCATATTTTCAGTCCATTACGGTTTATGTAAACTTGATTGATTAACTGGAAATTTTTCAATTGTCATATATGTAAATGGTAGACTCTCTATAAAATCCAGTAGTTTAATTTTTAAATGTTTTATTTCATGCTACATTTTTCTTCCAGGGAGTGAAAGTATTGAAAAACCTTACTTAAATAGTATGTTGTGCAGGCATTTGGCAAGCACACTCTTGAAGACTTTAGATAAATGTGAACCTATAAAACAACTTAAGGTAGGTGTTCTTTTAAAAAAAACTTTTGTTAACTCTATTGTTATTAATCAGGCTATCGATGTAATTATTACGGACATTCATTTAGACCAGTTTTGAAAAAGTTTTGTATCCGCTTAATATTAAAATAGTATTATAACCTCTTGTCATACATCAAAACTTTTTTTAATACATACTTCTTTCAACCATCAATTGAAGAAATTAAATAAAAATCTCACCAATATTTTCAGTGTCGTAATATTTAAAACAGTAATGAATTAACATGTTTATTTGTCATTGTGACGTAGAATTTCAATATTATTGAAGTTGGGCATTCGCAGGGTGTGCATGTAGCGAAAATGCGAGACTACGAAATGCACTTGATCACTGTTTACTGTTCTACTAATGTCTAAATATAATAATTACGTTCGAATTCAAAGCTAAAAAATGATATTACACAGAATATTTTGAGTTTGTTATTTGGGTATTCACCCGAAGACTTCATTCACACTTTTCCTTAAAAAATACAATTTCGTCTCTATGAGACATCTATAATATTATATCTTGATTAAGAAATTACACACACAGCTAACTAACTGACCTAGCTACCTCCGGTTCTAGTTATACCATCAAAAATATACTATATATAAAATACATATACATATTACAAACTGTATTATATATTACACCTGTGAAAAATCAAACATAATTCAAATAAAATTTATTTATATTTATACATAATAAAAAGCCTGTCAAACCTCGAACATAGGGAGCTTAAATTAATAGTTCGCGTCTTAGGTAAGCTGCAAAATATTAATTTATTTAATTTAATCTAACTACTAGTGAAAACCTATAATTTACTTTTGTGTTTACCATTCTTTGTATTTAATTAATTATTGTTAGCTGTTGGTTTTCCGATTAAATAAAATAAAATAAAATATATATACCTACTATTAATTTAAAAATATTCTCAGGTTATCACAGCCTTTCAAAATCTTCTGTGTGTAGTTTTCTGGGATATTTGCCTTGTATATCTGACTTCTCTGGTCCATCATCAGGGCTGATGCAATGGGATCCGAAACATCAGCCAGAGGGGTCAGATATACACGATAGAATATCCCAGAAAACTACATACAGAAGACCATTAATTTCATCTAAAATATATATAGAATATACATAGAAGCCGGCTTGTTTAGTAAAAAAATGAATGATCGTCTAAATATGCGAATATGCTGTTACGTGTTAAACGTTAGATTGAAATAAAATTTGATACATGTCCTTGCGAAAATAAGCGTTTTGGCAGGAGTTTAATATGGTGATTTTCAAAATCATTTTTTTGTGTTAATATTAGGTCCTTACATATGAAATTGGCGTTTAGTATGGGAGGAACATAAAGCCGATTTTTTTTATTATAATATTTTTATTTAATCAAAGTATGTACCATTGCTATCTATGCACTTTTGCCATCTCATAGGTAGTTCATCGATCCCTTTACTAAAAAAACCATTCGGACGGGAATCAATAAAATCTTTGAAGGCGGTTTGAACTGCCCCATCGGAGTTGAATTTTTTCCGTTGCAAGAAGTTATCCAAATTTCGAAAAAAATGGTAATCTGTTGGGGCAAGGTCCGGAGAGTACGGTGGATGTCTTAGACATTCCAATTGAAGCTTCTCTAATTTGGTAGCCGTCTGTTGTGCAGTGTGTGGTCTAGCGTTATCATGAAGCAGCAGTGGCCTAGAGCGATTAACCAGCCTCGGTTGTTTAGCAGCTATCTTTTCCATCATGGTTTGCAGTTGCTGACAATAGACATCTGCCGTAATCATCTGGCCAGATTTAAGATTTAAAATCCCTTCATTATTGTGCCGGTTGAGTAATGCAACGCAGCAGTCAACGCGCGTTTGTTGATTTGCTTCACTCAATTCGTGAGGTACCCACCTTTCAAGCTTTTTCACCTTACCCATTTGCTTCAAGTGGATTAAAACAGTTTTATCACTAACACCGCAGCCTGCAGCTAACTCGGATGTGGTTTGCGATGGATCCGCTTCCACAATAGCCTTCAATTCTTCATTATCAACTTTGGTCTCCGGCCGTCCACGGGGCTTGTTCTGCAGGTCGAAATTTCCAGAACGAAAACGTTGGAACCAAAAACGCACTGTGTTTTCTTTTGCGGCACCGTCGCCATACACATCATTAATCCTTCGAGCCGTTTCTGCAGCACTGGTGCCACGGTGGAACTCGTACTCGTAAATAACGCGATATTTCAAGTTTTTCATTTTGTAAACTGAGTGACGCAAAGAAAAAAACAATTGAGGAAAATACAAATGAATTATAATTTTCAAAACACAAATACATGAGTAAATAGCTGTATAAATTTGAATTTGGAATTCCTAACCAAAGAGAAGATATTTGAGATCAAATTTGCCAGTACGGCAAAACACCAATTTCATATGTAAGGACCTAATATTATATACATATTTAAAAAAAAATCATAAAAGTATTTTCTAAACCAAAGTTAAGATTTTTTATTAAAAAAAATATGTGAAATTACCCTATTAACAGGATATTAATTTCAAATTTAATAACCCAATTTTTTGTTAAAACAGGGCAAATGGGATTTGGAAGAGGTAATGCAAAGTAAAACGGTAAGACAATTTGACTCATCCTTTACTGCTAAACATTTTGGATACAAGGATGTGGAAGCCTATTACACTGCAGCATCACTACACGACAAGCTACAGAATATATCAATACCTATGTTGTGTCTCAGTGCAGCGGATGATCCTTTTCAACCACTTGAAGGTAGGTAGTGATGGGCCGAGTTGTATTTTTTCTAACTCGAGTATATCGAGTTGAAATGTTAGCTGCCTCGAGTCTCAACTCGAGTTGACTCGGTGCCAGATCGGTACGTACAAAGTACGAACATCATATTACTGTACGGGTACCTACGTCTTACGTATACTCAACTCGATGTCGCAAACTCATTAGTCAATCATCTCCAGTCAAACAAACTTTTAGAAAAATAATATAAATAAGGAAAGAAGGATAAATACTAGATTTACGTATAAATAAAGAGATAAGTACTCAACAATATGTTTTTTCTTCAAATGATTTACTAATGTGGAGATGTTACCTATGTCTTTATAATTACAGGCACATAATTTGCATTTGACTCTGTTGTCATTATTATTTTTGAAAAAAAACTCCCATGCGACGCTCTTATTTTATTATTTTCATGCGGAATATTAATTGGAAATACTAATCACTAATACCCATTACTACATTCGCGAAAAATTAAACGCGGGTAATTAATAATTACGCAAATAACATATAGCGGTCACGGTCCCTGAGTCGGGTCGAGCGACGCGCGACGCGCGGCGTTTGCAAACTGAAATCGTTCGAAAGCGCGAGTCAACCCGAGTAGTATTGTTCGAAAACCGAGTTGAATTAAACCGATTTGCGATAAACCGAGTAACTCGGTCTTCGAACGACGTCATGCCACTTCGGCCAATCGAGCCGCCGTTCGGTCAGCCTCGGCTCTACTCGGGACTCGGGACGTCTCGTGTTGGCTCGGTCAGCCTCGGTTTGGTTCGGCAACCCGAGCTCGCTCGCTCGTACGAACGATATCACTCAGTCACGAACGTTTGTTAAAGTTTTACGAATTTACGTTACGTCTTATAATTTTCTAATGATATTGACCGCATGATTTGCGTAATTATTAATTACCCGTGTTTGATTTTCCGCGAATATAATTTGCAGTCAATATGAATAATAATAATTTAGTTTTTAGATACATTTGTTTTGTTTAAAACGCTTTTCGTAAATGTGATTGATTGATAGTTCCTATTTGATGAAAATACAAATAATAATATTTTAGTTGTAGATTTTGAATTTTGATACATTTCTTCGGTTAAATTATTCATTATTTAAACGCTTTTCGTAAATTTCAAATGATTCAAAGTTCCTATTTGACGTAATAATAATTTAACTGTAAATTTTGATACATTTCTTTATGTTTAATTATTATTTAATAAAATATTGATTATATAATATTTACTTAAAGGGTTTGCTGGAAGGAAACTCATTTTTGGTGGAAGCTTGCTTTGTACAAGTAAAATTAGGTACATAATATTGTATGTTTCACTCTGTGTATTTGCGACATCGAGTCGAATATACAATACGTAGTACGTAGGACGTACCCGTATTATGACGGAACACTTCGTCTTCCGCCGCCAAAAGGCGAAGTGTTTCGACGATAGCCGAGCGGAGTCGAGCGGCCCGCGCAGACCGCGCCATCTGCGGTCGTTTCGTTCAAACATTCTCGCGTGGCTTGAGACAGCGAGCCGACTCGAGCTGCCGAAAATGCCACTCGAGTTGACTCGCTGGCAGTATAACTCGGTTTATTCGAGTAAATTAACTCGAGTCGCCCATCGCTAAAGGTAGGTGATAAAATTAAATGTTGCATTGGTAAAAATTATGCAGAATAATTAGGCCCGGTTGTTTCAAATTCGATCAAAGTAAGCGTAGAGTTTAAACTGAAATTTTACGTTCTCCACCAATCAGACGATCCGTTTTCGTAAAAATCTATGCTTTTATCGACCGCTTACTTTGATCGAACTTGAAACAACCGGGCCTTAGATGGTGTTCTACAACAGTAACAGATATTTGATGTTATATGTTTAATGTGTACCATTTAAAAAAAAACATGCTTTACCGTACAATGTTACACAGTTAGTCGCACACACACATTTTAAAAATACTTTGCAAATGTCTTACATATTAAAACCATTTTTGCAAATAAAGATTGCCTTTAATCTGACTGTCACTAATTTTTTTAGTTTTGAGGGTTAACGCATTGTTGCAGAGAATATCTAATCAAATGTGATGCTACCACCTCAAGTCACTTTATCAACTTATAAAGCTAATAATGTTCAATTATAATGTAAATTTAAGAGAAACACATACCAGAATATATAAAGGCCAAACCACAGATAAATTAATGTATCAGCAGAGGCAAAAAAAACTTGTGATTAATTATTTTCAAACTCTTTGTACTTCTCAGGGCTGTGAAACTGCAATTGTTGATTTAATTTGAGCAGACTCAAGAGCTCTCAGAAATCAGCCAGCTCAAACACCGTTTTTATAAAATTGGCTTATTTTAATTGATTGGTAAAATATGTGTCACGGGTAATTTATAAAGTAACATTATTATTATTAAATGTGTATGCTTCAGAAGTCTGGGGCGAGAGCAAATCTTAAATATCAAATACATTTATGCAAGCAGTCATTCTTTCATAAATTCTATAACATACTCTTGCATTGGTATAATACAGTAAATTACTAGTGTAGAAGGCAGGGTGTCAAATTAATATAGTGTTTACTTGCTGCCAAGACCCTCAGCAACAATGAAATAATGCTTATATAATTTTGTAAACATTTAAAAAGTTGTCACCTATGAATTTGAAATAAATAAATCTATCTATCTATTGGTGCAGAAGTATGTGTGTATGTTCTACAACCATGTTTTTTTCGTGCTTAAAATGTTAGATGAAATCAGAGGCAGCAGATTTTGAAAGCTATGAGCCTTAGTATTTTAAATTCATAGAATTTTGATTCTTCAAACAATTTGAGCATTTTTTATTTTATTAATTCTTGTTTTTGATCAAACAACCGGCCCTTAGCTGGAATAGACCATACAGTAAAACCTCGTTAATTCGAAATTCAAGGGACCCAAAAAAAGACATTTCGAATTGCGCGGAACATGTTAATTCGAAATTCAAGGTACAAAAAAGTTAAAAATCGCAATACAATTGCGAAATTCACCAAAAATCGTAAAACTTGTGAAAACGTCATTAATTTAGTGAAAAACATATTTCAAGAAATCATTTCGAAAACTCAATATTTACTATGCTAATACGAAGACCGTGAAATTTAATTAAAGTCCCCGATATTGATATATTTCGTCGCTGTATATATAATAAAGCCTATGTGCCGTTTAGTACATTCTGAGATGAACAAATCAATTTGTCAATTTTTCATATAAATAATGGAGATATACTAAAAAAAACATTGCCACTCATCTGAAACGTCTGCCTAGTAATTATTTAAAATATTTTTTATAAATCTAGTATGTGCAATTATTTTTTAAAACAGTTTCAGTCGTTTATCTCAGAATGTACTAAAAGGTCACACAGGATTAATTATACGAGGCGTATCCAGAAAACTGAGGCTCTCACGACCGAATGAATTTTATTTTCGACATGTTGGCTACACTTACGTGTAGTCTGACTCTTCCCCTCCGCAACGAGACTGGTTCGAGGTCAGTACGTTGAGAAGTGTCGACGTGACCGTTTCGTGAAAAATGTCAATCCAATCTCCCGCCAAGTGCGAAATACGCGGCATCATCCGTTATCTTGTTTGGAAGGGAAAACCTCCGTTTGAGGTTTATAATGAGTTGAAAACTGCATATGGTAATAAAGCTATGAATCGTACGAGTGTGTACAAGTGGTATCACAAGTTTAAAAACGATTGTACATCTGTGCATGATCAAAAAGTTCAAAACCACAATTTAAGCCAAGAAAATCATGGCATCTGTGTTTTGGGACTGTCAAGGCATAATTTTGATTGAATATCTGCCTCAAGGGGAGACCATCAACTCTGCAAGATACTGTGAGACCCTAAAAAAATTGCGGAGGGTGATTCAGAACAAGAGGAGAGGCATGCTGACAATGGGAGTCTGCCTGCTGCACGACAATGCCAGGCCACACACGGCCAACGCCACGAAGGAACTGCACGCCTCGTGTAAATGGGATGTCCTGAACCACCCCGCGCATTTCCTTCAGATTATTATCTCTTTACCTCCCTGAAGCTGCACATGGGTGGAAAAGGGTTTTAAACCGACGAGGAGGTATAGGAGGAGGTGGAGAAGTGGACGAAGGGGTTGGCGGGAAATTACTTCGAGGAAGGCATCAAAAAGTTGATACCCCGCTTCACCACCTGCATTGAGAGGAATGGCGACTATATCGAAAAATAGCTTACATATGTAATTTTTTGTTTAAATAAAAAAATTTGTAACCCTCAAAAATTCAGTACACTTACTTTCTGGATATGCCTCGTGTATACAGCGACGATTTGTTGTTCTCACTTGCGAAAAAATCGTAATATATCTTTCAATTCAGTCAAATTTGAAAAAAAATCGAATTATGTGAACTAAAATGTACTGATTTATGCTGCAAAGGACTAAAAATTATTTCAAAAAATCAAAAATCGCGATTGCGAAATTCGCCAAAAATCGTAAAACTCATGAACAAAACCATTAATTTTGTGAAAAACGTCTGCATTTTTACATATTAGGGGTACCCAAAAGAAAACCATTTTTAGTTTCATGCCTTATTTGAGATCAGTCTGTCTATGGATACCGTGAAGTAAATATCTTTGTGTTTTTTTCTATAGTACTGTTTCTCAGCTTTATTTTTGTTTTTTTTTATTTTTCGCGCTATCCGAAGTAAACAAAGACGCGCGTGTGGACGCGTGCACTTCGCTTTTAACAAGACACAAAAATCAACCAATTTTCCATCGGATTGTCACCAGCGACGAAAAGTGGATCGTCTACGACAATGTTAGAAGAAAAAGAAAAGCTTTCGAAGAAAGAAGTACCTGTTCCGACCCTCAAGCCGGGACTCACCCTTCGAAAGGTCCTATTGTGTGTGTGGTGGGATGTTCGTGGAATTATCCGCTATGAGCTGGGCAATACAGTTACTGCTGCAGTGTATTGTGAACAACTTGAAAGAATGAACGAAAAATTAAAAACAAAACGTCCTCTTTTGGTCGAACAAAAAGAAGTGCTTCTTCTGCACGACAACGCGCGCCCACACAAGGCAACGACGAGCTGCGAAAAAATTTCGGAACTGAATTTTGAAGTTTTAAATAATCCTCCATATTCACCAGATCTCGCGCCATCTGATTTCTATCTTTTTAGGTCCTTAGAGTATTCACTAAGAGACAAAAAATTCAAAAGTGTAAATGACATAGAAAATTTTTTAAATTCACATTTTTCGTCAAAACTGTCCGTCCAGCTTTTATAAAAAGGGGATTGAAAAGCTGCCTGAAAGATGGCAAACAGTCATCAATAGTAATGGCGAATATATTTTATAATTATCATGTACCTATAAATATATATTAATAAAAGTTGATTGTATTTAAGAAAAATGGTTTTCTTTTGGGTACCCCTAATATTTCAAGAAATCATTCGAAAACACAATATTTATTATGCTAATAGAAAGACCGCCACATTTCTATTACTAAAGTATCCGAAATTGACATATCTGTTCTCAATTGCGAAAAAAAATGATTTTTTTTTTCAATTTTGTCAAATTTAAAAAAAAAATCGAATTATCTGAACTAAAACGTAATGATTTATGGCGCAAGGAGCTAAAAATTAATTCGGATTACGAATTATCGGGGTTAATCTACTATAAAATTAGCATTTTGGGACTTGTGGGTTTTAAAAATTTCGAATTATCGGGGTTTAACTGTAATAAGTTCTATTTAATACTTTCACACAAAAATCCTTTAAAACTCATGTTTCACCTTCCAATCGTCTATCCTCAGTAATCAATTCTTTCAATGTTATTTCCGCATGACAGTGCCAATCAATCACAATAGAAATACCTATATTGCAGAGGGCCTCATGGCCAACTTTTGGAAAATTTCAATGCACTCACAACTATGACCAAATTTCGAAACCACCCTTTGTTGAAAGGTTTGTTTATATACAGTTGTAAGCATTTTGTTTACATAATAATTTCAGTAATTATTATTTTATTTCGGCCAAGTTTTTTTCATAAATTGACCTGGTATATAATTAATTTTTTTAATTTCATAAACGATCCTGTTATTATATCTTGTTTCAAAATAGCGGCCATTTAAAAGACAATCATCTAGAGGAAAGTAATAACGTTCCTCAGTTTTCTATCATCCAGACCAGACCAAAAATTATTTTCGTCATTAAGTTGCACAGCAAATTCCCCAACATGGATCTATCCTTGGTTCTTTGAGCTATGCAGAGCAGTCTTCATAAGCATCCATTGAGTGTTCATGTTTCCTGCCCATAAACCAGGACAATAGCATGTATTGTATAGGATATTTATGAAGTAGTGCAATGGTCCTAATTCATATAACTGCATTTTATGTGCACAAGTGAAATTATTAACCACACCACGCAGTGCGCAATTGGATTACGTGCTATGTAATCTGCAGTATATTATTAATTAATGAATAATAAATTACCATAATAAACTGTTTTTTAAATAATATTGGAAAGTTAACATTACAAACGCATTCCAGAGTAGAGCCAACCACTACCCTATCATACTATCTGCTAAAATTTGGACTGGAGGCGTGGAAGCAAATTAATGAACCCTATTATAATATAATTATATTATAACAGTTAAAAGAAAATTTAAAAATTAATTGACAACATTGAACAGAACATAATTCTGATTATTTTACTCTGTATAGTAGACTATTATATATTTTATTATACTTTTACTACTAATAACCAGATATCCTGCAATTTATAAAATGAAATGAATGTAAGCATTATATGGTATAAACCTAGTATACATAAAGATAATTTGAATTTGTTTGGAAGTCATTAAATCTTTTTCTTTTGAGGATATAACAAATACGGGTATTTACTGTATTAACTATTTTTTCTACTAAACCCGTAAGAAATTACCATTACGGGCTTACTGTAAATCTAGTTTAATAAAATAAGAATGTTCAAAGAATGTTCATTTACTAATAAAAATCTCTTATTTATTCTTTATTAACAATAGATCAACAATTGAAAAAAAAATTGAAGATTTGCAGAAAATATGTATCCATTTACTGCATTTTTATTATCCATAAAAACTGCATTTTTATGAGTATATGTTTTCAGACACTAATGTGATTCTCATAATTCATATGAATGTAATATTTGTTACCCAAAAGTGCCTTTCTATTTAATGTTTAAACAATATTTTAGCCATTCCAGTTGATGAGGCCAGTAAATCAGAGCATGTGGCTATTATCATCACAGCACGGGGTGGCCACATTGGCTTCATGGAAGGATTATGGCCAGGCAAAGCTAGAGACCAATATATTGCGAGACTGTTTTCACAGTATTACCAGGGAATGTTTAGAAATGGTGGCTTAATTGAACAAAATATATTGTAGAGTAGGAATCAAACACACAATAAATAAATGTTTGAGAAAATCAATGTTATTTACACATACAATGTGCCTTAAAGTATATTCTCTATGAGATTTGTTATTATTTATTTTTATTTAAGAACAAACACGCACAATCTCTTTAGATTAAAAACAGTATCAAATGTACAACTTTATTTACAAATAAATTGGAAAGAATCCCAAATAATTTACATGTATTTTTTATTATTGCGGTGAGAAAAGAAAACAACAAAATGTGCGGGATATTTTATTATTGGTATAAAATAGTTTCTACAGTTGGCTGCCTGTATTATTAGATTACAGTCAGAAACCTACATATTGTTCAAATACCCACAGCAATTTTGACGTTCACATACAAGCAAAAACAAAAACTTATTTGCAAATGTGCAATTGTAAATGCGATCCAGTATTTAGTATAAAATTTCAAGTAAATAATGCTACATGTATTATATAAAAACATATTGTTGTCTCTTTCAAAGTTAGAAATATACATATTTGTTCAAACCTCAGAAGCATTTTTAAGTTGTTTGCAGACTTTAATGTGATGCAATGCGGAAATTTGTTTTCCGTCACATATGTCAAGTCTTCATTTGTTCCATTACATTTTTAAAGGAATTTTTATAGTATAATACTGCATTATTGAACATTTGGGAACCCATGGTTTGTCTTACTGAAAAGTAATTCATTTTGCAAGTTACGGGACTTGTAAATGAAGAATGTATCAAATACAATAATTTTAATCATAAATATTAAATACACCAGTGGTAGTGTAGTCATTAATGTCTTCCACTTTTCACTACACTCGTGCCGCAACCCTCCTTGAATATTAAAGATTTATCTTTCATTATTGATAACTTAAACATTTATTTTATTATTTTACAATTTTTATCAAATCAATAATATTGAAGATTCATTAGTCATAAAATGACAAATTAATGGGGATATGACATTGGAGGGAAACATGTTGACAGGAGAGTAGACCGTTGTTGTTAGATACTCTTCAATTCTTCTGGAAGGTCGCTCTTTGGGTGCTTGTTTTCATAATGTTGCTTATATGTCTTGGGGTCTGGCATTTGGGCCTGCAATGACAGATATAAATATAGACACTCCCGATGTAGTCATAAATTTCTTGGGCGCAAATGATTTATATGAAAAATATGAGTTATAGATCCTTATTCATAAGAGACATTCCCTTGTCACAGTAGCTCACTCCCCACTACAGACATACATACAGGGATAAATATGGATATTCTGGGAGGGGGCAAAAATTCAGAAAAAATTGAAATGTTCAGTCCAGAGAATAAAATCATCACAATCAACAACAACAATAAAAACCAAACAGCAGAATTGCCAAGACGAATAGAAATGAGCTGGGCTGCTTTTGGCAAACTCAAACATGTTTTTGACAATAAAAAGATCCCAATTAGCTCAAAAAGAAAAGCCTGTAAATCGTGTATGCTGCCAGTGATGACGTATGGAGTGGAGCCCTATACAATGCATCAAGTGAAGTCTGCGGATCGGTGTCAACAAAGCAGCCAGACTGGTTCCAAGACTGTGACGATGAAATATCACTGGTTATAAATGAAAAAAGAAAGACTTTGCTCGATGCCTGCAAAATCCCAAGTCAAAAGATCTTCAAAGTATATATAGAGCTAAGAAGGCAGACGTGCAGAGACGTATGCGCGAACTCAAAAATAGCTGGTGGCAGAAAAAGGCCCAGGAAATACAATTACTTGCAGACAAAAAAGACCAGAGAGGATTCTTTGAAGCTCTGAAAACAGCGTATGGCACTAGTCACAGTCCTGTACTACCCGTTAAAGGTAAAGATGGGACCGTACTAACTGGCGAAGAAGAGATAAGGACCCGCTGGGGGGAATACTACATTGAACTCCTTAACCAAAATCGACCTACAAACCCTCAACTACTTGATGAACTCTCCCAGTATAGCCCTGTTATGGAGCTCGACAAGGAGCGAAGTATTAATGAGGTCATTGCAGCAATAAACCAGCTGAAGAATCACAAGCAGCAGGCAAAGATGGCGTCCCTTAAGAATTCTTCAAGTATGGTGGAGACTCAGTGAGGGCTGCAGTTCACAACCTTATACTACATTGGCAATCAAGAAGCGTTCCGCATGCATTTTGCGAATCACGAATTGTCAATGTCTATAAACGTAAAGGAGACAAAATGGACTGCGGCAATTACCGAGGTATCGCCTTGCTATCGGTTGCGGGGAAGATTTTCAGCAGGATTATTGTTAACAGGCTCATCAAGGTCTTAGAGAAAATTACACCAGAGTCACAGGCTGGGTTCCGAGCTACCCGAAGTACAGTGAACATGATATTTACTATTAGACAACTACAAGAAAAATGTCGAGAGCAAGGTAGGCATCTCTTTGAATTGATGCGATCTTTTTTCAAATTAATGAGGATTTGCATAATTTAAAATGTTTTTTTTTTGAGTCCCTTGAATTTCAAATTAACGAGGTTCAATTGTATTGCTTGCCCAACGTAAATTGGCGTGCGGCGAATTTGGAACTAAAACCCGCCCCGCCCGCACCTGGCGGTAAACCCTCACCCTGTCATTCAGTACAATTTTGTATTTGCTCGGGAACTGTGACATCTTGATTACCAATATACACTGAATTATTATGTCCAAAACATCCTAAACAGTCCAGGATGGTGCAAGAACAATTGCCAATGAAGTATTAAAGGTTTGCGAAGCTGAAAAAGCAAATAATGGACCGATATTACCGTCTGACAGTTTGACAGATAGGATGGCCGCCATTACTGCTTGGTTTCTTTAGTGCTGCCTGACCAAATTTCTGTTAAAGGCTATGACACCGGTCACTGGACATTATGTATTGTGTAATAAATTTACAGCCTGGCAACTTCTGTTACGCGACAGGGACGCCCTCCCTCGCACGCTAATTTATAGTGGTCGCATTCTAGTAAGAATATTTATGTGACTTTATATTAACTTTTTTAGCAATTTTTATGATATATTCAATATTCCAATTTTAACAAGATACTTTATCATTTAACATTAGGTTATTGTTTCACAGCAGCAGTGACAATACACTATGATAAATTATATACACAGACCCTCGGCTCTTTTTTTTTTACGCTTCAACGGACAAGGGACCCAATTACAGAAGCGAAACACATCACAAAACACCCAGGCTTGAGTAAATCACAGATTAATTGTGACCTCAACGGGAATCGAACCCGGAACCTTCGGTGTGAGTGCCAGTGTCATGCACATTGGGCGAGGAAGGTCGCCTTTCATTATATTGTAGCAATGGTTGAAAAATAGGTGGAGTTAACAATGAAAGTTTACTGTAAGAAATGGGCAAGAGTTAATTCACTAGAGGAGGACCGTTTTTGGCCTCTCTGATTGATATTGAGGAGGAATGTCAGCTTCATAGTTTACCAGATCGCTTATCTTCAGGTATAAGTTGAGATTCTAGTGTAAAAATGCGGGCATATGTCAGATAACTCAATGTATACTATGTTTCTTTCGTAATCAATTCACATGTTTTATCAGTATGCGAATAAAACAAAATGCAATTTCATATACCATGTGTGGTGGCGCAAGTCAGTTTATCTGCATTCATGGATAATCAATTTTATATTTAAATTGAAAAGATTTATCATAAATTGCTATACTTTTATTTAATTGAACAAAAGTCATTGACTGAAAATTGAATAGCATTTGAAATCTGGCCAAACATGCTAAATACGGATTGAACAAAATATATCTGGCTAAGTTTACAAGATTATATGATAATTTCTTCTTCTTGCAAGTTCAAGACTGAAAATTAAACTATAGTGGAAGTTAGTGTTACTTTTCCAGATGTTTTTATTTTTCATTGAGGTTGTCATTCACCAGCTTTACTCATTTTTAAGTTTTGCCAACAAGCTAAATCCTACAGAAAAAAATCACATTAATGTACAATATGCTCAAAAACCTTTATTTTTAAGGTTTCATAATGTCCTTGGGCAATTTACTGGATGACTACCCAGGGATGCAAGTACATGATAAAAGAAAAATTTCCCGGGTCTGCTTTCAGTTAATAATTATATTTGAAATATTTTTAGCTACTATTTGCTTTATTTTTTATTGGTTTTATTTTCTACATGTTTTGGCCATAGTAGAGTTTGCAGATTATCCAATGTTATTATTATCAACATCAAATTGTTTCTATTTTAAGAAATAAATACTTTAATTTCTCGCATTGTATTGAAGGCTTGTTAAAGACTTCACAAACCTGAAAACTTAAGTATAATTTTCTTATTGAGTGTAGCTACGAAAACTGTACAACCTTAGCAGATTTAACAATTTTAGATAGCTATTGACAAATTACACCTCGGTAACAATATAAAAATTGAATGTTATGAATTTTCAACGGAATATCTACTTTAGCATAAGCTTTTCATTTTCATTTCAAAAGATTACTGATACAGTAGCCGGCAAACATCTTGAAATTTTACGGCGTAGTGGGGGGAAGTTTGCGCATCTACCATTCCACCAAAGAGACCCAAATTTTGTCTTCTGCGCATTCCCCCACTACGCCAAAGAATTTCAAGAAGTTTGCTGGCAACTGTACCCAGAGTTTAATTTATTAATCTTATCAAAAAAAAATGACAAAGGATTACATTTCACAAGGGCATAAATTCATACAAACATTCTTCCCAAAACTATTGCCTTGAATCATAAAATAAGTATTACATTTCCTACTTAATAAACTATTATGGGGAATTAAAATTAATAAATAACTTTTATATTTCTAAAAATGATTCAAAATTCGAATTACCAACCTTGCAAATAGTGCACACATGAACTAGGGCCTTTTGAGCGGCTTTTTTCTGATCATTTGCACTATGTCCCTGTTGTTTTTTCAATTTTGACGTCTTCTCTGCGGCCTTTGCCTGAGACTGGAGCTTCTGTTGACCACGAGCCATTTCTACAAATGATAAAACAAAATAAAAACTTTATCTCACAATGACAACGTGACGTAAACAATGAAAAATAACAGCATACGAGATAAATATTAACGTTAAATCGTATGCATGTTAGAACTTGCAGAGTTTATTAAAAATTTTGTTTTCAAAAATTAAGCAACAATAACATTATAAGACTGGATTAATTTAAGAGCGATCAGCTATCAATATCTTGAATACGGGAGATAAATATGGTGAGATTGAAAGCGATTCGTTGAAATTGGCCCATTTTCGACACACTTTCGTTTTACTAGCGGTATGACGAGATAAATGAATTATAACCGTCCATGTCAAAACAAGTTCATTAAATCATATGTAATAGAGACGAAAATAATTATTTACCTGTTACAGCAAAGCCTCAAGATTGACCGAAGAAGCCACGAGCCCCAAAAAACGAAAAGACTTCAAACACGCCAATTTCTGAATAGAATGTTACTTTTACTAATATGATGACCGACAGATGGCCACATCTTTTGTCTGCGCAGTTAAGGCAAGTTACTATGTCGGGTAATGCTGCATAGACTACGGATTTCACAAACGAATGAAATTGTATCTGACAGGACTTTGGTAAGAAATGGATAAGGATTGAAATTCCTTTCGATCTAAACATATTTTTGGTGATACCTTAGGCAATTTGTTCTCCAGCTGTTTAATCTATACCTATAAAACTCAATGTCCTGTCTGTCTGTTCTCTATATAAATCTACACCGTTTGTCCGATCTGCTTACTTATTTGCAAATTTTGCATACTTATTCTTTAGAACCCGCCGGATAACCAGGTGACATTTACCCCTCCTAATTCAACACATCCCCTCACCCTGATATATTTTTTGTACAAATCCACATCGTTTGACCGATCTGGCCCAAATTTGGCGTACTTATTTTTGAACTCGGCGGATAACATAGGCGACGTTTCTCCCCTCCTCCTCCCTTCATATATTTTCAATGCAAATCTGTACCGTTTGATCGATCTGACTCAAATTTTGCATACTTATTCTTTAGGACCCGGTGGAAAACATAGGCTACATTTTCCCCTATGTTTCCCACCGGGGAAACATTGTTTTATTACAGATTTTATAAAATAATGGAACCTGGGCAACGCCGAGTATGAACAGTTAGTCATTTAATAAAGAAATATTTTTTCAACGAGTAATGCAATAAAATTAATTTCGAAAATTAATAATTAATAGGATTACCAGTTTTTTTTCAGATTTTTTGATATCAAAAAAAAATTGGAGGTGCCGTGTATCCATCGAGGTACCTCTTATATGCTAAGCTGATGATCTGCCATCTTTGATATTCTCCTAATCGATTGTGTTATCAAATTATAATAATTATTTAACACTGTTGTGTTAGAATTTAATGCATCGCTTTTAATGAATTTAATGTATATTTGAATTTTATTATTAAAACATTTTTAGTATCAAAATTCAATTTTAATACTCTTTTATTTTAAAAGTTGCCCTCTTTTTCACACCTTTCTTAACTTCTTCAGTGTCTCTATATATATTCAATAATATATATACATATATATATATATATATATATAATATATATATAATATATATATATATATATATATATATATATATATATATATCCTGTAACCTATTGGGCGTCCATCATGGACGAAATTGCATATAATGTGGCGTCCACCTGCTTACGACGTCCGTATATCGGACGTCAGATGGGAGAGTGTTCGCAATGGGCGCGGATTGTCTTTCTGATGCCATAAATGTAAAAAAAAAAAAAAAAAATTGGACGTCAATTCGCTCCCAGTTTGGCTATTCTCAGTATATCTGTAGTTCTGCAAATTTTCGTTACAAAAAATAGCAGCGCTGTCGGCATTATTCCGAACATTCATTGCTAGCCGTGTGTGACGTCCAACTGCGCGTCGAGCGAAAGTTTGAAATGCGACGTTGCCACTTGCTGGATGCTTTGACTTCATTTAATTTTTATATTCACGATTTATGAGAACTCGTACGCATTCACTTGAATGAAGAAGTGGAGTCCGCTTTTGTACTCCATTTAATTCGTGGCGTCTGATTATTCGACGCAAAAACTTTGGATCGATTTTTAACCCTTTTCTCGTGATCCAAACGAGCTGAAATTTTGCACGCAGACTCGTGGGGACGTTCAAGAAGATCTATAAAATTTTCGTTAAAAAAATTTAATGATTATAGTATAATTTAGGATTTTTAGATATTTTAATAGTTTTTTAACATTGGAATCATTACATAAATGTTTGATTACTACCGTCGGCGGCGGCCCGATAACGTTGCGGAATATTTTCTAAATTTGCATTACTGTACATAATTATATTTATTATTCATTATATTAATTACTATGTATAATTATATTAATTACTATATATAATTACTATAGTATAATAGGTACTTCACTATGAATTTCAAAAATTTATGACAATTGGTTAACAGAGATAGAGAATTTTGACATAGATATTTGTCTAGACATGTTTCATTTTCAGTCAATCAATTATTTAATTACATGATGGTAAACTTAATTTACAAAGAAAGGGAGTAAAATAAAAACATGGTTTTTATGGGTTACTTTTTTTAAGCTAAATATCTAAAAAAAATAATCAGAAGTTTAAAATTGAAATAAAATAAAATTAATCCCAGGACTTGAAGATAAGATTGCAGCATTATTTTATTAAATGTTTTAGTCGATCGGTATCTACTTATATCTATAGTCGATATGAATTAATGTGTAATTGAGTACTTAACAGGTGAATGATTTTTATTATGAAGGGCTAATTGCCATGTTACCTTTGATACATGTATAGTAAAAGTCCGTTAATTAGAACAACGATATTTCGTGCTTTGTATTTATTGCCGATTTTGAGGACCCAAAAATAACTTTTCCCTATAAATTCTACCTTTAATTCTAAAATACGTGAAATGCGTACATCGTATCAATTATTGACGTATTATATATGTATAGTATATAGACACGTTATTCCCATACTAGCCGGCTTTCATATTTATGTAGCAAATATTCCATTGAAGTATACAACAAATCACATAACCACGTAAAAATCAGGTAATTTGAAGTCACGGTGCCTAAAATAACATACTCATTCTTACAATAGTGTACGATACTCTGTTCCTTTTTCCCCGGGACTTTTTTTTCGGCGTACACGCAGTGTTTGCGAAATAAGTGTGTTGTAAATATAATTTAGCAACTATTTCAAAACACGAATCTTCACTACATTCCTGGCTTTGTAGATGGGTAAGTATGTACTTTGCATGTGCGATAGCCCGCACATGCAAATTGCGTCTTTAAGATAAACACCGCTAAAACACAAATCGTTTGAGGATGTCGCGAGTCTTATTTCATTATTGCAAAAGAAGTCGATTATTATTTCGGATGGACACGTGCAAGTTAGCTCCATTTAAATAATAAATGTGAATATAATTTTGTGGCTCGGACTAAAACAAAAGCCTTTTAATCCTGTAGGTCGTATGAGACGTGCGGCCCTTTTTTATGACTAAATTATACTTTTATCCAGTAGCTAAAATTTTAACAGCTCAAGTCTATTTTTAGACCTCATGTTTTAGCGGATGTATAAATACAAGTAGGTACATTCGCAGAGTGATCATCGTTGCCGAGTGGTTTGCTTGTTTTACAAAAAATAAGTCAGAAATATTGAAAAAAAAAATGCAAACTTTGATGTCACATATCTCCATAACTATTGATATTAGGTCATAATAGCTTGAATATTTTCGACTCATAATCAAGGCAGGAATATAGTCCTGCGAGGTTATTAATGTTTTACAAAATAATTGATAAAATCAACATGTTTCAAAGCCTATGGCCCCTTCGTCAGGATGGAATATACCTACCCATAAAAAATAAAAATAATAAAATTGATTGAATCTGTAATCCACATATATGGTTTCGGGACCAGTAAATATTAGAAAACTAAAAAAACTTGTTGATTCTCTGCCAAAACGTGTTGAAGAAGTTATAAAATCCAAAGGAGGACATATTTCCTATTAAAACAATTTAAATTGTATTCTTTTCTCTGCTTTCTTCAACTACCTATAACTAATAAATGTTGTGTTTTTTTTCAAATTATCGCTTGTGTTCACATTAATTCGCACAGTACTGTATGTTCAATATTATCTTCGACGGATTACCAAGTAGATAGCTACTGAAAAATAGTAGGCTTTTTTATTTTAATTTCGATTAGTTATTCGTCATATCACACAAATTTGAATGCGCGAGTTTGATTTTAGGTAATTTTTGTGCCTCATCTGCATTTTTTTCAATATTGTTTTTTTTTTCAATAAGTTATCTTCAGGGTCTCCATTCTTATAAACTTGGATTACTAATGTTTGTTTATATATTGTAGGGAATATACCACACCGAAGGTTTGTTTTATTATGTGTGCAATTGGGATGTTTATAATAGAGCTTGATTATTTTAGTAAATCAGTTGTTACGTTGTCGTATCCTGGCGATGATCCTCCTTTTAAATTCATAATAATTTTTTTTATTTCATCTGGGTTGGTTAATTGGAATGTTGTGAGTTTATCACATTCCGATATCTGTAGATTGGAAGAGAAAAATTGTTGTTGGGTATTTTTTTCGCCAAGTTTAGTCCCACATTAATGAAAAAATTATTGAAGATATTTGCGCATTTTTCTGGGTGTTCTTGAACATTTATAATATTATTGTCAAATTTTATAGTTTATATTTTATTTTTATTAACATTTTTTTTCGGTTATTTCGTTAATTGTTGACCAAAGTTTTTTGGTGTCGAAATTAGAAACTTCCACCTTTTTTATGAAATATTCCTCTTTGGTTTTTTTTTTATTAGTGATGTCAATTTATTTCTGTATTTTTTATAATATCTCTCCTTCATCAGCCTTCATCATTGGGGTATTTTATTGTTGATTTAAAAATATCATATTACTAAGCCGTGAGTAATCCATGGTTTTATTT
>JADDOH010024136.1:0-114803 GCA_016648135.1 Agrypnia vestita | reverse complement strand
AGGCGCCATAGTACATGATTCACGTTTTTGCTGTCTGGAGAGTCAATTTAGTGTAAAGTTTTCGAATCTTATTGCCAAAATTGCAGCTAACCATGCATTCAATCAATTTTATTATGAAAGGTCCATTTACTCTTAAAGCATTTGTTTAAAAAAAGTTAAAAAAATACTTTGTTATTATTAAAAAAAAAAAATAATCCCGAAGCCCCATTTAATCTTTCTAGCAATAGAGTTATCTTTGGTACACTTTTTCTCGAAATATTTCCACGTAAAGACCATATATTTTTTTAATAAATTGAATAAAAGAAGTTCAAACAGAAAGTTTGGGGGAAAATATATAATTATTTTTGGGTAGGTTGTTAAATACAACGTTTACAAAAAGATAAAAATTCACTTTCCGTCTCCTATATTGCAGCATCCAAAAAACCATTAAAACATTGATTATTTTAATTAAATTTTACATGCGTACTAAGAAAATTTCACTGTCATTAATATAAAAATATTCAAAATTTTCTACCTCAAACACAGAAATTTGAATTAATTAAATCGTATAGTCTGTTATAAGATCATTTTTCTTTCAAATCAGTCGTTGGTTGGACACCAACTACGCCAGTCGTCAGGTTACGCTCCCGCTAGTTTATACGAATATATCTTAAAATGCTGCGTAAACTTTGCCTGAGTGTTAATAAAGGGAAGATATCCGTATAATGATTGCATTTTAGAAATCCCATATCGCGGGGACAACGGTAAATGCAGAAAATAACTGTTAAATGTATTAAAAATACTTGAATTTGAATGTCGCCATTTTTATTTTTTACAACTGTCAAATTTTGTTTGTTTTTGCGGGCTGATTCTGGTGTTTTTTTCCATTATTCTTATCTGTTTTCTTGAAATAATATGATATATAGACTTTGTTCTGTATATACACTGAATTTTTGTCCTTTCTTTTACCTGCAAACAATATTTTTAACGAAATAAGATACTCCGTCTATTTCTTTACTCAACGGTAATTGTCATTTTTTCACGAAATAGTGATGTGAAATCTTTTGAACCGGCATTTTTTTGTGTTTTTATTTTAACTGATAAATTTTCAGTAAAACGATATAATATTGTTTTGAGTTTGTTTGTTTTGATGTTTTGTTTGAAAAATTTTCAGTAAAACGATATAAAATTGTTTTGAGTTTGTTTGTTTTGTAAAATATTTTCAATTAAGAGGTCCTAGTACACGATTTTCGTATTTGCCGTCGGGCGCAGAGTTGCCAACGTAGGCGATTTTTCGCCATTTAGGCTACTCAGAAAGAGAATCGGCGACGAAAAAATCTAAAAGGCGACTGGTCGCCTACTAGGCTACTTCAGAGACAAGTTATTTAAATCAGCCGAATCGCAAATAATTAAGAAGAAAAAATACAATTACCTTTGTGTAATGCTGTCATTGAAAGAATTTTAAGCGTAATGGGGACAATTAAAACAAAATTAAGGAATCGCCTGCAACTACCCATGCTGATCGCTCTTCTTAGAATTCGTACCTATATGAATGTAAGAGGTGTGCTGCAACAACTTTCAAACAAGCAATCACATGGTAAGTTTTCACGCTGGTAGCAAAATGTACGTCTCCGGTGTTTTTAAAATGGTACCTATCTACTTACTTTACTTTCTTTTAACGAACATTACGGTTTTTTATATTAGGCTTAGGCCTATTTATCAATACATTATAAATATGTTATAAATAAATTGATAAAAATTACATTTTATTTTATTCATATTGATATTTTGGCGTTTGGGCTACTTTAGGCTACTTTATGTATAGGAAACGGCGATATTATGCCAAGCGCTGTTGGCAACTCTGGTCGGGCGACTAAATTGAACATATAAACTTATTAAATCATTTTGCAAAACCCGATTATTAATTTATCCTCCGGCTTAATAGCCCGTTCCTTAATAGGAACCGTTTATATGCTCCATTTTTGTCGTCCGTCGTTATATATTTTTATTTATTGTGGTCAATTGTCGATATTTTTTATGAATCGTTTTACCCCAGTTCATATAATTGGATCTTATGAATCCTTCTTTTTTCCTTTTATAACATCTTTATATGTTGTATTATTTAAATACCCTGTTTTAATGAATCGTTTTGTTTTCGTTTATATGTTCCGTTAATCGTTTTTTATTATACTTTTTAAATAATCGTGAGCCATGCACTGATTGCGTGTCACACTCTAATTATATAAAGTTGTCATTCCAGCAAGTTACTGATAGACAACCAAATTATTATATTTAGATATTTGAGGTTACATTTCTGTAAGTATGAGTTTTCATTCTTTTCATAGAATTCAATACAGTAATAGACAATGATCAGTGTAGATTTATACAACTCAATACTTTGAGCATCATTAATATATAATTTGTCTTTATTTTAGTTTTTAAATATTACTTCTACCGCATACATGCATGAATGTTTTTTATAATCGTTTATTATGGTCAGTTGTTGATCTTTTCAAATAATCGTTTTTCTCCAGTTTTCATAATCAGATTTTATGATTTATATCTTTTGTTATTATGTTTATTAATCATAAGGTTTTACGTTTATATGTTCCGTTTTTGATTGTTATTTAAGTAACTTATGTAGAATATTAAAAATAAATTCGCTTCAATACAAGCAAAAAAAAAAGTTTAATCATTTTGCACTATCACCCTTCAGAAATTTGATAAATATATAATACTTTATAAAGTTAATCTGTGCTGTTCTGAAAATATTGGGATGTCAGATCTTTATCCCAATCTTGACAGGTATGTATAACAATATATTGACACTAATTTCGATGTTTTAAGTTTGGCATGTTTGAAATAATTAATGAATCAATCAGAAAGCCCTAAAACGTAAACAAATGTTAATGTATTCACAATTACGAATAATGATCTTTCTAATTGATTGAATTAATTAATTTCAAACCTTTCAAACATAAAACGTCAAAAAAACGGCATCACAATGTAATACAATAACTGTCAAGATACAGAAATAGCAATGTTGCTTAGTTCAGAATACGGATGATTATCATTTTATTTGACTCTTATTATTGCGAATTAATTTTAGATATTCGATATAAGTTACTTTCATGAAAGTCTTACGTTTTGAAAAGATAATTCAGAATATTTTTATTTCTATATTCTCTTTATACTTAACCATATTTTCATGGGTGTACGACTGTATAGTAATTAATAACAACTTTTGCGTGACCGCGCAACATGAGTTGAGCGCTGATTGCTTGTCACATTCTAAATATCTAAAGTCGTCTTTCCATTAAGTAACGGACAGACAACGAAAATATTATTATTATTATTATTTTGTCTTTATTCTACTTTTTAAGTATAACTTCTAACGCACATACATAAGTACACGCATAATTTTTTTTAAATGGTTTTTATTTGAATTATTTAACATTGATATTAGACAAAATGTTATAAAACAATAAAAAATATAGTGAAAATTCACACACGTCATACAATTTTTCAACGCTAAAGAAAAAATAATAACATATAATATAAATAATATATTACATGTTATGGAGATCTTAAAAAAATGTTTTTCTTAAAAATCAGAAAAATAGCATAAAAAAGCAAATTTTGAGTGAAATTTCAGAAAGAAACAATATCCATTGCATGGTCGGCTTTGTCACATCTCTAATATAAGGATCGAATAATTATTGTACAGAAAAATTTCGCCAAACTTGCAAAACTTACGTTCATGTAGAAAGGGTTACGTATGTAGCACTACGCAGTTAAAAGGTCAGGCGTTAAAGTTTGCACATTTCTATTTCGTTTTATAGTATTGTATATTTCTCGCTATCGTTTTTTGTGCTTAAATAATACATGTTTGAGCGAAACTAGCGCCATTTTTAGCGGGAAGTGATTAAACTAATGCCAATATTGAAAGTATAAGAGCCTCTTAAAGTGTACCAAAGATATTTCTATTGCATGAAAACTAAAATAGTGTTTCGAGATTATAATTTTTTTGATGATATAACAATAAATTTGTTCATATTTTTTTAAGGAAATGCTTCAATGGTAAATGGATCTATCATAATAAAATTGATTAAAAGCCTGTTTAGCTATGGGTTTTGCAAAATGATTTAATAAGTTTACGTTAAATTTAGCACAATCGAGAGCAAATACGAAAATCGTGTACTGGGGCCTCTTAAAATAATTTTCAGGCGTATTCTAGTGTATGTGTTAACATGTCACATTGCGAGTATTGTGGATGCGGAAGAGGTATAATGTTTTTTAAATGTGCGTGTATGACATTCAGGTATCTCCCGGTCCTTCACGCGGAAGCTGCACGAGTGGGAGAAGTCTCGCGGCATCGCCCCGGAAGCCTCCACCTCCGCGCTGCTGAGGGAGTCGCTCGCGAGGCCGCCGCTGCCCGGCCTGAGGACCATCGGTGAGTCGGCCTCCTGGGCTTCTTCACTTGTTCCATTGTGGAAACTGATCTCTTGAGCCAGCTCGTGCAGGTCGTGAGCCCTGGGCCACCCTGCAAAGACTTCCATACACATAACACCCTGCATGATTACATAAATGTCACGCTTCAATGTTCTCACTGCACGCCTCTGGTACAAGGCGCCCTTCGACTTCGTGGTGCAACATTATAATTTAAAAATATGTTTTACTTTACTTTGTAATGCACACACACAATATGAATTATTAAATTACAACTATAGTTTGGAGAGGAGCAGTCCCTCTCATCATCAGGTATAGATAATAACTAACTTAAATACAAAATTTATCAATCTAATTGGGTAGGTCAGGGGGGCGCGCGGCAGGGAAGGGTATTTTTTTCGCCGAACAGCTCTAGGAGTGGTGAAGTGGACTGAAATGTGATATTATTTATTAATGTGTTTCTAGAATTCAATTTTCTTAGGATTTCAACGGTTTCCAATCTATTCATTATCCATCGGCTATGAGGAACCGAGTGGAGTAATTTTAATTCATGACTATCGAAAGAATGATTAGTGTTAATTATATGATTGACAAATTCGGAGAAATTGTTATTTTTTAAGCAGCGTCGATGTTCTTTTATGCGTGTATTTAAGTTTCTAGTGGTTTGGCCTATATACTTTTTGTCATATATCCCTCTTTTTTCTAACATACCTATTTTTTTTTTAATCTAGAAGAATTTTACCAATATTATTATTTGTGTAATAAGCTGGTCTAATGTGAGTAGGGAAACAATTTGTAATTTTATTAGAAATCGGATTTTTCGCCAAAGTGTATTGTGTAACTCATATTGTGTGTGTGTGTGTGTGTTACAAAGTAAAGTAAAACATATTTTTAAATTAGCTTGAAAATATTTACACATACCTTCTCGCGAATGCTTTATTTTGACGTCGAACACACACACCGTCTCATAAGTGAGTAACGCATTTAAAAATACCTTCGATTAGAAGATATTGTTCTGAAGTATCATACTTCGCACCTGTAGTGTTGTGATGGTACTCGTATTATACAAACTATAAGTTAAGTGGGCTCTCTTGTTTCGATCAATGCATAAACAATTTAATCTCAAAATCACACATTTGCGTCATTTCCGGAGAAATGTTTTCTCACAAACATGAATGATTGTTTTCTACATATTTATCGATTAGCTTCTGCTGTCATACATCAGGGATGTCATAATTGACAGCAATTTAAAAGGGAAAGAGCAAATATGTTCCACAGTCACTAGGATGAGAATGCTCATATACCTATTCATAAGGCTACGAAGTATCTTATCAATAAACATGCTTAAGATGGTATACTTTGCGTTTGCCCAGTCCATACTGCAGTATGGTATAGTTGGCTGGGGTGGAACCTTTAAGTCTAATATACTACCAGTGGAAATAGTTCAGAGAGTAATTATAAAAGTGATTTTGAGGAAACCCTCAATATTCCCAACAAGGGAACTTTTCAACATTTTTAACGTCCCAAATATTAATCAAATCTATAAAAAATTTGCGATACTTCAAATTCACAAAATGTACATCAATAATAGAACATTTGGATGTTTTAGTAATAGACCGAGATCAGCTGGAAATATTTTGATACCTAAATGTAATACTAGCACAGCCCAACACCATTTCTCTTATCAAGGATTTTCATTATTAGTATCATTCTTTAATGCTCTTCCCAATGAAATGAAAACAGAAAATAATTATAGAAAATTCAAGACTAAATTGAAAAATCTTCTACAAAAAACCATCACAATTACGCAATGAAAAAATCTTATCAAAAACAATCTATATATACTTTTAAATGTTATTACAATACCTTCTTAATTATTAATTTTTATAACTTAATTTAATGTATCCTTGGGTATACCTTATTTACTTATTCTAATGTCTCATATTTTTGTATTCTTGTATTGTTTATATTTTACTTACTTTATTTAATGTCTTAATTTTTATAACTTAATCTAATGTTTCTTTTTCTATATCTTACTTATTTAATCTAATGTCTTACACTAACGATTTCATTAATAATAGATATATACATGTATGACAATGCCCCCACTTTTAAACACGAGAATATATTCTCATTTAAAAGTGGGTAAGCGTGTAATATAAATGTATATTAATTAAATTATATTGAATACTCTTAAGTTTGTACATTTACCAAATAAATTATAATAAAAAAAAAATTTAAAAAATATCTGATAGCTGTTGCTACGCGGCAGTGTCTAGGTCTCTGTTCGGCCAAAGTCATTGTCTTTGTAGGTAATTGATAAAAGGGACCATCAATGTAGTAAAGGGTACAAAAGCAAAGGCAGCAATATCTGTATAATTTTAAAAATTGTTTTCAATGCACACACTGAGGATTACTAATTTGGAATGTTCTGAATTCGATATTTTAGAGGAAATATAGCTCTATCCTTTTCAAAAAAATGTTTACAAATCACTATCAAAAGCAAAGGCAGCGATGTCCATTATGTAAATGTTTTGAAAAATTATTTCCAATATAATCTAGGTTTCATATAATCCAGAGAAATTTCCTTGAGTAGTAACTATTTTTACTCCCTTTCTTTTAACTCGTAGCGTCTGCTTGTTTGTCTGTCGAAAAAACTTTGGATCGATTTTTAACCCTTTTCCCGAGATCCAATCTAGCTGAAACTTTGCATGCAGACTCGTGGCGACGACGAAAATGATCTAACAAATTTTCGTTTAAAAAAAATAATAATTATAGTATGATTTTGGATTTTTCGAAATTTTTTATTAGTCCCTTTCGTATCGTCGCCCGACTCAAGCCCAACGCGCGGGGTAAGCGCCAAACCTGTTTCAACTAGTAAATGTGAAAGGGAGTATAATAAAAACTTGGTTTTTATGGATTAGTTTTTTTTGTATTTATCTTAGAAACACCTCATTATTTCTATCTTTATTTGTATACTCTGGTGAAAAAAATAATACCAACAAGTAATAACTAATGTAGCCAACTTCCATAACTTGCTGGTGATGGGCTGTGCGTCGCGAATCAAGGAGAAAATGACAGAAATATTTGTGTTTACTTCAAGGCTTTGGTCCGTGGCCCTCTGGTCACGACCGCCAAGAGAGGCCGAACCTGGGGACGTTCCGGCTGCAGAGATCCCAATCCGTGGGCAGCGTCAGGGAGGAGGGCGGCCAGCTCCCGGACCAGCTGGCCGCGGGGCAGGCCTCTAGCCTGTCCCTCAACAGGCTGGACGAGTGCAAGGATGATCAGGTCAGTCGTGGCAGCGGTGAAATATTTGATGATGATGTGGCTTCTTAAGAGGAATATGCCATTATAATGGCTAAATAATGGACCCAAGCGAACTAATGATTTTTTTTTATTTTTTATTTATTTCTTTTTAATTTTAAGTATAAAATTTTGTTTGGACCCTGCCTGTCTCACTAGAAATATCTGTGTTGAGACAGGCATAGTTTACAATATTGTGTAGGTTCAAAACATAGTAAATAGATAATAGAGTATATTAAGGGAAACACATTCTTATTGTGGGGTTGCAATTTCAGAACAAAGCTCTGTGAATTATAAACAATTTTTATTAATCAATTAGAAAAGACATACCTACAGAAAAAATCAAATTAACGAAAAAATATTTAAATGCCACTGGGACTCGAACCACAGACCTCACATTCTATCCCGGTGGCATTTAAATATTTTTTCGTTAATTTGATTTTTTCTGTATGTGTTTTCTAATTGATTAATAAAAATTGTTTAGATAATAAAGTGTTTAAAGTAACATAATAGAAAATATATCATATATATGAGGTTACACCAGGTTACCTGGTGTATCCTAGTGTAATGCAAGTAATTCGGATGAATTTCATTACACAATAAAGTATATTGCTCTCAAAATTCCGTAAAAATCAATGTAGATTTTCTCATTAGCGACATCTGTGGGGATTTAGGGGAATGAAAATGGCTTTGTACAGGCCGCATGGAAAGGCGCTTACAACTCATATGTGAAAGCTTTCCACGCAATTTGAACATATATACAACTTCCAAAAAATGAATAAGCATGGTATATTCTATCATGGGTGGAAATGGCGAATGTTACAATTGTGTAAAGTGATCACTTAAGCCAACCATAAGATAGGTCATAAGTCCTATGTACACCCAAATGACTTCTATACCTACTTTCCCATAATAAATACAGTTTCGTCTCTGTGAGATATCTATAATATACATTAATTTATATGAGGTTATATTCTATTAGTGTGTTTGTGTAAGTGTGCCTATTTTATCTCTTAACTCGTTTCGGATCCACTGTTTTATTTTGTATTTTATGTTAGGGTTGTAAGTTGTGGTTAGCCCGGATTGTTTTAATTCGTCAAGCATGCAATTAAGTAATTTGGGTCCAAAATAGTTATCGCTCCTTTGTCCATATGTTGTCCATAATTAGACTTATAACGTGTACAAAGAAAATGAGGGAATAACAATCACTGTGTATTGGCGCACTCCCCGTCTTATTGGCTACCCTGCCTGTATTGATGCGACGGAAGGAAAGGATCCGCCACAATTAGAGTGTTAGAGCACCATCTAGCGAACGGCGCTCGAATGATTTGTGGAGGAATGATTCGCAAGAGGACGCCATCTGGCCCCTTTGAACATTATTATTTTAAGTATTCAGAAACAATAAAGCTACGTTCACATGACCGGAACTACTCACCGTGCGGTACAAGATCTTAATAAATAGAGTTTATCGTCTACATTACCGGCACCGCTCCTTCCCGCGCGCAAGATCCTACAAGCCTGTATCGACCCGTTCAGTTGATCCGCGCGGTTTGAGACGGACAGGCGCATAGATCGAAGAAAATGAGCAGCGAAGACGTATCGATCGATTTTCTTATCGATGAAATTGAAAAAGAGATGCCATTTGGAATCTTATTTCGAAGGACTATTTGAATAAAATAATAAAAAGAAGATCTTGGTGATATGCAATACCTTGTAGCATGATCACTGGGTATCAAATCGTTTTCAACGCAATCATATAAAAAATCAAAGGATGTAACCGACATCCTGAAATAGTTAAAAAATGTCCCTTCGTGTAGTCTCAGGTCGGGTTATAAAGTAAAAAAGAGACTTGAAGAAAGTCTTTGACTTAAAATAGGATGCACCCAGTATCGTCTTTGTCTTCTTCTGCGACGTTTCAGTTTTCGGTATAAAATCCGTAAGCAAATTGCCTCCTCCACGTCAATTCTCTAACAATGTTGACGCCGGACTGGCTCGCGCACAATGCCGTCATGTGAACCCTCTCACCGCGCGGTCCATGTGAACGAGGCCTAAAGCTTGAAAGGAGAACCATCTTTGTTATTTTCTTACCTTTATTGTGACTCATTTGAGACTATCTGTGACAAAGGGAAGTATCCCCTTGAGATCCAAGCTTGAGATCAATCTGTGAATCATTTTGTTGCTATCTATGACCAAAGGGAAGTATCCTTTAAGGATTGATGTGAATTCATTTTGTGTGAAAGTGTAACAAAGAGAAGTACAACACTTCTCTTCAGATCCGAGGATTGTAATTAAGGAGAATCATCTCCTTCATTGTAGCGAACCAGACCAGATCCGTTCAGGGATAATCCGTGACTGATCATCTTAGATTTTCATCATAGCGTAGTCTATGTCAAACCATGGATCTTACCTTACCAATACCAAAATAAGTTCATTAAAGACTGACATTGACACTAACAAGACGAAGCTTCGAGCAAAGTTGGTCTTAAGATGAATATAAAGAAAACAAAAATTTTGAGTCCAGAGAACAAAGTCATAACTATCAATGATAATAATATTGAAATAGTAGATGAATATATATACCTAGGACACAAGATAAAATTGAACAAAGATAACCAAACAGCAGAATTGCCAAGACGAATAGGAATGAGCTGGGCTGCTTTTGGCAAACTCAAACATATCTTCGAGAAAAAAGAGATCCCAATTAGCCTAAAAAGAAAAGCCTTTGAATCGTGCATACTGCCAGTGATGACGTATGGATTGGAGACTATGGCCCTTACAAAGAAAAGTGTAGAAAAGCTCAAATGCACGCAACGATCCATGGAGAGATCCATGCTTGGAGTAAGCCTAAGGGATAGAATTAGAAACGACGAAATTAGGCGCAGAACTAGAGTAATCGATATCATGGATCGTGTAGCGAAACTAAAATGGCAATGGGCAGGACACGTTGCAAGACAAGATACTACAAGATGGCCTCCCAGAGTTCTGAAATGGAGACTTTGGGAAAATAAAAGAGGCATCGGAAGACCTCAAAAGAAATGGGCCGATGATATTGTCGCTGAGGGGGGGAAGAAATGGCTACAATTAGCCAACAACAGGGAAGAATGGAAAAATAAGGAAGAGGCCTATATCCAGCAGTGGAAAGACAAAGGCTGATGAAGAAGAAGAAAGCTGACATTGGAAGAATAGAACAAAATTAAAATAAAAAGACGGACTTACTCATGCGGAATATGGAAGCACCTTGTCGAGTCTTTGGGCCCCCGACCCTACTAGGACAAGGGGAAGAAGATGATGATGATGAAAGACAACCCAGATACACGACACCACACACAACAAATAAAAAACTAGAAATAAAAGTAACAAACTTTTACGGAGACCGAACCAAACAGCACAAGAAGCATGAGATTTTCATAAGACATATCTCGTAATTTTCCTATCGCAATAATTAATATATTATTCAGATTTTAATATTTTATTTAATTTTTTTTCCAAATATATGCTCAAATAAAAGTCATGCTTCTTGTTCTCACTGCACGCCCATGGGTTATAGTTTCAATGTAATGTTTTCGTAATAATGTATATGATATTGTATTATTAACAACTATCCCTTAAGATATATTCTTTAAAATGTAAAGTTTCTGTTGTTCTCTTGAACACAAACTGCTTACGCTGTTTTGCAAGATGTTTATAAAAATTCTCATTTTAAAATTCATAAATTTTTTAAATAATTTTTGGCATGTCACTCAGTAAAAGCGTGTTATTGCCAACCACTAGACAAAGAACGTGAACATTCAAATTCATGCATGCACGCTCACATATACTTTATTTACATACGCATTCTCATATAAAAAATCTCATCTTAAAATTTAAGAAACAGAATAAATATAATTTTAAAATATCTAACAGAAATTTCTTCAGAACAAAAACGTCACAAACCTACCTAATTCGTACTTCAAAGGAAACTGACACTTCACTCCTATGTATGGTGTCATTTTCCTTCCAAATCTGCCTTCTGACCTCAAACATAAAACTACAACTTTATCATCATCATCATCATCATCACTCTTGGCTCTCAACCCCTGGTGGGTCTTGGCCTCCTCAAGAGTCTTCCTCCACTCATCTCGGTTTAGTGCCAGCTCTCTCCAGTTCAGGAGCTCCGAGGCAGATATGTCTTTGAGAACGTCGTCGCTCCATCTTAATTTTGGGCACTTCTATATGAATTATGTTAATTATCATAGTCTAATCGACATTAAAATTTGCAAAGTTAATTAAAAGTGGCATTAGAGAGCAATAAAAATGGCGTTCATAATAAATAGACCGATACACGAGTTTGCTGCAAAACCATTAATTATTTTTGTTATCGGGTAACGCTCGATTTTTCCTCTTTCACAGATGAATTCAGTCGTCAGTTTTAGCGTTATTTTGAGCGAAACTTAATTAAAAATAACGAATTATAAATATTTTCAAGATCTCTCCGCAGTGAAAGAATGGTGAATTATTCTTCAATTGTGTCACCTTACATGTGTGCTCCAAAATGGTTGAACTGAATCTAACACTTTTAAAAAATATATAAATAATTTTTAATGGTTGACTTTGTGAACCTTTTTTCAATTTCTAAAAATATACCGATACTTATTTCATTGCTGTGCATTTCATCATTGTCATTCCATGCCTATGGTGTACGTATTCCAGCATGGCAAGAGCACCTATCCTTTACAATATCGTATCATATTTATAACAAAAGTAGTCGATATTATGGACCAAATTGCGAAATGAAAATGGCAGTAAGCCGGACATATCGCTCAACAGGAGGATACTAGATGGACATTCAGAATCCTGCAGTGGAGGCCCTGGACGAAAAGTATAAGCGTCAAAAGACTTCCCAAAAGGTGGTCTGATGACATAGTCCAGTAAGCAGGAAGTACCTGGATGCGAAGGGTGAGAAAGAGACATGAGTGGAGGAATATGGAAGAGGCCTGCATCCAGCAGTGGAGGGAAGAAAGCTGAGAAAGAAGAAGAAGAAGAAGATCATATTATATTGTACAGTTTTACACGTGAAATCTAATTGTTGATGATTGTGATATCAAATGTGGCAGTAACTTTAACTTCAAGTGTTTTGGCGTAACAGATTTCCACAGAATGCCAGTTAGCCATTAAATACATTCGACGTGTAAACATACTTTATCCTTCTTGCTTTGACGGCCATTTAACTTTTGTAGAGCTCCACCTCCTGGATGATGCTTTTCCACTTCTTCTGATCCATTGCATTCCTCTCCCATCTTTCTTCCCCTCCTAGCTTCTCCAGTTCGGCCAACAACGTCCATGAGACGCTATCTAGATCTGCCCCATTTAACTGTTGTAATGCTCCACCTCCTGGATAATGCCTTTCCACTTCTTCTGATCCATTGCCTTCCGCTCCCCTCTCTCTTTCCCTAGCTTCTCCAGATCGATCAGCAAATTGTCCATGAAGAGCTGTCTGGATCAGCCCAACGGTCTTATCCCAGTTGGTTTAGCTTCGTGAACTATTTTAATGGCTCTGTCGCTGCTTGCCTGACATACATGTCCTATCCAAGCTAGTCGGAAAGATCTGATGGTGCTGGTTATAAAATGTTGTTCTATGTATAAACCAAAACAAAAACTTGAACGCTGAATTATTTCAAAAATTATGAGGGAAGGTGAAGTTGAAGAGCCAAGCATTCAGAGAATTATCAAATCCCTCTTCTCATATTGTGGGGAAAATGAGAATATGGTTAAAGCAATGATTTGGTCTATCTACTGTGGAGTTTTTACTGGCTGCAGTAAACTAAGTGATAATAGCAAACGTTGTTATAATTTAATTTGGAAGGGATTTGGCATTAAAACACCACGCTTGCCAGACGGGTTGGTGAGTTTTAAATCAGCCGCCCTTAACATAGGGAACAGACGCTATTTGTAGCCGCCCATTATGGGTCAGACGCCACTAGAGTAGTGGATCGTGTAGCGAAGCTAAAATGGCAATGGGCAGGAAACGTTGCAAGGCAGGATGCTACAAGATGGCCTGCCAGAGTTCTGAAATGGAGACCTTGGGAGAATAAAAGAGGCATCGGAAGACCTCAAAAGAGATGGGCCGACGATGTAGCCCCTGTGGGGGGAAAGAAATGGCTACAATTAGCAAACAACAAGAAAGGATGAAAAGAGAAGGAAGAGGCCTATATCCAGCAGTGGAGAGACGAAGTCTGATGAAGAAGAAGGAGAAGAAGTTGTTATAATATTAATCAAACTGCTTTTCCATCATTTGTATGACAATTGTATGGGAATGTTCGTGGTCGATGGAATGAAAGAGCGATATGTTGTTACTGCTTATTTCTTCCCGGAGATAAGCCCCGGAAGCAAATTAAAGTGTACAAGTAATATGTAATGACGAACAAAGAAATAGGTGACGCGCGGAGATCTGCCTGGTGTTACTGCAGTGGCCCGACTGGTGTGGTGTCAACATGTCCCTAGCTCGACCCCTTTGTTTATATCGCGGAGATTTTTATTGTGTTAATATAAACAAAACTCTGGGTCGAGCGATAGGTACGTGGCAGATACCGCTACACTATTATTATCCACCAGACTGATTGTGGTTCGCGTGTACCCTTCCAGGTATCCGACACCGAGCTGCTCTCGTCCATGGGGGCGCGCGGGCCGGAGTCGGACTCGGACGGGGGCCCCGCGGCGCTGCTGGTGGAGGTGGAGGACGAGGAGGAGGAGACGGCGGCCCCGCTGGTGGCCTGCACCCCGCGCCCCGCGCCCCAGACCCCGGTCTACCGATACGGACAGGCGCAGGAGAGACACCGAGCCTGGTCAGTGTCTTTCTTAGTCATTTCGTTATATGTATGTATGTGTGTAGATAGCTAAAGGCCGCTTTGTCCTAAACGTCGCTATGGTCTCCCAATAGGGAATTTATAGCCTCCTCACAACCTTTCAGATACTGTCCACCTTGCTCTTGGGCATTCCAGAGGCCGAGATCCTCTCGACGAGTTTTATCTATTGATCTTTCTATTTTATCTATTGAGTTTTAATTATTATTAAGACATTCATTATTCTTTTTTAAATATAATTTACGTATAAATACAGCACTGCTGGGGCTTGTTCTTTACTTCCCCTCTTGTGAGTTTATTTCCTGAACCATTCACATAATAGTAATATCGCTGGTAGGCGACTAAGGGCCGGTTGTTTCAAGTTAGATTGGATGGATGTAAAAGTTCGTTTAAAGCTCGTAGATTTTTGCGTTCTCCACCTATCAAACGATCCGTTTCCGTAAAAATCTATGCTTTAAACAAACTTTTATTTGAATCCAACTTGGAACAACGGCATTGCCAGATATTGGAGAGTATGCGCCAGTAGTATACTGTTCATTATGGTGGGTCTTATATCCAAGACGAGACGCCGGGTGGTGAATTGTTAGCAGCTGAGCTGTGATAATAAATATCGGTATATATTAAACAAAGAAATTACAGTTCATATCTCAATGAAGGATCCAGCAAAGAAACACGTGCGCCCGTGCGCGCGAGTATTTTAATCTTCTTCCCCTGAAAGACATCATACGTACACCCACATACACCTATGTAACTCGATCGTGCATCACTCGATTAGCACGTGCAACATTACAATAACTGTTAAAATAATTTACACACAACTACCTGCACGATGAGGATAAGATGCCCAAAGTGGTAGTATGCATCTAGAAAAGTACAAATACCTTTGTTTTTTCTGTACCATTTTTTTCATGGGGATTCATATGTGCTTCACAGTGAGATCACAGAGGGAAAGCTGTCCCCGATAGCGCACGCCGTTCCCGTCCCGCCACACCCCGGCACGGACCAGATAGCGGTCCTGGTGTCGGCCGCAGCCAGACTCCTCGAGGAGGAAGAGGCGCTGCAGAAGCTGGTGCAAGGCCACACCAATATTTCCGAGAGGTGCGAAGACGTCGCGAGGCAAATTGATGACATCAAAGGTATACTCTTTGTTGCCAAAATTGTAATGTTCTATCGAGGTATCCGTTAACAATATTTATTGATATTCGCTTTGTTTTGTAGCCCAGCCGATCAGATCTCTGCCAAGGTTGGGAGAACTTGAAAGAAGGATGTCGCGACTGTCCAAAGAAAAGGGAATACTTCAGGTACCATTCACTACAACACTTATAATACTACCTAATCATTTAAAAAATATAGGTATTATATGAAGGCTTACAGAACAAATAATTTCCTGGCCATAAAATTATTTATTTATTAAGGAATCTTAACAGTTTTTTAAATATATAATGTAGAAGCATAGTGTTCATTTCATACACCAATTAAAAAGTTTCACAGACGTTAAGAACAAAGTTAGATGAGATATTTTTAAGTTACTTATTTTGAATTAATTAATGAATAGTAGTAAGCAACAAACAATATTTAGAATGAATAATGGTAAGTAATTGAATGTGAAAAAAAGAAAAAGTATATCAAGAAATGAGAAATAAATATTGGAAGAAAAAGGATGAGGAGGTAGGAGTCAGAAGTCAGAGGTGGAGGAAGAGAAGATTGAGTATAGTGATTGAATAGTCAAAGTCGATTTAGTACATGTAATCTAAAACATTCTATTAAAATCAGCAAGACCAATGTTGCAGAGGTCAATATCGATACAATTATTATTGAAAGCTTTCATGCGTGATATATAAATTTATTTTGTGTATGAGATGCTCTATTTCTCGGAACATGAAGAGCACGTTTTGTCGGGTACGTCTGCAGGGAACATGAAAAGAGATTAAGTCCAGTTGATTGGGACAGTCGAGATATCCTCTCAGTACTTTACATAATAGTGTTAGATCAGCACGTGCTCTTCGCTGTTCCATAGTTTTTACGTTGTGGAAATGTAATGCTTCGTGATAAGAATCAAAAGCATTAGCAAAAGCAAAAGTTAAATCTAGTGTTGAGGTGGCGAAGAAACTTCTTTTGCATCTGTTCTAGTCTCGCAACACATGTAATTTTGAATCACAATGCAACTGTGGTAGCTAGTCTCCTTTCTTCGCTGGCCGCTCTGAAGCTGCATTGAATGTGACAAGCTCATCCCAGCTGCACTTGGACAATGTTCTTGGCTCCACATATTTATTTATTTCTAAGGAATTTAGCAGCGTTATGTATATAAGATAACAGTATAAATATATTACTAAAGCCATGGCACATTAAACCACCCCTAGCACCTCTGGAAAAAGAACACCACAATCCAAGATGTCACGTTTTGAGTAATCGCATTTGCAGTTTTCATTTTTATCTCAACATTAATTTAAATTTAACTGAACCAACCATCTAGATAGTGTACATATACATAAAAAAATGCTTTTTGAATGTATGATTAGTTTCCATATTTAAAATGTGGCACTCTTGTTCCAGATACGTTTAAAATATTGGATATTGCAATACATTAATAATTTTTATAACTTATAAGTAGAAGTAGTAGCTAGAAATTTGACCATCTTAAATTATCATAAATACTGACCAGGCAGTTAGTTTAGAATTTACGGGAAGAGCGAAATTCCTAACTTGTTATTATAACTTGTTACTATAACTTTATTACTATAACTTCTTTATATTATTATATATTACTACAACTCCTTACAAAATAACTATGAGTAGAAGATATTTTGTAAGGAGTTACGTAAACTATCTTATTTTCTGTCCATAAATATGGAAAATATGTTATCAACATTATTGCTTTTGCCTGTTTTGAGGAATGTTTACATACTTCCCCCCGTCTATCCCATTCCTTTACACCTCTATCCCATATTTTGAATACCGGAAATTATGGACCAATTCTTCTAGATTTAGATTTTTTTTAAATAAAAAAATAGAGAGGCGAACACGGAATACATGTCACATCAATATTCTTCCTATTTTAAAATTAAGCTAAATGATTGTGCTATGAAAATAAGACTAACTTGCTGGTCTGGAGTGAAGTTTGATCCCGCGACCCTTGGATCACAAGGCGAGGGTCCTTACCACAAGACCAACAAGCTACACGATTTATAGCACCAGATTTAACAGATCAACAATATACTAGAATTGTAGTATAAGGTGTTCTTTATTTTTACAGAATTCGGTGAAAGAGCGGGCCGGCCTCTTTAACAAATCTGTTGTCGATATGAAACGACACATTGACATTTTCAAGGGCAAATGCGACAAATCTTCCGACTCGTTGATAAACATCGCGGCAGACTTCATCGAAAAGGTATTCTATTTTATCTATATTTTTTTATAAAATTAACAACACTAGAATGCTGCAATTAATGTTATTGTATCGTTATTTTTTCCAGTTTGACCAGTTCAGTACCCAAAGTGACACGAGAGTAAATAATCTTAAATCTGGAAAATCCGATTGCGTTGACTTTTCAAATGACCTGAGGAACATTCAGCGCAGCATCGAGGGTCTCCAGTCTGAGTGTGACAAGTGCAATATTAAGAGAAGAGACAGCAACATCTGCGTGTCGTACAGGGTCAACAAGCCCAAAGTGAAGGGAATCGCGGACAAAAATAAATGCGAGAATGGTGACAAAATACATGCCACTGAGGATAAGCCAGCTAAAGAACAAATTTCTTCGATAACCTCGAGTGCATTGTGCGACTCATCACTCAAAATTCATAAACCCGATGATAATAACGGTGAAGACGTAGAGAACGTTTTCAGTATTAGCGAAAAGCGCTCGGGCGAGGAATCCGACGGAGCGGCGAAGGGGGCCAAGAAGAAAACGAAAGAGCCGGCGGAGAAAGGGGCGACAAATAGCGCCAAGAGAAAGGCGAAAGCGCGACAAAGATTAGAAAAAGAAAAATCGCTACAATCCGAGAGCGACTCGGAAGAGGAAGTGAGCACGGTCACGATAGAGTTCCCCAGGAGGAGGAAGCTGCTACGCACGAGGCGGACGTCCGACACGCACGTGGCCTACCCCCGACAAAACAGTTTCGAAAAACAATCCAATACAGATTCGGGAGACAACGTTTTCGTTCTAAAATTAAAATCAAACACCCAAACCGACCATTCGACGAACGAGAAAGACTCTCCATTGCCAGAAAGAGAAAATAAACGAATCACGCCCCTGAAGAAGCGTTCGCTGGACAGTACCTTGTCTGGCTCGAAATCGGAGAAAAACTTGGCGACGGGAGACTCGGTTCAAATACTCATATCCCCGGAGCAGTTCTCCATAGACATCCCCCCGGAGGGCATCGAGATCCAGGCGGCCGGCATCGTCACCGCGCCGGACGTCTTCGTCAAGACGACCAGGAAAATATTCTCACCGGTGAGACGGGACAGCAAAGGAAAACCCAAAGCGGTAATCGGATTTGATTTGGAGGAGATAGCGAATTCCATCGAGAAGAGGAGAGCGGACATGACGCACTGCGGCGACGAGCACAACCAGGACAACCTCCCCGACATCATTTTCAACAACGAAGTGAAGAAAGCCGACATCGAGGCCGCCGATCAAGTTGTAAACAAAACGTCCGAGACGAAAGATTTCAATAAATTTGAAGAGAATAAGAGGCAGTTCGCCATTTCAAACAGCCAGTCGCTGAGCAGCGTCAGGTCGCACACCCCCTCGCCGCTATACAACCGGAAGTGCGTCCAGCGGAACAGTTCATCGCGGACGCTGTCCGGAAGCAGAAATCCGTCGGACGAGTCCATCCATCAGTCGAAAGATGCCGTTCCGATCAGACGGGGTTCTGGGGAGAGATTCTCGATCGGCTGCAAGGGGAGCCCCGTTCTCTCCCGGTCGAGCACCCCGGGAGTTGGCTCCGCGTCCTGTTCCCTCCCTCCCCTGCCGGCGTCCCCTCCGTCGTCCCGGCGGGACAAGGCCAAGGACACCGCGCCCTCCATCCGAATCATGATACAAAAGTACAACATGAGGCTCAACGAGGAAGGTAATGAAACATTTATTCTACAAATGTTGTAGCTAGTGATGTTGGAAATCGCTGGAATGAACAGTGTCCGTGTTTGCAGGTGTCGAGGCCAAGCCCCCGACCGGCTCCAGCACGCCCCCATGGAGGTCTCCCCGCTCCCAGGAGCGGTTCCCGCACGACGTGCAGAGGGTGCTGCATCATTCTACTGTCAGGTCTGTTGAAATCAAACCTGTTCTAATTAGATTTTTCCAAAATACTTACAAGTAGGTAACCGTACTTAAAACTAATCGATTTTGGAACAAAGTCGTCAACGTAGTATCAAGCTAAATCAAACCATCTAATTTTATCTATGGTTTCGTTGATTATCTCAATTTTTTACTGTTTAATTTATATAAATAAAACTAACTTAGTTAAACACCACTTATATTTATTTTCAAATCCAACCTGGTTTCGCTACGACCGTAGCTTCTTCAGGGAGAAGTCCCACCCCCTACCCCCACTATTGGCACTCCGTCCTTTCACCTTTCACACTAGTATATAAGCACATAATTTTTGTGTGTTTAAGCGTTAAGATTCTCCCTGAAGAAGATACGGTCGTCGCGAAACCCGGTTGGATTTGGAAAATAAATATAAGTGGTGTTTAACTAAGTTAGTTTTATTTATATAAATTATAATGTATCACCACCTGCTGTGTTTGCTTCCTTCGAATTTTTTTACTGTTTGTTCCTAGTGAGTAATATATTTATACTATATATGGGTAAAATATTTTTACTATAAATACCAAATACCCCAGTTTATGTCGGCTATTCAAGCTATCATAATTGTATTTACAACTTGAAATTTCTACGATGTGTTTAATTCAAGCATTTACATTTCAGAAACAATCCCTTCTTCAGCCGGGAAGTTCAAAAATCAGCCAGTGCATCCCAGATAATGAAGAGACCGACACATTCTGACAGCGAGCAGAAACCGTCAAGGCTGGGAAACAACGGGTTATCGAAAGACAACATAAGCGATAGCTCGGAGATGACTCCGCCGATGCCTAAAAAGCTTCTCAGAGGCATTTTGAAAAGTTCGAGCGCTGGTTCTTTGAAAACCTCTTCGCCCATCAGCCTGAGGAAAGACTTCACCGGGCCATTTGAAAGCCGAACACCAGCCATCGCTGTTGTACCAGAAGAAAAATACAAACGAGATCCAATTTCAAACTCCGATAATAAAATCATCGGCGTGAGCGAAAAGCCAGCCAAAAACGACACCGTGTTAAAAAGAGAAGAAGACAAAAAGTATCACGTCGAGAACAAAATATTAATAGACAAAACTGAAGCTAAGAAAGATGACATCGAGAACACAAACACAAAAGATGACAGGAGTGAAATGTATCGCAAAAAAATTGATACGGAGTTGTTGAAAAGAGCCATGTCGACCCCTTGTGCCCCGATGCTGATGGAAGTCGAGAAATCATCTTCTATTAATCGATGCGGAAGTCGAGCGATGCGGCTGAAAAAAGCCAGGGAACAATTCCTGGCTTCCGACCCCAAATATGAGGACGACAACGAAAACGCTATACGAAGAGACCGCACCACTTCTAGCAATGTTGATTTAGTAGAAAATAGGTAATTTTGTGTTTATTTATATATTAAAACTTGAGCAGTGTTAAAACTGTGTATTCGTAACAACAAATGTTTGTCTTTTCAGGCTCAGTCAAATAAGTTGTGGCAGCGATACCAGCTACGAAGGAAATTCTCTAGTGACCCAGGTTAGTCAGGATGGAGGAATGCTGATGAAATCTGCTTCCGTCGGCATGATCAATATGGAGAGGGAAGCTTTCGATAAATTCAACAGACAAAAGGGTTACGAATCATTGCCCCGCAATCAATCGAACCTGGCAGACACCAAAGATCTACCTTCGAAATCGGGTAGTAAATTCGGGCTGTCGAATATCGCCTCCAAATTTCGAAAAGTTCGCATGCGGAAAGGGAAGCAGAGTAAAAACGCGGAGAAAAACGAAGAGAAAGAAAAACTGAACACCATAACACGACTCTGCAGGCAAAGCTTATTGGTCAATCTTCACGGCCGGCCCGACCCGGAAGCGATCGCTGCCAACATCCAAAAATCCAAAGACAACGGCGGCTCGCAAACCAACATGTCGATCGTCTCGGCCGGTAAAACAGGCGGCGCCGTCGCGGCCGGCAATGCAGGTTTCTTCACGGCCGAGAAAGGTGTCTGTCGCAGCCTATCGATGCCAGATGGCAGCAGTAGTAGTAAAAGTACGCCAATATGAAATATTCGCGTTTTTCTGCATTCGTAAAATAATGAGAAATGTAATGTTTTACATTAAAAGCATTGAAATGTTGAAGCGAATTCAGGTGGCGCCGTAATGTTGAATACATTAACCCCGGAATGTTTTAGGAAGCTAACATTTGGCAAGTGGAGGATAGAATCACAGAAAATAACGTTTTTTAGATAACCGCAATAGTGGTATCCATCATTTAAATTATTAAGATGTTAATTTGCGTAAATTTCAGCGTCAGACCGCGGCGCGGAAGGCATATGGTGCCATTTGACCCGAGTCTAACGAATCATAACGGAGAGGAAATCACAGTCGACGATCGAGATCTGATTTTAATAATTGCATCGAGTAATATCTCCATTCGAAGCACGAGGCAATGATAACCAGTTTGAATCAATCTAGTTGTGTGCACAGTCAGCGAGACGCGAGTACAGAAATTAACCGCGGACAATTAAAAATTTGTTTTACCCAAGTGAAGTATCGGTTTGAGGGTTCGGGAGGAGTTATCGCTTTGCCGCCAAAGGATCGTTTCATGGAGCGATTATTTAATACAAACATAATAATACACTTTTTAAAAAGTGACGTGTGCTTTGGTCGTTTGCTTTAGAATAGATTATACGGAATAGACGTTCAAATACTATAAATACAGATGAATTATATAGGTATTTTTCTAGTTGATTTATTATATTACGTTAGATCGGTAAAGAACCTAGATAGTAAAGTAAAGGCAATATTTTGATGTATAGATTTATTTAGATGAGATAAAATGCATTTATTATGTAGGAGATGATTGAAAAGATTTTTGATTTATGAAATATTAATTTATGTTTATAATGTACCTAATTAAATTAATAACATAAAAATGAATCATCTTTTATTTACTGCTGTTTTAAATATAATTAATAGAAATGCACCGAAATTCGTTTCACATTCGGTTCCACCGAACTTCGGCAACTTTTACCGAACTTTGTCTCCGGCCGAATTTCGTTTAAATCTGCCGAATTTCGGTAGCTTTTTAATTAACTAGCTTTTGCCAGCGACTTCATTCGCGTAAACTTCGATTTCATCCCACAGAAAACTATTACTGGGATGAATAGTATTCTTTGTGCTTTTTGATACAATAATCTATCTCTGTGCCGAATTTCATCCAGATCCGTTCAGTCGTTCTGGCGTGATTGAATAACAAACATCCATCCATCTAAACTTTCATATTTATAAATATTAATAAGTAGGATTTAAATAAGAAATGAAAAAGTGTAAAGAAATTTAATTAAAAATGAAATCTAGATAAAAATGTTAATTTATGAGTAAATAGGTAACATGTGAATGGATCGTGTTTTTTTTTTATTTTCTAGGAAAAAATCACATCAAGTATCAATAATACGCTTTAATAAAATAAAATAATCAATTTTAATTTATAATATTCTACAACATCTATCCAGAACTACATTGTGCCGCTTAATTAATTAAAAAACACAGAGTAAATAAACAATTACATGTGTTTTCCTTTCGTTCCGAAATTCGGCTTCGGCACATATTTAAACCGAACATTCGGCCGAATTCGATATTCGGCAGAACCCACATTCGGTGCAACACTAATAATTAAGATATGTTTATTGGAATTCATAGCTAGGCAACGTAATGATGTCTGGAGCTAGCAAAAGAAGAGGAGGAAAAAGTGAATCGACTGCAGTGAAAATGAAATAACTTGGGCATATGTGAAGAAGCCATTTATGAAAATATGAGGGGAATCTAATGCGGATACTGAAAGATGTTTCTCATAGAAGTCTCAACTTGCTTGTTTGAAAAGAACGTACCTAGATGAGACGAGAGTTGTCATGACTTAAGAGTGAAGAGTATGGCGCTCTATCCTGTCTGCCTACCTCCCGCAGAGAAACGACGTGATGATTAGTTGGTTATACATATACGCAGACTCTCGACATCCAACATCTTAGATGAGTAGGTTCAGAGTATTCGAGTCAACATTTTGTCACACCGAACCCCATTTGCTTACGTATAGTTCCTGCCGCTGCCGGTAGGAGTCCGGTGTGGTCACGGCACGTGACAGCACAACTTGGGGCCAGTTGATTCATTAAAAAAGAACTTAGTTTTGTGATTTTATAACATTTTACAATCCGTGTATCTATACATAATGGACCTAAATAATAAAATTTAAGTTAAATCTATAAGCCTAATCTTATTTATGAAACAGAAAAAGTCGACGGCAACGAAACACAACCCGCAGGTGAAATTATAATAGGAACCTACCTATTCCAGTTTTGCATATTCTTAATCAAACTATTCTTAATGTTCCGATGATAAACAATGAAATTTCAAAGATACCTTTCTTACGAAATATTCTTGGTCAATTAAAGCACGGTATCGCGTGAGGAACACAGAATTAGAGAGAGAGAGGCTGAGATTGTACGATAGAGTAGACAGCGAAGGCGGGATTGGTATGCTCATGTCCAGAGGACCTTACAAAAGGGACAAGAGGCGCTATCCTCTGGAGAACAGACCACATAGGTCTATTACAAAGGAAGAAGAAGAAGAACAACAAAAAATATTGTAAAATCAATATACAATATAAACTAATTATTTTTTACCACACCACTATATATATGAATGAAACTGTATTTCATTTACTCCTGCTTTTCACAAAATGCCAATAAAAATGTTACTTTCACAACGAATAGAATTATCGCAAAATCGTGTACTTTATTATATGAATTCATGAAAAAGCGGTCTAATAATTTTAATATTTCGTTGGCAAAATGTAATTTAGCATTTAAGTAATTTTAAATTTATCTCGAGTTTTTTTACCCGGTTCATTTTCGTCCTAGTAAGAAAATGAAAACTGGCGTCCCTTTCTAAAATTTTGCGACATAGTTTATGGGCACTCAATGATATTTTCCCAATTTTTTTTGTCGGAATGCTTTTGGAAAATTTTGAGAAATTGACTATCCATCTGTCCATTGAAGGTTCTTTTCCGATTTATTTATACGAGACGGTCATTTTGATCATTGTTCGTCCACCTTACTTGCCTTTGTCCGCGAGAACCTGAGTAGAACTTGTGCGAAAGGGTGCCACAATGGTAGATGGATAAGTCTGGCAAAAATAATCCTAGAGTGTCAATAGATAAATGAAGAATGAAAGAGAGAAAAAAATCTAAAATGTGGCAAAACGTTTGACGTTTAAGGGTGTAATAACCATATATGTTCTCCTATATTGCTAGTGTCCATTAGTGGAGGTGTCACGGACTAAGCGGGGTAGAAAATGCTACTTTTATCTCATTGCTGTCACTTGACCTGTTGTGCGCAAGCGTCGTGATTCTCATTTATCCCATGCGGCGACGCTGATTGGATATTAATTGGCGCTAATTCTCAGATATGCGCATAAAGCTACTGATACACATGCTTATTAGTGGCATGAGAGCATGCGCAGTATCGACCTTCTTTAGCCCTTGCTTATTAGTGGCATGTGTGTACGCACGTTGCTAGTAATGAGCATGTCACTGTCATTCACCAAAGATATTTGGAGCATGTGTGAACAGGCTTGCTTATTATGAGCATGCTTATGTCATTCGCGGGCTTCGCGGCTATTATTATCAGTGCGATCTTCTCAGTCCGCGACAGATGAAACAAATATGGCGCGTTGCGGAGATGATAAATTACTTTTCGTGACTTATTATAGGAATCACGAATGTCTGTGGAATACTCGATCACCGTTGTGTAAAAAAAATATAGCGAGAAATAATGTTTATGAAACTTTATTAAAAGGCATGAATGATTCAAATCTTACAATAAAAATTATTAAAAATAAATCAAAAATGTGCGGATATGACAAGAGCATGCCACTAATAAGCATGTGTGTTTGGTTGTTAGCTTTGAGCATGCTTATTTATGAGCATGCCACTAATAAAAATGCTAATAATGAGCAAGTGTGTACTGCTGTTAGGGCATGCTTATTAGCATGCCACTAATAAGCATGTGTATCTGTACCTTAAGACTCGAAGTGACACCGGTGTGGGTGAGACAAACATATATTTATGCACTGTAGTGATTTCGCCTTTTTTTATACCCTACTAGCAATATAGGAGTATTACATATATGGTAATAACCATGACATAATAAATATGACGAACTTTCTATTTCATCGCGTATTTTTATGAGATTACACAATGACAAACAAATTAGAACCCGGGAGTGAAAAATGGCTTATATTAATACCATCGTTTTAATTGAAATATGAAAAATGCATCGAATTCGTTCCGATTTCGATTTAAATCTTACTGGACTTCAGTTTTTTTTTGTGTTGAATCTAATTGTAGTTTTTTCAATGTAATAATTATATATTTCCGAGTGACTATGTATACTTGCGCGTTTTAATGATTCAATCAGTGCGCGTCTACCGCGAGTAACCAGGTAGGTAAGTACTTACCTACTGGGCAATTTGAGCAATGAAAAAACTCGAGAGATACATCGGAAGCCGGTCTGATTAATTGAGAAAACGAATCTGTAATAAAGGGTCGAACTGAAAATCTCAAAAGATTTTTTTGATAGCAAACCATTCGGTTCGTCATTGCCTCCATTAGGCGTCTGATACACATGCTTATTTAGTGGCACGTGAGCATGCGCAGTATCGACCTTGACAGTGGCATGCTTATTAGTGGCATGTGTGTACGCACATTGCTAGAAATGAGCATGCCACCTAGTGGCATGCTCAAAAATCAACCGCCGGTTGATTTATAAGCATGCCACTGTCATTCACCATAGAGAAGGGGTATCTTTGGAGCATGTGTGAACAGACTTGCTTATTTATGAGCATACTTATGTCATTCGCGGGCTTCGCGGCTAGTATTATCAATGCGATCTTCTCAGTCCGCGACAGATGAAACAAATATGGCGCGTTGGGGAGATGATAAAACATTACTTTTCGTGACTTATTATAGGAATCACGAATGTCTGTGGAATACTCGGTCACCGTAGTGTAAAAGTAATATAGTGAGAAATAATGTTTACGAAACTTTATTAATAGGCAAACTAAAATCAAAAATGTGCGGATGGAAACTCGGGAACTTTTTTGATTTATTGGTTCACTTGAATTTTCTATTTCAGTTTGCAAAGTTTCCATTTAGAAACAGAGCGTCTCTATTCTATGACAAGAGCATGCCACTAATAAGCATGTGTGTTTGATTGTTAGCTTCGGGCATGCTTATTTATGAGCATGCCACTAATAAGCATGCCAGTAATGAGCAAGTGTGTACAGTTGTTGGGGCATGCTTATTAGTGGCATGCTCATTAGCATGCCACTAAAGAAGCATGTGTATCTGTACCTTTAGTTCCCAGAACTGTTCTGACGCAGAGTTGTGACGTAATCTTCAACTCGAGAAGGATCTTCCTCTTGATTTTTGCGTAGAAAAATATTAAATATCTTCCTAGTTGGGATCAGATTGAAATTCCAGTTTTGGGATCAGAGATTTCTCTTTGAGGCTAAATTAAGTTTCAAAAGTTGAGGTAAAATTGTTGTTCTTTATTCACTAGGTACATGACACTTTCTTCGGATATTATTTAATTATTTAAATTCATGGAAGACCAACAACACAACAAAGAAGCATAGAAAATATTAATATAATATAGATGACCAATAAATTAAAGGTCTCCACTTTTAGAAATATGTTAATAATGATAAATATGTTATGAAATAAACATTGGCATATTAGGAATAAAAATATTATAACAAGAAAGAATAAAAATGTAAACAAAAGAAAAAGATTAGCAGAAAAATTAAGCATGTTAAGAATAATACAACAAGAAAGAATTTAAACAAGAGAAAAAAAGACTTTCACGAATACATATTTAATTCTTCTGGTTTGTGTCTTCTGGGCTTTTCTGGCAGACGTTTCGGATCCATTGCAGGGTCCATCATCAGGGCTGATGTGTTGATGCTTGGTAGTAAAAACACGGCATTATACCCCAGAAGACACAATCCAGAAGATTCTGATTGGCCGTGAAAACCTATGAACATACATATTTCACTATTGGCATTTACATTACGAAAAGGGTTTCGTACAACCCACCTTCCCACTAGTTCAGTTTAACAGCTCGACTAGAGCCCTCACCTTTCATACAGTCTACACTACCGTCCCTCCATCTCACTTCCTTTATTATTCCGTCATATTTTAATCCCTAAACTCATTGATCCCGGCGATTCGCGTCGGAAACAACTGTCCTCAAGGTGAGGTATCCTCAAAGTAGCTTTTGAGGCAGAACTTCGATAATGACTCGTGTTACCCTGTAGAAACGTCGGCCTAGGTTTACTTACTGATTGAAACCATCAACAAATACGCATTCTAATCCAAAAGACACGGGTGTTCACTCCACTATTAGGACCTACTCGCAAAAACTTACTTGCATAATATATGTATGAGTTGTTTAAACACCTATACGACACATAAATATTTTTATATTCTTACTTTTTTCAAACTCAGCTAAAAGTTTGTATTATGGACTACATTTGTATTGTGCTGACCCTAACATTGATGCTGATATTCTTGCAGATACCTTATCTTCGTTCAAAAACTCACTCATACACAACATTCATTTTCTAAACGATGACCTGAACCTATAGATCCATTAAATCAATCATTCATTAAATACTAATCGCACTACATTCGAACACAAAATATACAATACACATAAATGTACAAGTAAAATATAATTAATTGCAAAAATACATGTTACTAGAGCGTGCCGAAGACACTTGTAATTGGGATAGTGGGCATAGTCTTCACTATAATGTTTATTATCAGAGTATCATGTACCTATTATCCTGTTAGTGTCTCTAATAAATAAATAAATAAATAAAAAATAATAACTTGCTGGTCTCCCAGGACGAGGCTCGAACCGCGGACCACTTGATCCCTTAACGCCGAACCAACAATCATGCTGTATTATGTACCTATATATAATTTTTTCACTTAATTTTATTTTCAGATGTGGCTTTTTCCGACTTATTCCACAGATTTCAACACAGCACCGATGAATAGATATTAACATTCATGAATATAGTAGGTATAAATTACTCCTATATTCATAGCACAAGTAATTAGCTTAGTTTGAAAATGTAAGAATATTGATGTATTCAATGTTCGCATTAAAAAAAACTTGTGAAATTAGCTGTTTAGTCTCTTTATTCAACGTCACTCAAAATAACTTTTTTCTGTTCTTTCTTGATATGTTTTAGCCTTTATTTTATCTCTTTGTTGGCCGTGTTCACATTTAAGTGATGAAAAGCATTTAAACTAATTGAATTATAATTGTATTATCTATATCATGTTGTGTGTTTATTTATTTTATTTTATTTATCTCTTTATGTAGTTGGCAGGTAAATTGTTCGTACCGTGACGTGTTTCTTCGAAATGTCTAATTTTTAGTGAAAACTACCCACACGTCATTTACATATACCATATTACTTGCACACTAAATATTTTGTGTGTACCTATATTATCATCTATTAATAGAGTAGCATTGTTTAAAAGGCGGCCCTCGTAGTCCAGCGGATATGACACTGGCCTCACTGGGTTCCGGGTTCGATTCCCGGTGAGGTCACAATAAATCTCTGTGATTTACTCAGGCCTAGGTGTTTTGTGATGTGTGAAGCGTATATAAAAAATCGATATTTACTTTTATTTAATTGTAGTATAAATTCAATCTGTTTTTTTTTATATTTTTTTTTTTCATATATATATTTTTTTAATACTTATTACATTATACATACGCCAAACTGCACAGCAGTTTTACGGCATGGTTGCCTTCAATATTTGACAATAATTTTTATTTTATAATGAAGATTATAGTGGGAATAATGTGAATGAAGAATATATATGAATTCGTTTATGGTAGTTATGGTAAGTTTTTGAACATTTGATTTGCAATGTGAATACGTTTATTCACGACGGCATTGCTATTTTTTTCCCGAATTTTTTTGGTTCATCATTTTCTTATGTGTCACATAGTGAATAGTGATGTCCAATTCCTTATATAATTATATATAATACTAGCTGTAACGCGTCAAAAATGGCGGTATTCTTACATACCGGTTTGTAAAGATTAAGTAAAAAATAAAATAAATAATAAATAAAATAAAAGAGAAAAAAGTTACGGACGTTACAGGAAGTTACAGACAGATAGACAGCGAAATTATTATTCCTCTTCGAAATTATTATGCCTCTTCCAAGACACAATAAGTACAAAGACCACCAATAAGCCTTTAAACAACTCATTGGAGGAGAATATTGCTTCCATTCTCGAAGAAATCACGAAAATTAGACAGGAATTTAAAACAGAATTATCGAACTTAAAAACCGAAATAAGTAAATCGATTGATTTCTGCTTGAACCGGATCGTTGAAGTAGACAATAGGGTGTCTGAATTGGATAAGAGAATCAAACCTCTTGACAATCTTGAAGAGGAACTGAAGTTACTAAAGACTGATCTTAATCAACAAAGGGACACATTGAACCAACAAGAACAATGGCAGCGTTCAAAAAACATCGAAATCCACGGCCTTCCTCCGATTAGTGAAACTCATTTGTTCGACACATTCAAAAATTTAGCCAGATGTTACAATATCGAACTGAACGAGGATGACATCGAATACTCGCACACTATTACGTTACCCGCCACCTCCAATCATGCAGTCACTATTGGCGGTGTTGGCCAATCCGGGCCGTCGCAGCTATCAGTATCCGGTCAAACTCACACAGCCGCTCAACGCACCATCCATGTACTGCGCTTCAGAAGCAAGCTAAAGAGAGATCTACTGTTAAAGGAGGCGCGGCGCCATAAGGGTCTTACTGCCGCTAACTTGGGATTTACTAACTCCACCGGTCTAATTTATGTTAACGTTAACTTAACCAAATCTAATAGAAATTTATACAAAAAAGTTCGCGATATCGCTAAACAAACGCAATATAAATACTCGTGGGTTAATTGTAATGGTTTTATATACGTACGCGCAACAGATAACTCTAAAATAATAAAAATATTAAATGATAACGATTTGAACAAGATTATATGACTACACTACACTACTTTTATAACTCAAAAATTAACTGGTTTCATTTTGGGGGTTAAACAATATATAAAATTCAGGGTATTAAAAACGTTCTTCTGTTATAAAACGTCAATATATAATGGTTGGCCAAAACATAAAAATAATAAATTCAAAAGTGCTAGTTGCTTACAATACAAAAAAATAAATATGGTTATATGTCTTAAATGCAAAATAAAGCTAGACAAGCCAGAATACTACATTACCTTCCCAAGCAAAAATGGCTTTCTCATGTATAAATAATTTAGATACAATAAAGCAAATAAAAACCGACACGCTAGACTGTGCCTCTAAATGCTCACTTTCATTTAACAGGCAATACAACATAAAAATACTTAATCTGAACATCCGATCGCTAGAAAAAAACTTTGACAATTTATTAATATTCCTAACTGACACCAACATGGAATTTGACATAATAATCCTGACTGAGTGTTGGACGACAGACAACACCATACTCAGACCCATTAACAATTATGAACCATTCAGGACAGAAATTTCTCAAAACAGATCGGATGGTGTTGTTGTATATATAAATAAACAAGTAAAAAACGTCACTGTCTATGAACCTACCTTATTACATGCAAATTGTTTAAAAATAATAATTAACAACACCCTTGCAATACTAGCTATCTACAGATCGCCTAGCAACGCATGTATTACGGAATTTATTAACTCACTAGAAGAAAACATACATAACATTAACATTTATCAGACTTGTATTATAGCGGGTGACATCAATATCAACACTATTGGTCTCAAACACAAACAAGCACACGAATACGAGTGTCTAATGTCAGCATATGGCTATCTTGAAACAATAAGCGTAGCAACACGGGAAAACAGAGAGTCAGGTTCTTGTCTTGACCACATATATGTAAAATCAAAACTAAGCATACAGACTGCTGTCATTAAATCAACAATTACCGACCATTACAGCACTGTGCTAGGGCTACACGGCAATACCACAAAACTACAAAGTAAGCAACATCTAACAAAAATCCAACAAATAAACTTCGAAGAACTTAAAACTGATCTAATTACAGAAAGCTGGATAGACGTATTAAAAGAAAAACAAACGGATGTAGCTTTATCTAGATTCTTAAACACTCTTAATAAACATATTGAAAAAAATACTACCTCTTATGTTAGAAAAATAAATAAATGTATAAAACCCTGGATAACACCGAATATAATTAAATGCACTCACAAACGTGACCAACTTCATCAGCAAGTAAAAAAACATCCATTCACTATATCAGTATTATAAAAGATACCGTAATATATGTAACAACATAATAAAAAAAAGGAAAGAACAACACTACAAACAAAAAATCGAACAAAACAATAATACTAAAAACATATGGAATGTCGTAAAAGAATTAAATGGTATTGAAACACATAAAAAAAGTAACATTAATACTTTGGTACACAACAACACTACCATCACTGATAAGAAAGAAATAGCAGATAAACTAAACCTTCACTTCTCCACAATTGGTGAAACACTAGCGCGTAAAGTATTAAATAAATACAAACAGCAGTCACACTATAATAATATAAAAACTAACGGACCCCATCTCCCCAAATTTGAGATCTCCCCTATCTGTTACAAAGATGTGGAAAAAATAGTAGATGACCTGAACATAGACTGCTCTCCAGGCCCGGACGGAATATCCGCTAGAGTAATTAAATCGTTCAAAGAAATATTACTAAAACCTATAGTTCATATATTTAATTTAAGCATCACAAAAGGTATTTTCCCGTCCCAACTAAAAACGGCTAAAATCACACCCATACATAAAGCTGGCAATAAGACGATCCAAATAACTACCGACCTATATCCATCCTAAATTTACTATCTAAGCTGCTAGAGAAATGTGTTTGTAATCAATTCACCAACTTTTTAGAAAAACATCAAATTTTAGCCAACAACCAGTTTGGATTTAGAAAAAATCGGGGTACACAAGAAGCAATACAGGAAGTTATTGGTTATATTTCAGACAAACTTGACAATAATAAAAAATGTATAGCAATAGCACTAGACTTGACGAAAGCTTTTGACACAGTTTCACATGAAAAAATGCTTCACAAACTAAAACAGACTGGACTTTCGGAAGCAAGTTACAACTGGTTCAAAACTTACCTTACAGACAGAACACAATTTACACAACTTGACAAAACTAAAAGTGACGAACATTACATCAAATACGGAGTCCCTCAAGGAAGTACACTAGGACCTGTCTTATTCCTCCTACACATAAACGATTTATGCAAGCTAACAACGGGGGGGAAAGTAGTTACTTTTGCAGACGATACAATACTCCTGTTTCACGCTTCAACATGGGATCTTGTTTTCAAAGCAGCTGAACTGGGTTGCAACATAGTACAACACTGGCTGGAAAATAATTTGCTAACAGTCAATCTCAAAAAAACTAAGTATTTGACATTCAGCATAGATAAAAGAGGGCAGCCATCTAGCGATTTAAAATTGACTATGCATGATTGCCAACACCAAAACTGTCATTGCACCCCCTTGGAAAATGCAGATAGTGTGAAATACTTGGGAATCATAATAGACAGGCACCTAAACTGGAAACTTCACATTGAACTATTATCGGGAAAACTTTTAAAACTCATTTATCTATTTAAATCCATACGTAATATTTTTAATAAACAGCAACTCAAAACTATATATTATGCTCTTGCCCAGTCATTTTTGAACTATGCGATTCCAAGTTGGGGAGGTACTTACAAAACCACATTAAAACCAGCTATAACGGCACAAAAAACCTTGCTCCGAGTCATTAATAAGAAACCATTCACATACCAATCAGACAGACTATTCAGAGAATTTAATGTACTGGACGTTAGACAGCTGTTCGTTAAGTCTACCCTCATCTTCTACATTAAAAACACAAACCACCTAACAGCAACCAGTAACTCGCATTCACATAATACTAGACAAGCATTACGAAACCTTGACGAAATACCAACAACTAAGACAACACATGGACAGAAAAATTACTCATATATAGGGCCTAAAATATTTAACATATTTAAAACAGACTTCCAGGAAATCAGATTATACTCAATTAATAAAATAAAAGCTTTAGCAAACAACTGGCTTACCTCCAAAGGTAGAACAGCAACTGAAAATTTACTTACTGTAATTGCATAATAATGTCTTCAAATAAAAATATATACCTATATAAATAAATAAATAAATTAAGGAAAATAAAAAATAACCTTAAACAAAACTTTAACCCTTTTTACATTAAACAATTATTCTACACATATTTACACTTGGACTTATGACTCACTCAACTTTCACTAACATTCCACTTGATGCTTTGTAGATACATAATAACTACCTTATGAAAATAAATACTACTGACGAATTCGAAAAAATATTATAATTGTGTTCTATAACGCCACTCTGGGACAGGCGTAGCCTAGTAGAGTGGCATAATCCACAAATCAAACAAAACAAAAAAAATGTGTAATATATCTTATGTTTTATTGTTAAATTAGTATTAATTAAAATTTGTAAACAAGGATTTTTTAAATAAATAAATAGAGTTCATACCCCACAATTAAAATAATTATGAATAAAAACACTATTTTTTTATTTTTTCCACTACTTTTATTAGAGTATATCACTAATACATGTTCCGGATACAAAAATTTCCTTATTTAGTATACAGTAACCTAAAGAAGGAAACACGTATAGTAGTAATATTCTCAAATAAAAGTAGTAGAAAAAAATGTGTTATTAATTAATTATTAAAATGGATTTCCACAAAACCAACACCAAGCCACCACATTCAAGGCTCTAATTATTTTTTAAGTTAATAACACAATTAAATTAGTGGTCAACACAAAATGAATTCTTGTTAATTACACAAATAATGTTACCACAAAGTTATTTTGCAGTTATTGAGGAAAAATATTTTGTTATTCAAAATATTTTTATGACATTGGAATAGATTTCATGGAATTCGTGTGGGACCTATGAAGATTATTTATTAGTCGGCATTTAATTTTACTACATAAATATATTTATTATATATAAAACTATTTTGCATTACTTAGCCTTAAAGCGAGATATCGGTTTATAATTATGTGATAATAATTGTAATTAAAATATGCAATTATCTATCCAAAAATCATACTTACGCCATTTTTTAATTAAATATTTTTTGGATTGTATAAAGGTTTAAAAAACGTGTTGAAAGTATAATTAATTGTTTGTCTGACTGTTAATAATTTTAGAGAGCACATGACTTAATTGCTTAAGGAAAATTGAAATTAATAATTCAATAGTTAAGTTAAGTTAATCTTAATTAAGAAATAGAATAGTGAACCTAATTATATTGTTATATATACTATTAAATTGAAGAATAATTGATGAATATAAAAGCAAACACAGTAATAAAATTAAAAAATGTTTTGAATGTACCTTATTATCGTGGATTCATTAAGAATGTACTGAATTCTATATTTTCACGTATCGTATTATATTGTCACGTATCGTAGCTGCAGGAGGAATTAATGAAAAAGCTGGAATTTAATAATGGATTTATTAATTACTGATTCATTAATTAAACAAACGTACAAAGTCTCTTCACACTATTTAACTTAACACTTTTATTTAAATTAAACTGTTTCGCAAATTTATCACTCGTAAATAGGCACTTTATAATCGCTTTAATACTTTAATCACTAATCACAAGAATAATCCGTCCAATTTCAGCACGTATTACTATTTGCTCCGGTTCATTTCGCTACTTAAGAACTTTTTCCAGAATATTCGTTCAGATATCACACACGGGTAAATACTTCACTTAATTAAGTGTCGCTTAGTTCACACGCCTGATGGTAAGTAACACTGTTTTCGCTTCGCGATTCACCGCCAGAGCCGCTGAAAATGTCAAAATATTAATGGCCTGGATCCGTTTATTTATACCCGATAACGTGAAATTTTTCGAACCTTCGAGACTTTTATAGTATTTTCTCGCAAGTTCTCGTAATTTCCAGATGTCCTTGGAACTTTGGAGACGTCTCTCAAAAGCTGTAGATTACGCTAGTGTTCTGGAATCTTTGGTAGTATTGTGAACATTTCAATCAATTGTCACTTGACACGAGTGCGCGACTCCTTTCAGCCCCGTTACAATATGTATCCCTTACAAAATCATATTTCCTATAAATTTGTAGGTAATTTCCTATAAAAACTCAAATTACGTACATTCTATATTAGTTATCCTCGATGACTGAATTCAATTTTTTTTTTTGGATATTGCTGCCTTTGCCCTCAATTATATTATACCCCCCAATGTTTTCCTTTTTTTTAATTCACGTTTCATTGAAATTTGTAATAACATAGTTCTTAAATATGGGGTGGATATTAAAAACCATACACATAATGCTGTACCACTTCGAGTTCGGAGGAAAAGCAGTTTATTTCGCGTTATCAATATTTTCGGCGAAAGAACGATTGGTAAAAGGGTATGCCGAGAGTGGTTTGTTCGCTTCAAAGCTGGTAACACCAGATTAGACGACAGGTCAGGAAAATTTCGATAACCAGGACCTTCTGGCGGCTATGGAAGAGGACGAGAGTTGCACCACCAGCACACTGGATCCTGGACACTCTTCGTCCGCGGGATCGACCGTCCTCCAAACAAATGAGGGGCAGTAATTGATGTTGATGATGAGTACGTCCACGGAAGATAATTTTTAAAGCAATATCCTTTAAAAATGTATGTGAGAAAGAATCTCATATACACATAAAAAGAATATTGCTTTAAAAAATTCCAATTAAAAATATAGATACCTCATTATCATTAGTGACATCTGTATTGAATTATGGGATTGAAAAAGTTTTGGACTGCAGGTGGCGGTAATAAAAATACTCACATACGAAACAAATAATGTTACTCAAACATATATAAAACTTCCAAAATTTTGATAAATGTGGTAGTCTATCGTGAGTGAAAATGTTGAACGTTACATTGTGATGTGATTTACATTAATACTTAAGCCAGCCGTACGAAAGGTCTTAAGCTCTATGAACAAAGAGCTTTCCCCCAAAAAAGACTTCAATACTTCTTTCCTATATAAAAATATAGCTTCGTCTTCATGAGATATCTATAATATACCTTGATTAATGATGTACCCCTGGGGATAAAATCCAGTATTGTGTTCTTGAAAAATTTGGACATACTCAAAATATTCTGAATAATTATTATGCATATGTTTAGAGTATGTTTTCGGTTTTGGTTATTTTCAATATAAATTAAAATAAAATTTAAAAAACTATGCATAGTTGTGTGTTAATTAAAATAAAGAAAGGACGCTCGTCTCGTGATCCAAAGGTCGCGGGTGCGAACCTCACTCCCGACCAGCAAGTTAGTCCTATTTTCATAGCACAAGCGTTTGGCTTAGTTTGAAAATAGTAGGAATATTGATGTGACACGTATTCCGTGCTCGCATCTCTATTTAAGAAAAATTAATAATTTAGAAATATGCTGTTTTATATTGCGTCATATAATAAGTGCCAACATGAACGCATTTACTTTCACAGAATATATTTAAGATTCCTGTGCGCTGTTATTTGGAAGCGCACCACCTATGGCTAGCCCTCGGCGTTATATAAAACAAACCCTCGCGTTTCAAGAGTCGATATCCCATACGGGGGAGGGTTAATAAGGCTTTCTATTTTCAATTTATATTCTCGAAAATTCTCGCCAGGCCGAATTCTCAAACGAAAAAGAACCTTTTCCATCCGAGTAAAAAAATCTTATTAGGTATGTGCGCCCAAGCGTTATTTTGAAAAAAGTAAAACAACAATACAGGAGATGATTTTGTTTCGATACACTTTGGATATTTTTATATAAGAGGTGTTTTTTTAGAAGTATAGAACTTTAAAATTAAATAAAACATACAAAAGTCTTGGTAATGGTTGTGCTATTTATTGGCCTTTTTTTATACCATTACTTTTTAAATGTGATTACGATTCTCTATTCATGGTGAAAAGATACAATCCATAAAATTGGCTGTCGCTGGCAAAAGGGTTGCCAATTCGAAAAACGAAGAAAATCGTGGTTCATTTCAAATCAGCGTTTCCCAACCTTTTTTGACTAGCCTACCACTTGGTAGTACATCACGCTTAATTGTACTACTTCGTAAAAATGATTGTATTTCGAGAAATTTGTTATTCTATTTGCATTATTTATTTTATAGGGTGACTATATTTTTCAGAACTCAATTTATTATTAAGTTTAAAAAAATACCGAAGGTTTTATTTTTTCTGATAAAAATGAGACATTTGAACTTTACATATCACAATGTTTTTTTTTTTAAATAAAAGGTGCCGAAGCTCATTTCTTATCGAAATTCAAAACCAGGACATTTAAATAAGTATTTTTCTATTAAAAAATACTTCTTTTATTGTTATTATAAAATTTTCATAGAATTAAATTAAATTATTTGTATAAGAAAATTTCCAAAAATTACCAAAATTAATAGAAAATATATGTATATGAAATTAAGTAAACGCTGTAAATGTAAAAATTCTTCTGATGAAAACGAGAAAATTTATTCTTTCATTTTCATGAACTTACAGCAGCGCCGCAGGCGAAATTTTTTTTTATATATAATAATATCAATGAAATTGTATTTAAAAATATTTTTACCGAAATTTCATGGTTAAATGATATTTTTATGACTGATTTTTTACAAACTTTTTACGTCCACCATTACTGATTATTTTTCGCGTACCACCAACTATCCACTCGCTTACCACCGGTGGTACGCGTACCACAGATAGGGGACCTCTGGTCTATGTAATTGACGTCATTGGAAAGATAATTTTAAGCCGTTAGTATTTAAACATAGCGTGTTATTTGTTATTTTGTTTTACTCAATTGCCAACACTTTTTCTAGAGATAGCTAATTTGATAGGTGACAGCTGATTTGTGTTCAGCTTGGTTTGCCATTTTACCATGAATAGACATGTGCAAAAACAATGTTGCAAATTGTGCAAATTTATTTCGAAAACCGTGGTATTTTAATATATTTAAACACTGATGGCATAAAATTATCATTCCAATTAAGTCAATTACCACGATTTTTTTTGTTTACACAGGTGGTACAAACTTCGGGTGCTAAAAAATCGTGAGAAACAGTCATTTTTTTTTGGGCACATGGTATTTACTGGAGAAAATCGGTATGATTATTTATTAATGAATTGAGTAATATAGGAATGGAATACTGAAATTGTAATAATCATAATTGGAATAAATCAGTGGCGTGCACGAGTATATAAAATTATAAATATCAAACATAATACGTTCGTTATCTGTCCATCCGTCCGTTTGTCCGACTATCTGTCTGTCTGTCTGTCCACGTAACTTCGTGTAACACCCACAATTATGTTCAAATTCATGGCTAAAAATTAAACGGCAGGAGATTTTTTTGATTATATAGAGTGCAGGCTTCACTGGAAAGTAGTGAAACCCCGAATAACGCAGTCATCGAGATTCGAAAATATCATCTAGAATAATGCTGGTTCGCGATAAATCAGTTTTAGAAAAAATCATTTAATGAACTAACTGATCAAGTGACATCCACAAACACCCCTTTCACACCTTTTGACCCTTTTTCTTGTGATAAGTTAATTAATTTCAATTGAAGAATTCTGCAAATAATTCGTTTTTGTTATGGCTCATACCATAAGAAAATTGAGATTTATTGGAGGCATCTTTATGTTTTCGTAATTGCGACTCTCGTAGTCCAGTGGGAACAACGCTGGCTTCTAATACCGAGGATTCCGGGTTCGATTCGCCGTCGGTGAGGTCACAACACATCTAAATGATTTACTCAAGCTCGGGTATTTTTGTTTGGTATTGGATCCTATGGTCTATTTTGGAGTTTAAAAATACTAAAAAGGTAATAATTAATAATATGTCAATACGGCTATTCATTATTAAGTTTGCCAGATGTTTATATTTTTGATAAAATCTGTTTAAATTTTTAGAAACTTTTTTTTAATGGGTTCTATTCAGATACATATGCGTATGTAATATAATAGTATGTAAAATAAGTGTTTGCTGGTGTTTGTTATGTAAGTTCTCCTTACTAGGGGTTCCTGTACTGAGGCGGACTAGTTTTTTCCTATTTATTTTCTTTTTACTTCCTTTCTTTTAACTCGTAGCGTCTGCTTGCTAGCTTGCTTGTCTGTCGAAAAAACTTTGGATCGATTTTTAACCCTTTTTCCGTGATCCGATCGAGCTGAAACTTTGCAGCCAGACTCGTGGCGACGATAAAAATTATCTAAACAATTTCGTTTAAAAAAATAAATAATTATAGTATAATTTTGGATTTTTCGAAATTTTTCATTAATCCCTTTCGTAGCGTCGCTCGATTCGAGCCCAACGCGTAGGTTATGCGCCAAACCTGTTTCCACTAGTAAATGAGAAAAGGAATATAATAGAAACTTGTTTTTTATGGGTTGGTTTTTTTTAAATTTCTATGTCGTTTTTAGTTCACTTTTTAATTCGTCTGCATTAGTTTCATTTAACCATAATTTTTCCTTTTTTTTAAAACTCATATTAACGAGTTATAGATTACTATTTTATATTTTTCTATACCTTTTCTATACTTTTCTATACCTTGGTTTGTACTTAACATATTCGTAAGTCTGAATGTCATCATGAACATAAATTTTATTATTTAAAAATAATTACAGTTAATGCGTAATAAATAAAGACGCAGATTTTGCAAAAAAAACAGTTTGGTAAAATAAAATAAGTAAAATAAAATTCAAATAAAAATCAAAAAAGACAAAAATAAAACCATAGAAATGAAAATCCGATGGTATCCATGGTAAACACCGATGGTAACACAGTACACGATTCAGAATTTCCTGGATCAGATCCATCATAATATTACGCTTCGTCATACGACTGGCCCGGGGCATGGGCATTGTCCCTGCCGGCCATTGTCTGGACTCCATCAAGCTGACGAGATATGGACGTTTTTCTACAATGTTTTGGGCGCTCGAAAAAAGGCTATTTTTATGAGATTATGAATAAAGATATTGATGCAGGGTTTCTTAGGCTTAATGAATATACTCTTAAAATACATTAATTTTTTATATTATATATTTTATGCATTTTTAACATACGAAAACATCATTTGAACACATCTCGATTGGTAGGTGTGTCTGCGCTGATGTTGAAATTTCAAAATTGCCATTTAAAACAGAAAAACATTGAATTTTCAGGTTTAATATATCACTAGTAATCGACTGAACTAAAAGCTTTAATGTAAATACATTCAAAAATAAAACAATGTCGGCGAAAAAAGAAAAGACAAAAAAAATTGCATAACAAGTCCAGTTTAGTCGGTTGCTAGTGATATATTGAACATAAAAATTTAAAATAATTCTGTTTAAACTGGCCCATTTTAGAAATTTCAATAGTGTATTTATAAGCCTAAAAAACTCTACATCAATTTATATATATATATATATAGTGACGTAGCAACCTCTGGTCGTCACACCTCTTCGCGAAACATCTAAAAGTAATGAATTTATCGATCCCCGCACCAAATATCTGCACCAAACAGCTTGTTGGTCTTGTGGTTAGGACACTGGCCTCGTGATCCAAAGGTTGCGGGTTCGAACCTCACTCCAGACTAGCAAGTTAGTCCTATTTTCATAGCACAAGCGCTTAGCTTAGTTTGAAAATAGTAAGAATATTGATGTGACACGTATTCCGTGTTCACATCTCTATTTAAAAAAAAAAAAAAAAACATTGATTTCAATCCGCGTAGGTACCGCGAATACTCTATGGGAAAAAATAAATGTTTTTGGTCTACTGCAGATAGTTTCACGGCGGTCGCGAACGTCGGGGACGATATTACAAAATGGCGAATTCGAAATCTGACACTTCAGCACGCAAGATGTGAGCCTTTCTGTGAACCCTCGTGTTAAGAGGTAAGCTCATTCCGAGAGACGCAATTTGAAGTGGCATAAAGATAACTTGTGAAATTACATGATTGTTTGTTTAATAAGGTAAGCGTTTCGCGCCATGGCCAGGTGACGCAGCGTGGAGTGAAAGGTGCATCCCTTGCAACGCCTGGGGGGCAGCTGCAGAGATGATGTTCCGGAAGTCATCTGCATCGGCAGCCCAAAGCCTCGGGGCGGGGTTGTTCTCTGGACCCATAAGGGAGCAATCCTGCTTCAGATGCAAGGCCAGTAAAATGAAGACCACGACATGCCTGGTATTCCAATTCTTTTTAATCATCAACTTCACGTCACGCCTGGAGCGAGCTGGGTGTTATCTGGCTCCGTAAATAATAGAACAAGTGCATCAGGTCGTGCCGTTTTTAAAAGAACATTGCTAACTACGTGCGGAAGCGGTGTTTGTGCCAGAAATTGTGACATGTTATCTGAAATCGATGTCACCAAGTTAATGTATTCGCACAGCCTATTGTAGCTTCATTGTTTTTGAATCTGATATAGAAATTTTGACCTGATGTTAATTGAATCTACAGAATGTGATTGCCAGCGTTTCCGACACCAGCGCTGCGTCACCACTAATAGTATAAAAGTATTTAGTTTCGACTGTCTTTTCCATCCTTGTTTAATGCGGCCGCTAGCGCTGATGTCGAGGCGTGGTAAATTAAATTATTCAACTCTATTTATTTTACAGAAAAGATTTCGATGTGCAAAATTCACAAAAATATTTTATGGAAAATTGTCACCTTCTGTGGCACTATTAATTTCTGTTTAAAATTCATTTGAATAAATTCACATGTTAACTAAATAATGTTTCGTTGTATAACCCTTGTCATTGAACTGTTGCAACTTTAAATATGTTAAAATGAGAGGCAGCTGAAGTGCAGCGTACACGACACCAGAAGTATCCTGAGTTTGAAATGTAGAAGTAAGGTGAGTCCCATTCTTATCCGACTGAGCAAAACTGGTGGTGACGAGGAGTTCTGATGGAAGCATCAGAACCTCACGTCATATATATATATATACTATATATATATATATATATATATATATATAATATAATAATATATATATATTTTATTTATTTATTTATTCATATTCTCATAAATAAGCCCTTTTCGCCCAAAGCAGATTCCTGCCTTAAGCAGGAAAATCTAAATTCTACTATTAATAGTAGAATTTAGATTGACGGTTTGTAGTAGAACATAGACCAAATATGAGTACAGTAAGTCTCCTAGCTACCAGAAAAGAGCATTCATTTTCGGTACCACAAGCTAAAATTTCACAGAAAATAAGTCAGAAATGTTGAAAAAAAATGCAAACTTTGATGTCTCTTATCTCTGCAACTGTCGACATTTCTAGCTGGTAGCAAAAATTTTATAGGTATATTCCTGCCTTGATAACGAATAGAAAATGTTCAAGCAACCATGAACTAATATCAATAATTATGGAGATATGCAATATCATATTTCTGACTAACTTCTGACATTTTGCAAATGCTGAACTATTATTACAGCAATTTTTATCAATTATAAAAAATTCAATAATCAAAAATAGTGTTATTTTTTTCAACACATGTTTAATTTATAATAACAATTTAATTGAAATAAAATTAATAATATTTATAAAAAACAAATATACATTTTTGTATCAACATATTACGAGATCCGGGATCCCGGGAGTCATACAGAGTTGCGAATTGAGTTCGCAACTCTGTATGACTCCCGCACACTGACTGCGCGTACAAATAAATGGTTACATAACTAAAGTATAGTCGCGTGCCTGTATTAAATATTAATTAGTTTATATTGAAAAACTAATTGGCGATCATTTCTAGAAATTATGACTTTTAAGGTCAATAGCGGCTATTAGTTACATAATTTTATTAAAAACATAATTGGTTCTCGTGTAGCGCGTTCTCAGTTACTTGTTTATTAAACACGAAACATAATATTCAGTAATGGGAAAACACGTAACGGGGACTTTATTAAATGTTTTTGCCCCCCCCCCCACCCCACCCCCTGGAGCTCGACAAAGCCTTCTGACCTCTGCCTCTGTTTTTTAATAATTACATCCCCTAAAAACACCATAAACTATATTCAGATGTACATCTCCGGCAAAAACGGAATCTGGTTATAAAACACGAATTCATAATTACAATAACTTGAGTCGTATAATATATCTCAAGCAGAAATTACTGTCTATCATACCTTGTTTTTATGGTGGTTTTTATTAATTTATTTATCATGAACATAAAATACAAACACATACAGAGTAGATTTAATTTATTCAATTAAGTATTAAATATTAAATAAATTAATTAAGTGTACAGAAATAAATATTATCAGATTAAAAGTACAAAAATATTATTTAATACAATGACAGATAAAAGAACATGAATACATTGAGAAAAAAAATAATATAGTGTAGAAGAAGTGTAAAAAAAAATATGTGTATGCTCGATGTTCGCATATAAGAAACAATTCAGTTTCATATGCCATAATATATAAACTAGTAGTAAATAGTGAAAAATCGCGGGATATAATAATAATTATTAAAGACTCTTGCGTGTCACCTGAGCCACGCGCTAATTGACGTGTCACACTCGGGCGCTCGGGTTTCATTAGCGGCTAGTCATCATCAGTGGTATTGTTGTAATTCCGGCCTAATTTCAGCGAGTTACGGGTAGACAAGCAATCATTCGAAATTAGGATTGTTGATTATGTGTAATAAATCAATGGGCACGTTAAAGTTGTTTAGGAACTTGAGGACAATTTTTTGTCGAATAGAATACCTAGAAACATGATAGAATACCCCAAAAAACGCAAACCAGATTTTTTAAATGTTTTAGTGGCGAATTAAGGACAATTTTTCGTTGAATGGAATTCCTAAATTGTAGGGGCGTGCAGTGAGAACAAGAAGCATGACTTTTATTTAAACATATATTTGGAAAAAATATATTATGAAATATTAAAATCTGAATAATTGGAACATTACGAGATAGGTATATCTCTAATTTCGGTTTCTTTTCAAAATATATGCTCAGAAAACGTCATACTTCTTGTTCTCACTGCACGCGACTGCTAAATCGTTTATTTCCCGTACAGTAGTTGCACGTGATTGTTTTTTTTACTCTCAAAAATCTAATGAGCATGCTCAAATGAAGCATGTGTAAAAAGCAGTACCTTAAAGCCATTGTTGTATAATATTTTATAATGTACGTTCCTCTATCTATTATGTACTATATATCGCAACGATTTTGCAATAAACAGGAGAATAACACTATACACCACGACGTAGATTTTGTTTGACCAAGTTCTATACTCTATACAAGGGGCATGCACTTCATATTCCAACTTACTGATTCAATTTTAAACTTTCTAAATTATTAAAGCACGTGTAGCGATAGAAATTTTCAATTAGAGCGGGTTTAAAAGTTAAATTAAAAAACGCGTTTTGTGTCTCGGCCATACCTAACATACCTCACCTGCCTAGAATATGATTTTTTTCTACGTTCATTAATTCTGTTAAATATACAAAGAATATAAAATTGTACAGAGATAAATTAAATCGCATCTTCATTTGAGGGGGTTGGGTCAGAGATTTGTTTCTTCAGTTATTCTTATATGAAGAGAAAAATATAATTTTGGTTCGACAATGCCTTAACTGTTCTTAAAAATGTACTTTCGAACCGATTTGACCGCGTCAAATAGTTTCGCTTGGGGCTGACTACTCAGATGATTATTTCAAATTTATTAAAAAGTTACCATAAATAAGAAATAAAATGTTTGCTAACAAGTAAACAATTATTTAAATAATAATTTAAAATTGACAAATAAATTGAACATGAAACAATATATTTTTTATTGCTCAAAGAAATTATTTACAGGAAGATATTTCGACGATTTCCCGCTTAGATTAGGCTTGTTCCGGAGAAACCGCCTCAGATTTTAATGTAATTTCCTCACTTGAATCTGTGTTAAGACAGGCACAGTTAACAGTTAGTTAAGTTTAATAATTTAGTATAATTTATAACTTATATTCAACTCGTACATGTACGTTTAATCAATATATATTAATAATAATTCTTATCAAAGATGTAGGAAAATCTTGTTTCGGAAAATCGTCTCAGAGATATGGAACAGACCAATGTCCAAAGTGATATTGTTCAGCATAGCGGTAGTTCTTCCAACAGGCATAACCATTGGCAGGTTGGTCCTGTATGTTGGAATGTGAAACAATCTTTTCTGGTGCTGTTTAAGGTTATTATCAAAAATATACAAAATACAATGCTCCACATAATTTCAGAATTATCGATCATACCGCGCAACAATTTATAAAAATGCATTATTAAATATATATTCCTTCTAGACTCTAAACTACTGTAATCGAGCATACCCGGGAGAAACTGGTGTGTTTTGAGTGTATCTGGCCATATTTATAATCCAGGATTTTATTAGGTATTTTTTTATATTTTAGTGTGACTTTATAATATTATACCGGATTATATCGGTTTAAATTTTGTAACATGCGTTAAAAAGTTTGGTTCCAAAGTAGTTAAAAGTCTTTGCCCATATGTAGTATGTGTTCTTGGGATTTGTAAATTAAGCTTGTTTGCTCGTGAGACAATTGTCATTTGGGTCGTTATATAATTGTAATTTTGTGTTTGCATGTGTATTTAAGTGTACGGTAAGTGTATTCTTGTCTAATATCGAAAACCTTGTGATTGAATATTTCGTCTGTTCTTTTTATTATTGGATATCTAACAACTTTCTGATTTTGACATTTTAGAGAAATTACTTTTCAATTTTGCTTAATCGTCTGGAACCTTCGATCCACACATTTTATCGCAATGAATGAAAATTCTTCTGTCCGGGAAATATATCTGAGATAAAAGCTGCATAAAAGGATGCATTTCCTATAAAGGGGATATTGCTACACTTCTCTTTTATCACTAAGTATTTGCATAGACGTAAAATATTAATATCCCCTCGGAAGCCAGACGATCCCATTTTTATAGCATCAAGTATAATTCAGCGCCATTTTATTGTGCGGTTAACGGGAAGTAGAAAATTGATGTGAAATCCACTATTTTCGCTGTACAGCTTCTTTCCTGCGAATTCTATTCAACAAACAAAATTCAAAATTTGTTGTTAAGATATTTCAACCCCTCTCCCGGGAGAACAGCCCGGGTAAAACCTCGGGTTGCGAATATAATTCGTTCCGGAAATATATTTGTAATTTAAAGCACTCGTATGTCACAGCAAATTCCCCGGTAAAATAAATATTGGAAACTCGTACAATTCTTTCCACAATACAAAGATATTCATTTTAAAATGATTAATACGAGCTACCTTTTGTATTTTTATTCTTCTTCTTTTTCTTCTTCAGCCTTCATCTCTCCACTGCTGGATATAGGCCTCTTCCATACCCTTCTATCCTTCTTTGTTATTTGCTAATTGTAGCCATTTGTTTCCCCCCACAGCGGTTATGTCGTCGGCCCATCTGTTTTGAGGTCTTCCGACGTCTCTTTTATTCTTCCAATGTCTCCACTTCAGAATTCTGGGAGTCCATCTTGTAGCATCCTACCTTGCAACGTGCCTAGCCCATTGCGATTTTAGCTACGCTGCACGATCCATGTTATTCACTACTCTAGTTCTGCGCCTAATTTCATCATTTCTAATTTCATAATATCTTAGGCTTACGCCAAGCATGCATCTCTCCATGGATCGTTGTGATCATTTGAAATTTTTTTCACTTTGAGTTTTTCTAAGACACTTAACAAATCAACACTGCCTTAAATCACTATAATTGATTCGCTAAAAATTTGTCGTCGTACTGTAATAACAGAAATTTGTCTTTTTTAAGGTAGATTTTCTATTAGCGAAACTCGATTCCGGCACCATTCCAAATATGGAATGAGGGTTAATAAATCGGTTTATATCTCCAATTCAATATGCGGGTGTGCCTTTTTTATAAACCTTTTCTTTTCTGACCGTTCTACCCCCTGTACTACTGCCGCCATACATTATTCAGGCTGTGCGGCGTACATCACTTGTCATAAAACATAGTTATTGGGTCGTTAAAGAATTATACAGTTATAAAATTACGTCTGCCGTGACCTGAAAGGCATTTATTACTTGTGGTGTTATAAACATCATTATTATTAATGGATATTATATTATTAACGACTTGGGGTAGCATTAATTTTACTGTTATATTTAATTGTCATTAAGCGGAAATGCATTTAATGCTTATATATTAGGTCCTTACATATGAAATTGGCGTTTTGCCGTACTGGCAAATTTGATCTCAAATATCTTCTCTTTGGTTAGGAATTCCAAATCCAAATTTATACAGCTATTTACTCATGTATTTGTGTTTTGAAAATTATAATTCATTTGTTTTTTCTTCAATTGTTTTTTTCTTTGCGTCACTCAGTTTACAAAATTAAAAACTTGAAATATCGCGTTATTTACGAGTACGAGTTCCACCGTGGCACCAGTGCTGCATAAACGGCTCGAAGGATTAATGATGTGTATGGCGACGGTGCCGCAAAAGAAAACACAGTGCGTTTTTGGTTCCAACCTTTTCGTTCTAGAAATTTCGACCTGCAGAGCAAGCCCCGTGGACGGCCGGAGACCAAAGTTGATAATGAAGAATTGAAGGCTATTGTGGAAGCGGATCCATCGCAAACCACATCCGAGTTAGCTGCAGGCTGCGGTGTTAGTGATAAAACTGTTTTAATCCACTTGAAGCAAATTGGTAAGGTGAAAAAGCTTGAAAGGTGGGTACCTCACGAATTGAGTGAAGCAAATCAACAAACGCGCGTTGACTGCTGCGTTGCATTACTCAACCGGCACAATAATGAAGGGATTTTAAATCGAATCATTACCTGTGATGAAAAGTGGATCCTGTACGATAATCGGAAGCGCTCATCGCAATGGCTGAACCCTGCCGAACCAGCCAAACCATGCCCCAAGCGAAAATTGACTCCAAAAAAGTTACTTGTGAGCGTTTGGTGGACTAGTGCTGGTGTCGTTCACTACAGCTTTCTTAAATCTGGCCAGACGATTACGGCAGATGTCTATTGTCAGCAACTGCAAACCATGATGGAAAAGCTAGCTGCTAAACAACCGAGGCTGGTTAATCGCTCTAGGCCACTGCTGCTTCATGATAACGCTAGACCACACACTGCACAACAGACGGCTACCAAATTAGAAGAGCTTCAATTGGAATGTCTAAGACATCCACCGTACTCTCCGGACCTTGCTCCAACAGATTACCATTTTTTTCGAAATTTGGATAACTTCTTGCAAAGGAAAAAATTCAACTCCAATGGGGCAGTCCAAACCGCCTTCAAAGATTTTATTGATTCCCGTCCGAATGGTTTTTTTAGTAAAGGGATCGATGAACTACCTATGAGATGGCAAAAGTGCATAGATAGCAATGGTACATACTTTGATTAAATAAATATATTATAATAAAAAAAAATCGGCTTTATGTACCTCCCATACTAAACGCCAATTTCATATGTAAGGACCTAATATTTATTTTATTTTTTAATATACAGATTTTATCAAGAGATCATTAATGACTGAAACAGTGGGTATGACACTGGATTCTCACACCGAGGGTTCCGGGTTCGATTCCCTTCCTCTTGGCCTATTTAAGCGTAAATATAATTTAAAAAAATACACAAAGATACTATGTTAAATGATCAGGATAATAAAATGTTGCAGAATACAATTGGTGCGGTTGAAAAATTAAAAACACTTTAAAAAAATATATACGTGCTTTTAATTGCCAGTTGATGAGAATGAACAGGATTATAAAACTACCGCACGCGTACAAAAAGGCATGGATTCCGAGGTCAGCGATGTTGGAGCACATATCGCACGATAATTGATGTTCGAAATGTGTAGTACTAACTCGGCAGTATGGTTCGCGTTCGAATGACTATCAACCATGTATACAGGGTTATTTGGAAAACATTAATAATCTAGCAGGACTATATTTCTGCCTTGATTGTGGGCCGAAAATGTTCAAACAGCCATGACCTAATATCAATAGTTATGAAGTTATGCAATATCAAAGTTTGCTTTTTTCTCAATATTTCTGATTTACCTAATTTTTAAAAAACGTTGAACTATCATTACAGTAGGTTACGTATATCGATTACGAAAAATTCATTCGTTTCAATACAAGTTAAATAAAATGATAAAATCCCTGAAGAAATTCCAGTTGGATTTCGAAAGTTTTTATTATTTTATTTGACTTGTATTAAAAAAGATGAATTTTTCATATTCGATATAAGTTACTGTAATGATAATCCAAAGTTAACAAAAATAATTCAGAAATATTTAAAAAATACAAATTTTGATGTCGCACATCTCCATAACTATTGATATTAGGTTACGATTGCTTGAACATTTTCGACTCATAATTTAGGCAGGAATATTGTCCTGCGAGGTAATTAATGTTTTCCAAATACCCTGTATATCAAAACACAAGTTTCTCTACTAGACCACAGTATACCCAGAACATCTCCGGCCTGTCGGCGAATTATTAGCCTACTCTTGCATTGACGCTAGGGTTGTCACTTTATTTTTTCTCCCTTTCTTTTAACTCGTAGCTTCTGAGATTCTGACGCATAAGGTAGACACGAAACCCGAAAATTTCTGTACTTAGTATACCTAGTTTCTGCACTTAAATTGCAAGAACGCTGATTAACATCAACGTAGACTTTTAAAAACTCACAGTATTTGTGATAATCAACACACCTTTTTAGTAAAGCAGCACTAACATAAAAAAGGCATTTTTTTCAGGAAGCGCATTTTTTTTCTAAAGCGGCGGCTGCGAGCGCGAATGGCACCGAAGGCACGGCCCTTACTGCCGCCGCCTTGTGTCTCCATATTCTATGTCAATGTGTGTGTCACAGTGCGTGCGTACACGGCGCCGAGCACGCACGCACACATTCTAATGGGTAGCGGCCAGTTTGTATGAAGACGTATTACTGTTCTTAGTATACTGTGACTAGACGACGCTAATAATGATGAGGTATAAAAAACAAGAAAAACATAATTCTCCATATAACAATTTCCATTACTAACGCTACCCGATAGCACTGTTTACATGCTAACACGAATATATTATGATTTCGCGATAAGTTTTAATTGGTATTTTATGAAAAACTGAAACAAATTAGGTAGAAATTTCAGCAATTAGAAATCATAGGTCATTTTGTAGCGTTTGGCGTCTCTGTAACGGGGTCGTATTGTAGTTGCTGCTTTTTTTTTTGGAGAAGGAAGTTTAAATCGAAAGTTTAAAAGAGAAGGCTTTAAGAATAAATTTTAAGAGCGATTTTACTTAAAGTTTATTTATTAAAAGTCTAATATATTATTTGAGATCTACTTTTGCAAGCTCAAAGCTATGCTTAAAATTTATTTACGTGATTGAATTATGTTTACGTATAGTCTAACATATAATTTGGCCAGTAATCGTCTAGTGATAGTAATTTAGGACTCCTCGATGTGACGCGGTTACTCAGTACTTTTAGGAGCGTAGCAGAAGAAATGCCATTGTATTCATACGAGGTGAAACTAACCTAACATTATTAACGCGCAACTTGAGCCGGACTCAAAATGACGATCGATTGAACAGACTAACAAAATCGCCTATCGTGGAGGACGCATCCGTCATTTCCTCGCAACCGGTAGCGGCGTCGCGAACATAGATATGTTTACGTAGATTTTTCGCCTAGAACGATGCCGCCTGGTTACCGATGTTTCATATTAGAACCTGTGGACGGATCCCATGGCTGAGTGCGAGGTCACGATTACATGAAATATTTAGATTGACAAATATCACGTGCGAAATACAGCCTAGGGAGTTCTGAGTATAACTTGGTATCCACATAATACAACCGACGGTACATAATAGGAACTTAGCGCTAGTATTGCGCAACAACACGCAATATCTATTTCTACCTTATTTTTTTTAATGCAATAGTATACTGGATCTGCCGGTCATCCGAGTTAGATAATTCCCGGTCGATTAATGCACAATTATACTTGTAAAACACACATACAATATTCGAAATGCAAATTAACGGCTGGGTTCTCCAGAATACATACATACAATGCTTACCACTGGCGCGTTCGGTGGTCTTCGGCCCGATTTATCTGTTCATGGTATATAGTGGAAAGAGTAAACATATATTCATAACAACTAGGAACAACAGAGGCTCGGGGAGGTCCTGTCTGATATTTACTTTACCACAGCCCGTGATTCTAAGATCGAAATTTGCGTTTCTTTCATAAGTCATATTTTGCAAGAGTCAAGTTGATTCTGATTTTACTTTACGTAGATTTTAGGTTACCCCCCTCCAGGGGGGGGCGCTGTACCCGGTAGCTAACTCCTGCCTAAGCATAGCTTTCCACGCTAAGCTGCATACCAAGATCAAGCCGAGACTCTGTTGCCTTTGCTGGAATCCTCCGAAGTCCTCGCTTCCCGGCGACAAACATATCAGGAAGAAATCCCGCGTCTGATATTAAGGTTTGTATGTTGTCCCGCGGGGCAGTCAAATTGACTGGTGTATAATGATGAGGATCCCACGTTGCGGCTACATGAGCCGGATTATTATGATGTTTACTGCTGATAAAAGGGCTGAATGAACTAACTGGGTGACTGGAAAAGACTCCTCCCTGAGTGCGTCAGTCAGAGCCATGTTAGCATCGCCAATTATAGTTGATGATTGATCCCACGGTGTAGTCTTATTGACTAGAGATATTTAATTGATGGTATTACAGCATGATTATTACAATTGATTGTGAAATTCCTGATATGTTGCTCGCTGGCCGGAAAGGGAGAACCTCGAGAGGTTTCTGTATACAGCAAGTTAGAAAAAGGTGGTGAATGATGAGTATGATGGTGTTAGTAATGTCCTCGCGCAGTGTATAGATTATTAAATTGCTTCCTGCTTCTCATAGTTGCTCGTCCATGCGGAACGCCTTGTCTCGTACGTTAATGTGGTCCCGAACGAAGGTTTTGATTGAGATACAGCTACCTGAGTCTTATATCTGACATTCATGAACATTCATATCCGGAACTCCGGCCCGACGAGCTCGAACTCGAGCTCGTCGGGCCAAGGGGAGTGAAAGAACGTAGGGGTTTCTTCCCTCCGAAGTGTTTGAGGCACGACTCTCTAGACCGATTCGAAATGCTTCACCCTTGCTTGACTGAACACATTTTAACTGTGTGGAGGCTTTGCGCAATTCTACTTAGTCCCACCCAGAGTGTCCCCGCAGTCCCGTTCATCCCCTGGACCGAGAACACGCACCCCGTCATTTGATCCCAGTTACATACAACTATCTTCATCTCGAGAGTATCTCATTCTTCAATCCCCTTCATTATTCCATTTATACAACAATCACGTGACTAACCTCGAGAGCCTAGCACCGGTAATAAGATCTCATTATGCTACGTTGGAAGTTAATATTGCACAACTGGACGAAATGCCTATTTCCCGCGATCCTATTCAATTTGTAAAACGCAATAATATGTATTTATATATGTTAGTAAAACGTTTGAAATGCAGAACGCACGTATAATGACCTCGCTTCTATCCTAAAGATAATTAAGAAATAATCCCGACGTCACGTCCCGACAAGTACCAACTTGTTACCGCGTCCGTTACCGTCGAACTCTGAACCCACGTAATGAAATGAATAGTGATTATGTGACAATGACAAATTATGTAGCACGAACATTCCATTTGATACATATAAGAAAATATCAAGAATAAATAATATTAAAGGTTCTTATCTTATTTCTGTAGTTGGTCTGCTTCTGAGATGGCATCCTGATCCGAAATCATATTACGGGTTCTCTCCAAAATTAAGCAATTACCAGCGCCTGTGCAGCCCTTCTAACGAGAATGCTGCTCGTTATTATAAAAACCCCGCTAGCTTCAAATCTGCAAAAGAATACACATTCTCCCTCTTCACATTGCTCTCACGTAATTCTAGCTTCGGCAAATGTATTTCATCTCATGGGAATTGAATATTAACTTGAAAACGTTATAAATTCCTATGTGCCAAAATCTTCCCAATTGCAATATACTGCGTAATATAACTACATACACAGCCTACGTAAGTTATTGAACGAATTGGTCCATTTTAGATTCATTTATTTACATATCGAGCGACAACAAAAGTACGTGTAAATTAGCCGCCTATCAACCGACTTCAGAATAGATTCGTACCAGGTAGAACTTGGAATCGTACATAAACAGCAATAAAAACGAAAATTATACATTGATAGGATCTATACTCTTTGTCTGAAATTATCTGCCGTTCGAGAAGATGTCCACACGTTATTTTCAAAATATACATTTAGATAGTAAAAATAATTAACCGTAATAGATAATATAAATGTGATCCCCAGCTGAAGACCGTATTGCACGCTACCCATGCAATACAACCATTATCATATTGCTACTAGGCAAATCCTACAGAAACCCGTGTATTCAATCGCCAGTATAGACAACATAAAATTCCTTTGCATAAAGATACATCCGCCCGGAAGAAACTCTCGTACATACCGAACCAAAATCACGACATTAAATACACGCAACTATTCTGAATCTCAAGTCCCACAAAACAAACACACTTCGACAGTAAAACAATCCATTTTAAAGCGTTTACATCCTTGGTAATACATGAATATCAAATTCAAATGATTGTCCGTATGGGCCGCGACGCATTTTAAAATTTCATAAGCATTGTGAAATAATTCACCGGCTGGATTTATCACAGCCGCAAAATTACGATTTCCTGTATATTAAATCTGATGCGCGTACGATCGAAGTCTACGAATAATAATTATCGACTGAATTGGACCACTTTGAAATCTCATATCTGTACATAAAACATACATAAAAGGCAATAGAAATAAATAATATTGGAAATGCTTAGCTGTTTCGATGAATGTTACCGACTCTCTGCCCCACTGATGATATTTCGGTCCTCTCTTCACAAGGGCCTCCGGCCGACGTTGATGCTGAAGACTCAAGGGCAGTTCCTCGAATGTGTATGGCTTATATAGTCAAAATTTCTCGCCATTTTTGACTCCAACCTACGTGTAAAGTCCACCACCTCAGGACGCTTCTCATTGGCCAGATCCGTTTCGCCGGCAACCGTCTTTGGTTGGCCCGTTTCGTCAAAACGAAATAACATAAAGCATGCGTTACACGCCCGCGCGCAGAAATAATAAAGGCTCGTCTGCACCTACTTACCCGGCAAATATTTAATTATAGAGTATTTATGAATTGTGAAGCTTCTCCTTATCATGAGCTTTTAGCAGATAGATATTTTCGTATAATTTTTCAGCAATGTCTATTTGAATAGGCCAATATCGTTACAATTTGTATTAAAATAACAGTGAGTTCATCCAAATTGTAATGTGTGTTAATATAGAGAATAATTTGTCTACTAGAACTTAAAATACCTTTCACATCAGTTAGTTATGTCTCCGGCATGTTAGTTCTATTTTCATAGCTTAAACGTTTAGCTTAATATAAAAATAGTGAGAATATTGATGCGACACGTGTTCCGTGTTCGCAATTCGTGTTTGAAATTCATAAATGGTATAGCTTGTAATAGTATGATATTGCTTTAAGACTGGGCCTATGAAGAATATACATTTTAATATAATAACATAGTCACGGGACGAGGCTCTAGGAGGCAAATGAAAACACAAAAAAAATTTAAAGTTTAATTTTTTACCAAAAAATTCACTGGACACGAATTAAATCGAAATAAGTTATCAATTTTATAGTCACCAAATATTTTCAGAATATTTTACACACTTATTATTACACTGCTTCTTAATTCGCACTAATTGACACTGTTTCTATCGCTTAGATCACTTTCTGATAAATTTAGTTCATTATTCGCATATGATGATAATGTCACAGGTATACTATCTGCACATTGCAGCCTGCACCTCACCGTTATTCTAGTGATGGTAAAATCCTTATTTTAACCGTTACAGTACATTTTTATTTTATTTTTTATTTTCGGTACAGTTATTTATGATTTGTATCTGATTGCACCGATGATTTAACTGTTATCTAGTGCCGATGGTTGCCCGTCGAATTGCGAAAAATTAATTGCCAATCATCGATGCAATCAGATTCAAATCTCAAATAACGGTTAGTGTGTCACCGGTTAAAATACCATCACTAACCGTTACATCAGGCCAACACAAAACTGAAGTGTACAGCAATTTTAATAAAAAATGAATGGGCACCCAAGCTTCAGGGCCCCAAAAAGGTAAGCCACTGCTGTTTGGTCAGCTGTATATAAATGAAAAGTTTAAGAAGTAGCAGTTCTAGTTCTCATTTGAAAAATTATGTTTATTTCAAAAGCCAACTGTTACAAGGTATTAATGCCGTCGTGTTCGCGATGGGAAAGTTTGGTTGTTAAAAGTCTGTATTTTTACTGCGGTTTTCAAAGGATTTTTAAAGAAAAGCGCGAACTTATTCCACAAATGCTCCACAAATTAAAACTTACGGCATCTGGAAAGTAGCAATGAATTTCCTTTTCCTGAAAAATAACTTTTCGAGCACAGCAGTGCGCTAAAGAGTATTTCATTGTAATATTTAGCAAAAATAAGCATTTTTACATCTCTCACCGTTTGAAAGTCAAATTCGTGGTAAACTTTATGTCAAGAAGTTTAAACATTCGTTGTCACCGCTGTGTACTTATTTTTAGACCGGCGCCACACTACGCGAATACTCGCCGCGTCTTATCCGTCGCGTTTAATTGGCAATGCAAATGGACTGACCGATCATCCGCGTAGTGTGTTTGATAAGCGCATATTGTACGGAAAGAAATGTAGCCGCGTTCGACGACCGAAGAGACGTGGCGAAAAATCCGCATAGTGTGGCGCCGGCCTTGATGATTAATAAAACATTCACAAACGCTCCAAAGCGGATTGTCATGTTTAGCATTTGATAATAACTCATTCTACACTTATTGTACGGCAAACATCAAATATCAATTTGAATATGAATTTTCCCGGCACTAGTTTTACCAGAAAAAGTGTATCTATGGTTTGTGCGCACGACTCAATCACAAAAAATATTCTTCGAAAGAATCTTCGATTATTCGTATTCTTATCTTGAGTGCCTAACATCAATTAAATTTAATGTTTTATTTTTATTTTCCATATATAACTTTTTAATATTTTGATTATCTGTACATCGATTTTTAAATTTAATTATGTACATTTGTTATCCTGATGAAGAAGACGTTGGTTTTGAAAAATGTTGAATTTTTTTCAATAAAACTGGGTGTATACAAAGTTAATTTCTATAAATTATAAAAATATGTTGTCAGTCATACGACGTTTCCTTTTACTGATAGTCAAAACAAGTGTTTAATTTTTGAGATGAATATATTTATGAAAAAAAAACTAACCCACAAAAACCAAGTTTTAATTATACTTCCTTTCTCATTTACTTGTGGAAACTGGTTTGGCGCTTAACCTACGCGTTGGGTCTCGGTCGGGCGACGCTACGAAAGGGAGTAATAAAAAAATCCAAAAATATAAAATTATACTATAATCAGGTTTAGTGTCTACCATATGCGTCGGAATCTCCATACAACTTAGTAAGTTGTATGAAAAAACCATTAAAAATTTCTAAAAATCGAAAATTATACTATAATTATTAATTATTTTACGAAAATTTGATAGATCTCTTTGATCTCCACGAGTCTGCTTGCAAAGTTTCAGCTTGATTGGATTACGGGAAAAGGGTTAAAAATCGAGCCAAAGTTTTTTTCTTTTTTCGTCAAGCAAGCAGACGCTACGAGTTAAAAGAAAGGGAGTAAAAATACATCCAGACAAAGTAATTAATTAGATTAGCAGTGTCATTTGACTTTGTAAAGATTTTGCTGTTTTATATTTTTTGTCGCCATGTTTTGATTAAATCTTCCGAATTAATGAAAGATAAAAATGTTAATTTACTTTAATTCCTCTTGACTTAATATTTTTATTCGCGAAGCAGGCATCTTAAATGCAAAGAAGAATTAACGAATAATAATTATCATATTCTCTGTACATTAAAGCGTGCAAAAACACATTACCAATGCGAAATCAGAATAAAAATGACAGAAAAATCCCTTCTTGTCTCTGATTTAATTTATCGTTTCGGGCTAAAAAAATTATTGAAAACATTTAGTAGGTAAGCCATATTTTCAAGAAAAAAATTAATAAACAAGGCTATTCAAGATTTCAAAAATAATTGTTTCAATGAAATGTTTAATTATTTCGTGGAAAGTAAAATAACAAATTTTTAATTGTATAAGGCCGGACGCATATTGAAGTAACATTTTGTAATAAGGAAAACGCAAATGCAGTATTTTCTCTACAAAAATACAATAAAAAAATTAAATTAAAAATTAACATATTTTATTGTTTGTAGCGATAACTTTGTGGCTGAGCATTATAATTATTTTCAAAAAACTAACAAACCTTATATAAATCACATTTTTTTACTTTTACCGGTTTCAGTACCATTGTATCTTCGCAAAGACCGGCGTATGGATCGTTAGGAAACCAGTAGACGCTAAAAACGATCAATGGTTGTTTTAATTAATGAATCGTTAGTTTTTGCAATTAATAAAAATTTACATTTTATTGGTAAAATTACGATTCTACGCAACACAGTTATGAATTAGAATATTCCTTGACAATTTAGCTTAAGAGGCCCCAGTACGCGATTCTCGTATTTGTTATCGATTTGCTAAATTTAACGTAAACTTATTAAAACATTTTGCAAAACCCATAGCTAAATAGGCTTTTAATTAATTTTATTATGATAGATCCAGCCAAATCGAAGTTGGCGATTTCTGGATCCAGCATAATTACATCTCTTTTTCGAGTTTAGAAGTCGCGGCTGTGCACAAAAGCGTCCAACTGCACCAGAAAAAAGGCAAGCCAGATTCAATCCTTTGTTTCTAAACATTCCATCATTTTTTCCAATTCACCACCACCACAGTCCACCAATGAGATAAAATTACACAACACCTGTTTCTTACAAAATATCCATCGAATAATTCGGTAATGTAATATATATTTAAAATGTCTTCAAAATTAAATATGGTTTCATATTTGTATATTTGTTTATGGATTAATAAAAAATGATGTGCTTTTTTTATTATATCGTGCGAGTAAGAACTCGATAGTGTATAATTTAAAAATAATAAAAGTATTTAAAAAAAATAATATTTGGAAACATGTAAAGATGTAATTTTTGATTTGTTCTAGAAAAATAAAAGTGACAGGTATAAAAGGAAAATTTTCAGAGAAATAGCTCTCTTTCGAAACATTTTTTAATCGTGGCTGTATGTCATTTTATATTCTCGTATATTCTTTTGATAAGGCTATTTATTCGAATAATTCTCCTTTTGTGGCCTGAATTATAGAGTCATTTCGTGTTTTCATTCCTCGTCACGAACGATTTAAGAATCGGTCGTTTTGAATTCCAGCTGGTCAAACCGGAAAGCGTTTGTTAGTCGCGGAGATTGAACATTTTCTTCTTTCCCGGGTTGGAAAGAATAACACCAATGTATTGTGCATTAGTTTTAAGCTTTTATTATTCACGTTTACATATATTAATTATGGAACTTCATGGGGATATTTGTTGAATCTTAGGAGCAAGAATACGATAGAAGACATTAAAAGGGGTGGGAAATAGAGGCATCTTTCTAATTTGTGATAACATAGCACAAAATTCTGTAGTCAGAACTTTGTATAAAACACGTGAAAACTCGTTAGTTAAGTAAACCTTGCGATTCTGATACAATATTAAAACAGTATCGCACACAATCTTTACAAACAAACCGACCATTATTTTAGGATACTATACATGTACCAAATACCAGACCACATACTTTTTGTTGTTCTTTGGGTTTAAGCGCCAGTTACTCCGGTTTGCGTCTTCGCTACGGCCGCAGGCAGAAGCTAATAATTGGAAGCAGCCTTCATTCCGTTGTTACAAGAGAAGAACACAGTTTTCATTCCGTAAAACATTTCTGTTTTCTTTTGTGTTTGCTGGTTGTTATTAAAAATATATCTGACATTTACCTGCGTGACCTACATGATGACAATAATGATTATATTTTGTTTTACTTCAGAATAATATTTTTTTCAGAAAAAATGTGATTTTAAAAAGTAAAAATGTTTTTTGACATGTGATCTTTATTGTTTAAACGAAATAAGAATTCCAAATACAAAGAAAAGAAATAAGCAAAACCATTTATATTGTTGTATTTTGCTATAACTTCATGGTTATTCATTATGAATATAATTAAACTAATTAACTTTGTTTATCACCACTAAAATTTATTTGGTAAAACCAACCGGTTTCGGAAACAACGTTCCTTCGTCAGGGTATACATAATACTACTACTACTAGTATTAAGTATACCCTGACGAAGGAACGTTGTTTCCGAAACCGGTTGGTTTTACCAAATAAATTTTAGTGGTGATAAACAAAGTTAATTAGTTTAATTATATTCAAAACCATTTATTATTATAATGGACTAAAGGAACACAATAATCTATCAACGGAATGCAGAATGCAGAAGAATTTTTTATTTTATTATATAATAAGTGAAAATGAAAGTCTTAAAAGAAAGGTCTTTGATGCATGCATACCACCAATGATAACTTATTGACTGGAGACTATAACCCTTACAGTGAAAGGTGTCAATACGAGTAAATATAAAATGCACATAACATTTCATGAAACGGCGGGTAAGCACCTGCCGTTTCATAAATCGTTGTGTGAGTCAGGTGTAAGTCTTCGAGATACAGTAAGAAATCAGAAATGAAGAAATCAAAAACGAAAAAAAAGAAAAAAGAAAACGAAAAGAATTCGCACATATGCATGTGCGAAATAAAAAAGTATTTTGAGTATAGGATGTTCTATTTCTCGGAATATGGAAGAGCTCGTTCTGTCGGGTTCGTCTGCAAGGAACGTGAAATGAGATTAGGTTCAGTTGACTGGGAAAGTAGAGGTATCCTTCCAGTAGTTTATGTAGGAGCATTAGATTAGCACGTGCTCTTCGATGTTCCAGAGTTTTCATGTTGTGGAAATTTACTGTTTTAGGGTAGGAGTCGGACATGTCAGGTAAACGGCTGTCAGGCAAACGTGTGTCGTGTGTGGGGGTTGGGCAATCGGCTGTCGGCAAGTTGACCCAAACCCAACATACGCTTGTCGCAATCGCGAACTGTCCAATCTCCGCTGCGTATATAAAAATTGAAAGATAAGTGTGTGAAATAACATAATTGTTACTGCTGGCTTGATGTCCTTGTTTTTCATATTCTTATTTGATGGTTAATAAAAACTTTAGATAGAGATAGATAAATGCGTCATGGAATTTATTGCTCACTGTCACCAGTGCTAGTAACTCCCTCACATCCTGCTATTTGTAAAGTTGTTGTGATATATTGCCTTAATGTACATCCGATGTGTTACGATTGGCAGCCCAGTCTAAAAAGAGAAATTATTTGGAAGTGATTAGTAAGAATTTTACAATTATTTTATTCCGAAAAATATTTTATTTGTCGCCATACATATTTTTCGATATAAAATATATCGAATTTATTGTAAATAGGTTCCTCTAACCTAACTATCAAACGACTATTATTATGGTATAATTCATGCGAACAATCGGTTGATTTACGATGAAATTGACAAGGCATTATAGTTTAGAAAGTAGTGGAAATTATAGTTAGCTCTGAAGAGTGTCAAATAGTAGTATATCTATAAATGAACCGGATGTCTATGAAAGAACTGACACATTAAAATTACATTTTTCCAATCTTTATCCAATATTTATTTATTAATAGTCCAAAGCAGAAGAGTCACACAGAACAAGCTATTAATGCAATTTTCAAAAGTTTCAGTCTTGGGTCGCTCTTGCAATTGTTTCAAAAGTCTTCGCTGTCTCTGGGTTCAATTAAAACGTACATTTTAGGTAGGTACTTTTCCAGCAGCCTTACTCCATGTTTCAAGCTGGTGATACACTTCGATAACGAGAGCAATTCAACGAGATTATCTTATCCCATTCCTTAGTGTTCACATCGGGAATAGTACCGGTATCAGGCTACATTATGTGAATATTCTGTGTTCTACTATAGGCTCTTAACAATCGGAAACAACACTGTGATTGACCAATCACTGACGTCCCTGGCTTTGATCATATAGGATAGTCATGTCACAATCCGAGAACTTGATAACGTTAAACATTAGATCGGTACATTAAATTTTAACCGGGGATTTAAACTTGAAGAGAGTGAAGCAGAGGTTCTACGTCACCTCCGTGTTGCTGTGCGATGCAAACGACTGGATATGTGGACAGCTGGTAACAAGCAACAGGTTGTTAGCTCCACAACGATAATAGTTCTGCCCATTCTTTGCATCTGATTCAGGATTTCTTGCTCAAACAATCCTTTGATTTATTCACTGATTTTTACGCAGACATATATTTTGGAAAAAATATTGTAATAGAATATTTACATCTCAGAATAGGGGCCATCCATAAATTACGTCACATGGTAAGGGGGGGAGGGGTCAACAAAGTGTGACATTGTGTGACAGGGGGAGGGAGTCATAAGTTTCGTGACGTAACATATATAAATCTAAAGTATTAAAACTCAACTCTAAAAAAACTTTTAAAATATTACCAAATCTAACAATATTTTTTAAATTGCAAAATATGTGACGTCATACCAGTAGAGGGGGGTCACACAAATGTGACCACCTGGACGGGGGGGGGGGGGGCTCCGAAAAATCATGAAATTCATGGAGTGGGTGCATTGTCAAGGCGACTACTTTTAAGGAAAGAAGATTTAGTATAGTGTGTATGAATGAATATGTTTCTTCCAACCAAAGCTTCGATATTTTTTTACACAATTCGTATAAAGAACATTATAAACAAGCCTCCAAAACTCAATATTCATCATCTATTTTCAACTTATCATTATTGCCGACTGTTTTAAACTCTGCTGCATAGATGAAAATTGGGATGACTAGAGAAAGTACCCACATTATTTCGGTCGCTTGTTTGATTTCTCCGACTTTCCATATTCTCGTTAGTTAGTTCGTAGCAACTTTAGTTAATTGCATTTGTCTTCGAGTCTCTTGTCCACAGTGTCAAGTGCACCGTGATAAATTACCTATTAAACTACTTTGTATTCTGCATTTTAGAAGCTTCTTGCGGTGCATTAGGTATGCTTCACAATTCCATGATTTACAAAATACGATAAATTAAGGAACTATTTTCTTTCATGTAAATCATGAAAAAAATTACAATTTTTACGGAATGAGAAGGATAGTCCTACACGTATATATATATAACAAATATGAATATATTGCAACAGAAGAAAAATCTTATGTTGTAAAATTACAACGCCACAATAAAATACATTACATTTAGAGTTGAAAATGTTCAAGCAAAAATGCCGTAATATAAATAGGAAATAAGCGACTTCAAGGTTTGCATTTTAAAAAAAATATTTCTGACTGTTTTCTGCATATACTTATATTTACTAAAAATAATTTATGAAAATTTATATTTATCAAAAATGCCAAAATAAAACATATTATTTCAATTTTAAATTATGTTTTGATGGAAAACATGCACAATAGAAACTTTAATTTAATTCTTACATGTTATAACATTTAAACATATAATATAATTTTTATCAACATGTAGGAGAATACTGCTTCGGAAAACCCCTTCAGAGAAATGACACAAATTAATATACAAAGCGATATTATTCAGCTCTTCCATTAGCTAGGCTAGGCATTACATAATTACCATCGATAGGTTGGTCCTGCACATTGGAATGGGAAACAATTTATATTGACGCTATTTTAGCAACCTAAGAACCGCATAATTTCAGGATTATTGATCACTAGTTCGTGTACCCGGCGTCGCACGGGTTAAGGATTAAATTGAAAATAAATTTGTGGGGGAAAACAAAGATTCAAAACAAAGCCTCTAATATATATATTATATCTATATAATTATATATATATATATAATATATATATATTCTATATATTATCTATATTTATATATATTTTTTTTAAATAGAGATGTGAACACGGGATACGTGTCACATCAATATTCTTACTATTTTCAAACCAAGTTAAAGGCTTGTGCTATGAAAAAAATGACTGACTTACTGGTCTGGAGTGAGGTTCGAACCCGCGACCTTTGGATCACAAGGCGAGAATCCTAACCACAAGACCAAAAAGCTACTCTATTAAAACAATATTTCCATTTAATCGAGGCTGGGATGGATAGGATGTCTAGGAAAGAAATGTGGTATATTTTTACCGTCGGGAATATATATGCAAAATTTGGGTCCAATCGGTCAAGCGGTGTAGATTTGTACAGAAAATATATCTGTAGGAGGGGATGGATTAGAAGGGGAAGGGGAAATTTTGCCTCTATTACCCGACTAGTCCTAAAGAATAAGTTTTCAAATTTTGAGTCCGATCGGTCGAACGGTACAGATTTGCATTGAAAATATATCAGGGGTGGGGAAGGGGTAAAGGGGGGGGGAAGGGGTAAAGGGGGGGGGGGATGCCACCTATGTTACCCGCCGGGTCCCAAAGCATTATGGAAAATTTGAGTGTAATCGGACAAACGGTCTAGATTTGTATAGAGAACAGACAGGCAGACAGACATCCAGAGAGACATTTAGTTTTATAGGTACAGATACCGCGTAACGCACACATCATTCCTTCCGGTCTCCAAACTGTTGTAGCCACGCATACCCTGGAGAAATTCGTTTGGGTAGAGCCAAGGATAATAACCGTACTCTTTAGACATAATATGTAGAGATATCTTATATTTTATACTTTCTCTACCATAAGAGAGGACTAAAGCTCATGTGTCTTCCAAATCATCGAGACACTCTCGAGTCTACTTCGCACCAAGGGCTTATAAAGAATTCTCAGTCCGCGGGTATTTTTGAAAACCCTGGCAGTGCGCAGAAAAAATCCTAGCATTCTCATCGTAAATTATCAGGATGCTTATAAATCTAATGCCTCGATCCTTAACATTCGATATTCTTTTTGGTTTTTAGATTTTGGTCATTCATTTTGTGGCGATATTTGCATCGTCGTCATTAATTTACTGATTTTAAATTTTTTATTTTAATGCTTAATTTTTGATATATTTGATTGATTGATTCACACATGTGTATTTTTATTTTTATTTCAAAAAAATCCTTGTTTACAAATAAAGGTACTTATTACTAGTTTAACAATAAAATATAAGATAAATTACACATTTTTTTTGATAAATTTGTGGATTATGCCACTCTACTAGGCTACGCCTGTCCCAGAGTGGCGTTATAGAACACAATTATAATATTTTTTTGAATTCGTCAGTGATATTTATTTTCATAAGATAGTAATTATATATCCACAGAGTATCAAGTGTAATGTTAGTGAAAGTTGAGTGAATCATAAGTTCAAGTGTAAATATGTGTAGAATAATTGTTTAATGTAAAAAGGGTTAAAGTTTTGTTTAAGATTATTTTTTATTTTCCTTAATTAATTAATTTATTTATATAGGTATATATTTTTATTTGTAGACATTATTATGTAATTACAGTAAGTAAATTTTCAGTTGCTGTTCTACCTTTGGAGGTAAGCCAGTTATTTGCTAAAGCTTTTATTTTATTAATTGAGTATATTCTGATTTCCGGGAAGTCTGTTTTAAATATGTTAAATATTTTAGGCCCTATGTATGAGTAATTTTTCTGTCCATATGTTGTCTTAGTTTTTGGTATTTCGTCAAGGTTTCGTAATGCTTGTCTAGTATTATGTGAATGCGAGTTACTGATTGCTGTTAGGTGGTGTGTGTTTTTGATGTAGAAGATGAGGGTAGACTTAACGAACAGCTGTCTAACGTCCAGTACATTAAATTCTCTGAATAGTCTGTCTGATTGGTATGTGAATGGTTTCTTATTAATGACTCGGAGCAAGGTTTTTTGTGCCGTTATAGCTGGTTTTAATGTGGTATTGTAAATACCTCCCCAACTTGGAATCGCATAGTTCAAAAATGACTGGGCAAGAGCATAATAGATAGTTTTGAGTTGCTGTTTATTAAGAATATTACGTATGGATTTAAATAGATAAATGAGTTTTAGAAGTTTTCCCGATAATAGTTCAATGTGAAGTTTCCAGTTTAGGTGCCTGTCTATTATGATTCCCAAGTATTTCACACTATCTGCATTTTCCAAGGGGGTGCAACCACAGTTTTGGTGTTGGCAATCATGCATAGTCAATTTTAAATCGCTAGATGGCTGCCCTCTTTTATCTATGCTGAATGTCAGATACTTAGTTTTTTTGAGATTGACTGTTAGCAAATTATTTTCCAGCCAGTGTTTTACCATGTTGCAACCCAGTTCAGCTGCTTCGAAAACAAGATCCCATGTTGAAGCGTCGAACAGGAGTATTGTATCGTCTGCAAAAGTAACTATTTTCCCCCCCGTTGTTAGCTTGCATAAATCGTTTATGTATAGGAGGAATAAAACAGGTCCTAGTGTACTTCCTTGAGGGACTCCGTATTTGATGTAATGTTCGTCACTTTTAGTTTTGTCAAGTTGTGTAAATTGTGTTCTGTCTGTAAGGTAAGTTTTGAACCAGTTGTAACTTGCTTCCGAAAGTCCAGTCTGTTTTAGTTTGTGAAGCATTTTTTCATGTGAAACTGTGTCAAAAGCTTTCGTCAAGTCTAGTGCTATTGCTATACATTTTTTATTATTGTCAAGTTTGTCTGAAATATAACCAATAACTTCCTGTATTGCTTCTTGTGTACCCCGATTTTTTCTAAATCCAAACTGGTTGTTGGCTATAATTTGATGTTTTTCTAAAAAGTTGGTGAATTGATTACAAACACATTTCTCTAGCAGCTTAGATAGTAAATTTAGGATGGATATAGGTCGGTAGTTATTTGGATCGTCTTTATTGCCAGCTTTATGTATGGGTGTGATTTTAGCCGTTTTTAGTTGGGACGGGAAAATACCTTTTGTGATGCTTAAATTAAATATATGAACTATAGGTTTTAGTTATATTTCTTTGAACGATTTAATTACTCTAGCTGATATTCCGTCCGGGCCTGGAGAGCAGTCTATGTTCAGGTCATCTACTATTTTTTCCACATCTTTGTAACAGATAAGGGAGATCTCAAATTTGGGGAGATGGGATCCGTTAGTTTTTATATTATCATAGTGTGACTGCTGTTTATATTTATTTAGTGTTTCGCCAGTGTTTCGTGTTTCTATATAAGAAACATACGCGCTAGTGTTTCACCAATTGTGGAGAAGTGAAGGTTTAGTTTGTCCGCTATTTCTTTCTTATCGGTGATGGTAGTGTTGTTGTGTACCAAAGTATTAATGTTACTTTTTTTATGTGTTTCAAAACCATTTAATTCTTTTACAACATTCCATATGTTTTTAGTATTATTGTTTTGTTCGATTTTTTGTTTGTAGTGTTGTTCTTTCCTTTTTTTATTATGTTGTTACATATATTACGGTATCTTTTATAATACTGATATAGTGAATGGTTGAATGGATGTTTTTTTACCTGTTGATGAAGTTGGTAACGTTTGTGAGTGCATTTTATTATATTTGATGTTATCCAGGATTTTATACATTTATTTATTTTTCTAACATAAGAGGTAGTATTCTTTTCAATATGTATATTAAGAGTGTTTAAGAATCTAGATAAAGCTACATCCGTTTGTTTTTCTTTTAATACGTCTATCCAGCTTTCTGTAATTCGATCAGTTTTAAGTTCTTCGAAGTTTGTTTGTTGGATTTTTGTTAGATGTTGCTTAAGCTGTAGTTTTGTGGTATTATCGTGTAGCCCTAGTACAGTACTGTAATGGTCGGTAATTGTTGATTTAATGACAGCAGTCTGTATGCTTAGTTTTGATTTTACATATATGTGGTCAAGACAAGAACCTGACTCTCTGTTTTCCCATGTTGCTACGCTTATTGTTTCAAGATAGCCATATGCTGACATTAGACACTCGTATTCGTTTGTGTTTGAGACCGATAGTGTTGATATTGATGTCACCCGCTATAATACAAGTCTGATATATGTTAATGTTATGTATGTTTTCTTCTAGTGAGTGAATAAATTCCGTTATACATGCGTTGCTAGGCGATCTGTAGATAGCTAGTATTGCAAGGGTGTTGTTAATTATTATTTTTAAACAATTTGCTTGTAATAAGGTAGGTTCATAGATAGTGACGTTTTTTACTTGTTTATTTATATATACAACAAAACCATCCGATCTGTTTTGAGAAATTTTTGTCCTGAATGGTTCATAATTGTTAATGGGTCTGAGTTTGGTGTTGTCTGTCGTCCAACACTCAGTCAGGATTATTATGTCAAATTCCATGTTGGTGTCAGTTAGGAAGATTAATAAATTGTCAAAGTTTTTTTCTAGCGATCGGATGTTCAGATTAAGTATTTTTATGTTGTATTGCCTGTTAAATGAAAGTGGGCATTTAGAGGCACAGTCTAGCGTTTCGGTTTTTATTTGCTTTATTGTATCTAAATTATTTGTACATGAGAAAGCCATTTTTGTTTGGAAAAGTTGTGTAGTATTCTGGCTTATCTAGCTATATTTTGCATTGAAGACATATAACCATATTTATTTTTTTGTATTGTAAGCAACTTACACTTTTGAATTTATTATTTTTATGTTTTGGCCAACCATTATATATCGACGTTTTATAACAGAAGAACGTTTTTTTAATACCCTGAATGTTATATATTGTATAATCCCCAAAACGAAACCAGTTAATTTTTGAGTTATAAAAGTAGTGTAGTGTATTCATATAATTTTGTTCAAATCGTTATCATTTAATATTTTAATTATTTTAGAGTTATCTGTTGCGCGTAAGTATATAATTCCATTACAATTGACCCACGAGTATTTATATTGCGTTTGTTTAGCAATATCGCGAACTTTTTTGTATAAATTTTTATTAGATTTGGTTAAGTTAACGTTGACAAGTTAGCGGCTGTAAGACCCTTATGGCGCCACGCCTCCTTTAACAGTAGATCTCTCTTTAGCTTGCTTCTGAAGCGCAGTACATGGATGGTGCGTAGAGCCGCTGTATGAGTATGACCGGATACTGACAGCTGCGACGGCCTGGATTGGCCAACACCGCCATTAGTGACTGCGTGATTGGAGGTGGCGGGTAACGTAATAGTGTGCGAGTATTCGATGTCATCCTCGTTCAGTTCGATATTGTAACATCTGGCTAAATTTTTGAATGTGTCGAACAAATGAGTTTCACTAATAGGAGGAAGGCCGTGGATTTCGATGTTTTTTGAGCGCTGCCATTGTTCTTGTTGGTTCAATGTGTCCCTTTGTTGGTTAAGATCAGTCTTTAGTAACTTCAGTTCCTCTTCAAGATTGTCCAGAGGTTTGATTCTCTTATCCAATTCAGACACTCTATTGTCTACTTCAACGATCCGGTTCAAGCAGAAATCAATCGATTTACTTATTTCGGTTTTTAAGTTAGATAATTCTGTTTTAAATTCCTGTCTAATTTTCGTGATTTCTTCGAGAATGGAAGCAATATTCTCCTCCAATGAGTTGTTTAAAGGCTTATTGGTGGTCTTTGTACTTGTTGTGTCTTGGGAGAGGCTAGTGCAATTTTTTTTACACTTCCAACTTTTTGATTTGTCACCAAGTTTTCGGAAATTTCGTTGCAGACAGAGCAAGTTAACGCGTCCTCAAGCAACAGCGGGGATTCGCACTCCTTCCTCGCACAGTGCATGATTGCTTTTCACTTTATTGATTGTTTTTATTTATTATTTTTTTATTTACTTTATTACTCTATTGCACTTAATGTAGGTGGTTGAAACTAAATTATTATTATTCTCACTTTCTTGAGACTTATTGTTCTTCAAGTATATTTGCGATATTATTTATTCTAAACCTTCTCTTGTCGCCAAAATGAATTCACTAAATTAATCACAGTTCTATTATCAATGTACATAAATAACTTCCGTAGCACTGATCGATTTATTGTTTTAGAGACAGTTCAACACAGAGAATGATAGAATGCGTGTGTAAACAACCACTGACGAATTTTAACTGATTTTGTGTGGTGTATGAGTACCTACTTTATATTTTGCTTGGAAATCTATTATACAAATATTATAAGTAGGATGGCAATCTTGTATGCAATCTGATTAATCTACTTTGTAATATTTCGCAAATTTTGATACCTCTTGCGATTATGTAGCTCAAATTTTTTTTTCTCATACATGGACGGGACACCCTAATGTACAATCCATTCTAAAATAATTTTGTAAAATCGTCGAATGATGAGCAGTACATATCATTCGAAATAAAATTAATAAAGTGTGACAGAGTAAACATGAAAACAAATTTAAAAGATAACTATTTGTAAAAAAAAACTATTTATTTATAGTATTTGGTTATTTATAGTAGACAATAATGTATTTATAATAATGTCACCACAAAATCGTTTTGCACTTTTTGAAGAAGTCAAAGATATTTAATTTATTTTCTTTTAGCTTTGGCCCATCCTGATCCCCATATCATATTGGTATTTTTCACGATATTGCCAATTTCACAAGCGTGATCACGACGTAAGAAGGCAACTACCATTTCTATCAGAGAAACTCCACGACCTATACGGACAAATTGAAAAGAAGAAAATTCTATTCACCTGAAAATATTATATTACAACACGTCCAATGAAGAACTTCATTTTATTTAATACAGACTTTAACAGACTTACCCCTCAATATTTTGTGGAGATATCTGACTGAATTCTGAATCAAAAATGTCTACACTGTTTGTTAAAATTGTATGCTGTCAAATTATATAGTCTGTCTATTTCCTATACTCATCTAATCCTGTACTCGTTCGTTGATTAAAATCAAATTGAGCAAAGTTCATCTCCTATCTCTGGCAACCGCACCCCCTCCCAACGATATAAATGTGTATTGCAATTAATGACATCCTATTTTTTTTCACTCTAGGATCCTGAAAAGAGTATAGTTACCCCAATCCCATTCCCTCAGATATTATTATTTAGGGGCTGCGCAAAATAAATGCGTCCGGTTCTCCTTATCTTAAACCTTTTTTATACATTGATAGAAAACAATTACTCATATGTTTTCTTAGCGTATATCTCTGGATGGTGGCGGTCAGTCGTTCTTTTCAAACTATGTTGAAGTAATCAGCAATAAAATCTTAATGAAGACGGATTGGTTATTAAGGACCGAAATACGCTATTCAGGTGGAGATGGAAGTGCCATATCGAGATGTTGGACCTCGACACCCTTAGGGGATGAAAATAATAACTGATGATGACTTATGAATAACGATTATAATCATAAATATTGAGAGATTCTGATATTCTCGAAATCCGAGTAGTAAAACATAAATTTTAGTTAAACTCACTCAAGTAGAGACAATAAGATTTATTTTTTCCATCCATTTATTCCACTATTGAATAATCGCAAATGAATAATATTCATATATTATATGAAACAGTAGTTAAATAATAATTAATCATAATCTGAATGCATTTATGGCCAATAAGAATCTGTCAAAGGAAGAAAGACTAGCGGTACATAATGGCGTTCTAGTGCCAACCCTGATGCATGGAAGTGAAGTCTGGAATTGCCAAAAGAGGAATGAAAGTAGACTGAATGCAGTGTAAATGCGGTCACTAAGACGCTTGTGTGGAAAATCTTTGATCGATAGAGTGAGGAATGGACAATTAGAAGTGAATGCAATGCTAGCTGTAGTGTGGTTAATAGAATAAAGAAAGGAGTGCTGAGATGGTTTGGTCACGTGGAACGTATGAACGAGGAAAGGATGGTTAAGAAAAAATATGAGGCGAGTGTTGAAGGCAACAGGAATAGAGGGCGTTCGTGAATGACCTGGCACAATCAGATACTACAAGTATTTGAGAATGGCCCTGTTAAAAGTCGCAACAACCGTAAAACTTTTATGAAAAGATGTATGAATGTGGCCGAAGCAAAAGTGGTGTGCCAGGATAGAAAAGTGTGGCGTTCAATCCTCTCTGCCTACCCCTGCGGAGAAACGGCATGGTTGTTAGTTAGTTAGTTAGTTAAAATGCACACTTGACTAATAAAGGCCCTTCTGATGCTACTGAGATAGCTATATATGTATCTTATTTGGGAAAATTTAGCCTAGTTTTAATTAATATTATTTAAATTGTAGGTGTACCACTTTCCATTTAAGAAAGACAGTCGAATTAGTATGTCTAATACAATCGGTACAAAGTTAATATATCAAGTAGAAAAATATGCAGAAAAATCTATCTACTTATCAAAAAAAAAGTCCAGTTTAGTATCCGTGATCGGTCCAAGGCAAGTAAATTCTTAGTAAGTTGTGCATAAACACATTTTGGAAATAAGGAAAATTCAATATTTATGCGCTAGAACACGATATATTTAAATTAGATTGGTAAGATCATAATCGTGAAAGGTATTATGTGATATAATATTTTATTTTCTAAAAAGTCTAATAGGTAAGTACAGCTATTTCAAAGTAGGTTCTAACTGCAAATTTCGAAAGAATGAGTTTAACGAGATTCATCGATTTTAAACTATTTATTTTATATATTTTCATTTTCAACCGTTTTCTAAGACTACAGTTTCACCATGAAAGTATTTTCATTGAAAAATAGATAAATTCTTTTTTTTATGAAACGAACTCGACGTTGAGCTTTTGCACTTAAAGCTTTAAATTATTCGAACATTTTAATAGTCATAGAATTGAAACGCTTAAAGTTTTAGTTTCAATAGATTCTGATGATGAAACTTATCAAAAATAATAATAATACTTTGAAAATCAATTAATCCAAGGAAGGGATAATTTTTTAGTGCGCGTGTCGCCCACAGCACTCAAACAGGTACTTTCGGTTTCAGCTGTTAAAATATTCGTAAGAGTTCCTGGAACGGTAACTGTTATTTATTTGTGTAAGCGGCCCGAACATTTGGACGGGTTTGTAGCACACAAAGGTACCCTCCTGCCGAATCCGCCCCCGCACCTCCGTGATCGGTCAAAGGTCAATTCGAGGATCGTCACGTCTCCGGCACGGTATTACAATTAACAACTACAAGGGCTAACGAAATTTCCATTTTTAATATAAATATCCAAAATGTAATAATTGACAGATTTCTTTTTATAGATAGATTGAAGTCATCGTTTTCCAAAACGGTAAAATCCTCTTTTTCTTAAAAAAATACTCTGTTTTCTGCCATTAAGCCATTCGTGATATATACGTTAAATAATTTAATAATACATATTTTTCTTGTCTACCTCTCTAATTATTCTCAAGAAAGTCTAATTAGCAAAAGTGAGATTTTTCTGGGAAAACCTAAGACGAGTCAAGTCTTTTATAATAATTAACGAGGATTTAAACATGGATTTACTCTAAATGTTTATTTTTAAGATAGCCCTAATCAGTTTCTGGCCTGCTTCATGGACCTAAACTGATAATTAAAATACGTACCTTTATATAAACGAATGCTAAAAATGATATATATTGTTCGTTGCTAATTTTTTCTTAGCTAAATGATCTTGGATCGGGGTGGAGCTGGGAAAATTTTAATGAACGACAGATTTATGTTTTAAGTCTTATAATTTATTTTCAAAGTAAAAAAAAACGTCATTAATACCCATCATTCTATACTCAACAAGAGCAAAAAAGAATAGGTTTAAATAAACAAATAATTTAGGAGAATATAAACAGTTTAATCAATGATCGATTATAAGTGAGATAGGCTAATATAATAATATATATCTCCATGAACTCACATCCAACATTTTTATGTTTTAAGTCTTTTAATTTATTTTCAAAGTAACAAAAAACTTCATTAATACCCATCACTCTATACTCAACAAGAGCAAAAAAGAATAGGTTTAAATAAACAAATAATTTAGGAGAATATAAACAATCAATGATTGATTATAGGTGAAATAGGCTAATATAATAATATATATCTTCATGAACTCACATCCAAATCGATCTTCTTCCTTAATTATTTTTATTTATTTAAGATGAGCATTAATATGAAACAAGATAACAGGGGAAGAGACTGAGACTGCCATTCAGCTGAAAATCCAAATTTCAAAAATCTTCGAAGCGAAAAGCTTTGGTCACATATTTCGGGCACCCTCTTTTCTATGTAAACATAAATATTATCTGATCTAATATAAAACTGATGTGACTAATAAACGATTAAATTATTACATTTTATAATTAAGATAAAAATTGTTATTGCTTAGATTTCGCTGCTGGATATAATGAATGAGTCTGTCTCCTTTAGCTTATTAAGATTATTATTATTAACAGATCGGTCTTATTAGGAAGGTAGTGAACATCTTAAACATACTTATTTTTTATTAATAATTATTTATTAATTAACTAATTAACATACTGTCACTAGTTGTGGCAGCCGGAGACAAATGAAACCACTGGAAATTAGGTAGTGATTTTTTAACTAGTGATTAATAATAAGTCATATAACACGAATCAAACCTAACATTTTCCTTAAATTACACTATTTCGCAATATATCACTCGTATATATAGACTGTATTATCGCTGGGAACACTTTATTTATTGCTTGAAGAATATTCAATTCTCGCTTGTAATAGTCGCATTTATTTATTGAACCACTTAGGTAAGCACTCGCTTCCTAATTTCGGTAGACATCTGTCGCTTCACAATTTCACGACTGGATACACCTGGCCGTCGTCTCGAGACTTACTTGGCACCGAACGATCTGTCAAAACAAACTTCCTCGCGGCGCGGCGTTGTCCCGCTAGTTATACCCAAATTACGTTGGTTTCGAACTTCCTAGATTATTCTATTCCTTTTTAGTATTAAAGAGAAGGTTCCCGTCGCTTCTAGGTCGTTCCAGATGTTTCCCGAATATTGTGGATTGCTATAGGCCGTTCTCGGTCCTTCGATAGTGTAGTGACGTATCGGAAAGTGTGCTTGTCCTGCTGCTTTCTATGTCGTTACTAACACAAAATAAACAAGAAATAAATTATTAAGCATATATTTTGGACTTTGATTTAAATAGATCAATATTTAGTCTTATGATATCAAGTTAATGAATGCTTTATCCAGGGGTCATTAAAATTGAATAATCTTTGGTCATTCTGTGTGACCTGGGCGTGCCACTTGACATGCGGGAACTATCCCCAATAAGGGTTGATACAAGACCCTGCGGACAAAGTGAGCGAGGGTTGGTTCGGCCGATCAGTAACACGATACCTGTTTTAATTAACAACCGCCACGTGTAGAAAGGGGCTAAAATATACCGTGGAAACAAATATATAAATTAATTAAATTTTCATGCGTCGACGTGAAATTCTTGTAGGTGTCACAATAGAAGCGAATATCGTGCCCAATATATTTTTGCATACTTTTTGGAAGTAATTTATATCTAACCTCAATAAAATGGTTGCGTGCTGCTATACAAAGTTGGGCAAAATATTTAATTTTCAAAACCTTTCGTATGATAGTTATGGCCCGTGTTAACGGAGGAGATTTTTATGAAATTTTCAATTCGATACTGAGATATTGATTTACTAAAAATACTTAAGTAGAGTAGTTTGCAGTATTTTTGCCACGTTTCCTACAGTAAGCCTTTTGATGTAATTTAGTTTTTGCTAAGTTTCTGACGCACGAAAAGTTGACGAAATTTGGCAGGTAGAAATTAAGATGAAACGTAAATTTAAACATACAACATGTTTTTTAGAGCCTTGCTCCAGTAAAATTTAAAACAAAAAATGGTTAATGGTCCGTGTCTAAGGTTGAGATTTTAATGAGATTTTCCACACGAGATTGAAATGCAGACTTTGTTTCCATGAGATTCTTTGGAGACCTTATCCTACTTCCATTTACTCAGTTGTACCTCAAACAAAATATTGTATTAAATGATTTTGTATTGTATTGTAATTAAATGTTGGTTAAAAAAATACTATATATATGAAATATTTTATTCAAGTCAAAAAGAATAAAGGATATTTATGAAAGTCCTGGTACGATCAGGCAGACCAGATTTTGAAGGAAGGTCAATTTAGATTGAACAATAAACAAGCGTGCCCGAGCAGACCTGTAAAAGTCATCGATGTAAGGGTGATTTGCCTGTGGATGATAGATTTTTTTTTTTACTTAGATATGTATAAATTGATTTTATGTGGATCATCTAGAATCTAAAGCAATAACAATTAAAATAAAATGAAAAATGATGAATAATTCTTTACCTAAAATAATTCTAAAATAATATTTTGAGAATAATAATAGTCGAAAAAATGAAAGAGAAAATTGTGGAAACGTTGAAAGAATTGCTGGATTCAATTCACCTTAAGATTAATAATACTGTAACGAGGCTAAAAAGAATCTCGCACTCATGTCAAGTGACAGATGTTCGGAATGATCACAATACTATGGAATATGTCAGAACGGCCTTGCGTAATCTATGGCTTTCGGGAAGAATCGAGAAACATCTATAAAACCTGGAAGCCACGAGAAAGTTCTCGTAAACACTAGAAGTCACTAGCATAGAAGTCTCGATATCAGCATGAGCCAGATATAAATACGCGCCCGGGAGTAGGGTTTTTGTTTTAAATATTTTGAAAAAAAAATACAATATATATTTTGAAATAAAGAAATACAATACAATATTTTGAAAAAAAAAATTGCAACTGAATTAAAAAAAAATTAACATTGATCTATGTGGATTATAATATTTATACAAGTACTTTCTTTATTTTTCTTTCAATAGTAATTAGTATCGATAATTACAATAAGAATAAAAATGTATAAATAATTACATCAAAACGAAGTTAAAATATATGTTATGTTCATTTTTAACCTAACTTATGAAATAAATGTTCTTTTATTTTTTGGTTATTCACAACACAATAATTCAAAAATATTGACCTAAGCATCTATACCTAAGTAGAATTTTTATTTAACCTATACATTACGATCACACCTTAATTTATAATTTTGATAATTTAATAAAATTAATATAGCGGTGCGCAAAGGGCTTAGGTATATAAGGTTACAGAAATTTTAAGGGTGCTAATGAGAAGTAACGAATGGTGTTTTCGAGGTGTTCAGACTTGCGGCTTATATCAATAAATATCGGGTTACTAATAAATTATAAGGTTTTCTCGTCCAGGCTGTTCTGAATATTCTAAGTAAAATTATAGATTTATCTTACCCGTAACCTCTGTTATTATGGTTAATCCTATTAGTCTATTTTTAAGTACTTTAAGTCTAATTTTATTACTTAATGTTAAACATTTATTAAATTGTATTTATATCAATTTAGAATACTCTATTATCATATATATTAAAAAAACAATTAAAATTAAAAAAAATTATGTATACGTTTGTAATGAATTTGAATATGAATATTGTATACGAATTTGAAATGATATATTTTGTGCATATTCATGTATATGCATTCGCATACATGTATAAATGCATTTAATTATTTTCATCTCAGTCCATACAACCAACAACAACTGTTACAATGATATAAAATTACACTAACACACAGGAACGTGCTATAAGGCCAGATGAGTGGCAATTCCAGCAAAAAATGTAAAAAATTGTATTAAATACTAACTGTAATGTATCTGGATGAACGTCTATCGGAATGAACGAGAGAGACATGAATGTATGAGACAGTGAATTTGTATAAATCGGAAAACGCCATATTGACGCGCTCTCTTACAATTAAACTACGATGTCAGTAACAACTTGTTAAGCTACCAATAACCCGTATTAATGTTGTCGCGTGAACTCCATTGTCAATAAGCTATATTCAAGCGGAAATTATTATGTTAAGCATACTACTAAAGAAATATAAAACTATTCATTACAGTCGTCAAAATACCCAAATCAATTATTACACGCAGAGCTAGTGCATTGTTACGAACGTGGCTGCAGGAGGCAAATGAAACACTATTTTTTTTAAAGTTTTTATTAATTTACCGAAAAGTCACTGGACACGAATTAATTCAGAGTAATGTTTGAAATTTACTGTCACTAGATGTTTCCAGAATATTTTATACACTTATTATTATACTGTTTTTTAATTAGCACAAATAACGCTATTCCTATAACTTCGATCACTTTCGAAAGTGTTCCGTTCAATATTCGCACGTAGGTAGACCTCTTTTCCTTTAAAAAAAAGCAATAGAATTGGTATGAATGAGTAAGCCGTGCGTACGACGCGTATTGTTTCGTTTTGTTGTTATTTACGGGTATAGACACCAACTCAACGAAACAATGTGCCTCGTACGCACACCTTACACATACTAATTCGATTGTCTTTCTTAAATGGAAGTAGGTCTACTTCACTCGGCTTACTACGCGCTGGCCATACTCTTTTCTTCACGATTAACCTCTGGTAATGACGCGTTTCTACGACGCTCTTGTCAAATGTCAACGCCTTTTATACAAAACATATTAGTTTCGTGATGCCTCGAGAATTTTCTGTACATTTCCGATTCCAGAGTGCTCCAAAGTGTTATAGTATTTATTTAAATAGGTGCACAACTTGTATATTAATAAATGTATGGCATCGCATTCCCCAGAACACACCGCATCCGTATTTCAAATACTAATTAACGTTTTGTAGTTTCCCCATTTCGAATATAGTTGTTTAATTTGGAGTGCATAATCCTCAACTAAGCGCATTCGAATATGAGTATAAAGTATTAAAATGGCAAAAGTTTATTTCATACCAACTTAAAAGTTGCACAATGCAACGTAGATATGAAACCTGTCCAATACTATTTAGAATACTTTGCGATCATAAATGTCTGTGCAAAAGTCGTGCATTAACCACTGAATATTTTATCATTTTTTCATTTTTGTTGGCTGACAGTAAAATCTCCCAAATGGCTATTAAATGACCCACCTTGACACATGTATCATTATCCTAGTAAGCAGGCACTATTATCATTAATAAATAAATAAATTTATTTATTTATTTAAATAAATGCAATGGTAGATTCGATAGCGAAATTCAATCTACAACTATTAATTACTAGCTGTAACCCATCAAAAATGACGGTAATTTTACATGGCGCTTCCAAAAGAATAATTATTTACTTATTTATAGCCGAAACCCGTGAAATAGTAATAACGACTTTTATCAAAATATTTAAACATATTTTTTTATATTTCCCATGCCAGCAGTTAATAGTACTATTTTATACCCTCGCGAGTATGCTGGGTGGAAAATGAAATGGTTAGTCTTTCTTAAGAGGCTCTTATACCTTCAATGTTGGAATTAGTTTAATCACTTCCCGCTAAAAATGGCGCTAGTTTCGCTCAAACACGTATTATTTAAGCACAAAAAACGATATCGAGAAATATACAATACTATAAAACGAAATAGAAATGTGCAAACTTTAACGCCTGACCTTTTAACTGCGTAGTGCTACATACGTAACCCTTTCTACATGAACGTAAGTTTTGCAAGTTTGGCGAAATTTTTCTCTACGATAATTATTCGACCCTTATATTAGAGATGTCACAAAGCCGGTCGTAATTCAATGGATATTGTATCTTTCTGAAATATCACTCAAAATTTGCTTTTTTATGCTATTTTTCTGATTTTTAAGAAAAACATTTTTTTAAGATCTCCATTACATGTAACATGTTATTGTGTGAATTTAAACTATATTTTTTATTGTTTTATAACATATTGTTTAATATCAATGTTAAATAATTCAAATATAAACCATTTAAAAAAATTATGCGTGTACTTTTGTATGCGCGTTAGAAGTTATATTTAAAAAGTAGAATAAAGACAAAATAATAATAATAATAATAATTTCTTTGTCTGTCCGTAACTTACTGGAAAGACGACTTTAGATATTTAGAATGTGACAAGCAATCAGCGCTCAACACTTATTGCGCGGTCACACAAGAGTTGTTATTAATTACTATATAGTCCGTACACCCGTGAAAATATGGTTAAGTATAAAGAGAATATAGAAATAAAAAAAATCTGAATTATCTTTTCAAAACGTAAGACTTTCATGAAAGTAACTTATATCGAATATTTAAAAGTAATTCGCATTAATAAAAGTCAAATAAAATTATAATCATCCATATTCTGAACTAAGCAAAATTGCCATTTCTGTATCTTGACAGTTATTGTATTACATTGTGATGCCGTTTTTTTGACGTTTTATGTTTGACCGGTTTGAAATTAATGAATTCAATCAATTAGAAAGCTCATTATTTTTAATTGTGAATACATTAACATTTGTTTACGTTTTAGGGCTTTCTGATTGATTGAATTCATTAATTTCAAACATGCCAAACTTAAAACATCGAAATTAGTGGCAATAAAATTTTATACATACCTGTCAAGATTGGGATAAAGATCTGACATCCCAATATTGCTATTTTCAGAATAGCACAGATTAACTTTATAAAAAGTATTATATATTTTTCAAATTTCTGAAGGGTGATAGTGCAAAATAATTAAACATATTTTTTACTTGTATTGAAGCGAATGTATTTTTAATATTCTACATCAGTAACTTAAATAACAATTAAAAAATTTAAATATCTAAATATAATAATTTCGTTATCCATTCGTAACTTGCTGGAATGACAACATTAGATATTTAGAGTATGGCAAGCAATCAGCCCTCGGCTCATGTTGCGCGGTCACGCAAGGTTCGTTATTAATTACTAGTCTTACACCCGTGAAAATATAATTAATTATAAAGAAGATATAGAAATAAAAAAAGTCTGAATCATCTTTTGTAAGACGTAAGACTTTCGTGAAAGTAACTTATGTCGAATATTTAAAATTCATTCGCATTAATACAAGTCAAATAAAATGATAAAATGATAAATGATTTCTGCAAGGTGATGATGCAAAATGATTAAACATTTTTTTTACTTGTATTTCTGAAGCAAATGTATTTTTAATAATTTATATAAGTTACTTTAATAACAGAAAATCAACGGAAAATATTAACCTACAATAACGAATGGATCATATATCAGATCGTTAGAAATGATAATAATCACGGATAATAAACATAGACGATTCGTAAAAAACGGATATAAAAACATAGCAACCGAAAATATTAACGTATCATAACGAAGAGATCAAAATTCGGATCGTTACAATAGGAAAAAATTCACGGATAATAAAACATAAAAACATTTACAGGTCATAGCTTGTATTTCCATGGTCTCAGTTAATTGCTGGAAATTTGCAAAACCTATACCAATGCTCATAGCTCCAGATACGGCTGCATGGTTAATATCTAAATTACACTCAATGTGCGAAGACAAGCTCATTTTTAAATTGCACATGTTACATTGCATTTTATACGTAGATTTAAATCCTTTCCTAATTTCATTGTATATATAAATGTTTCAAAGCGTGCATCCATATTGATCACAATGAGAACCAATTTTCTTCAGTTCCTCAAAAACGTGTTGGAAATCAATTATTCGTCTTCCTATTATTTCTATAGGTTCATTTGTTTTCTAAAAAAATATTTATTAGTATTTAATATAAAAAAAATAATTTAATGTGTGTAGTGAGAAATTCAGAGGAAATTTTATAAGGCATGAAGGTCAGGCAAGTTGTTATAAAGCGTCAAAAGAGGTGGCGAAATTTATAAAAAAAAAATTTAATAACATTAAACGCACTTAATCTCGTTGTTTTCCTAATGTTTTAAAAAGTTTAATTGTTCTACTAAGGTAATAAAATGCCCAGGTATCCAGCGTAATATGACAGAGATGAGCAGAGATTTAGTATTATTCCTTAAAAATTAGCGGAAGATATTTTTAAAATTACCTGTAATTTATTATCCGTCTCATCAATACTAATCAAAGTTTCGTGCATTATTTTTTTGATAGGAGGTTCGGGTGGACTCCTATTAAAAATTATAAATACAATATTGTAAATATATGGATCTAATAATGTAAATAATATATGTAAATAAAATACAATAATGTAAATATAATTAAAAAATAAACTAAATCCTTAACAATCAAAGCTAAAATCATACAGTACAAAGTATACCGATGCGCAGTACAAATGTCGATTTAAGAAATTTCTCATCCCTACTTCGTCAACGTAAGGCGAAATACAGTTTTTATTTTTTATTAAATATCATTAATGAAGTATTAAAAATTGCCAAAATTTTACATGTATACAGGCTAAAGTGTATATATGATATTGTTTTAATAAAATATAAAAGTACAATGAAAAAGAACGTTCAATTCATTCGATAAAAACAGTGAATTTTGACAGAATTTTTGTATTCTAACCTAAAAATATCGTTTGAATACTGTCACCTCGATATTTGAAATGTGTTATAAAATGATTTACCTGTGTTCTTGGGGCAAAATACTTCTTAAACTAATTCCTCTACATGGTAACTTTCGTTTTCTGACATTCTCATAATGCTTACGAGGCATTTTATAAATAATTTTGATAAAACCTCGGGAGTCAACACTTTTCACGCACAAGCACCGGTGTCCGGTGGACGTCTAAAGAGATGATTTGTTCACTTTTAACGGGATCTGTTACTGAATTATTTCAATTTTTTGAGCATGAGGTACATTTTTTTGAATATTTTTTCTTTAATGACAATAGAATTATCTTATTACCCATATAAAATTTAATCAAAAAATATAATCATTTTATGGTTTTTTGGATGTTGCAAAATAGGAGACGGAACGTGAATTTTTATCTTTTTGAAAACGTTGTATTTAACAACCTACCCAAAAATAATAATATATATTCCCCCCAAACTTTCTGATGAAACTATTTTTATTCAATTTATAAAAAAAATATATGGTCTTTATGTGGAAATATTTCGAGAAAAAGTGTACCAAAGATAACTCTATTGCTAGAAAGATTAAATAGGGCTTCGGGATTATATAGTATTTATGATAATAACTAAGTATTTTGTTGAATTTTTTTAAATAAATGCTTTAAGAATGAATGGATCTTTCATTATAAAATTAATTTAATGCATGTTTAGCTGTAATTTTGGTAACAAGATTCGAAAACTTTACACTAATTTGAGTTTTTACACTGCAAAAACGTGAATCATGTACTATGGCGCCTTAAGCCCTAGATTACATTTATAGTATCCTTTTGTCAGTCTACGGAGAGGCGGCGGTAGTAACATGCGTTAAGCGGCCAGTTCGGATTTGCTAGCCCGGGGTTCAGGCCCATCTCCGGCCGTTTAATTTGTTTTTTTAGCCGTGAATTCGAAGGAAATTATAGACGTAACACGAAGTTACGGATAGACGGACAGACAGACAGATAGACAGACGGACGGACAGACTGACAGACAACGAAATTATTATGTTTGATATTAATTATAAAAGTCAGACAAACAGAAGGCATTTAATACAAACAGGCACTTCTAGATATAGGCCTCAGTTGTGTATTATGTTATTCTGTTAGGTGCCAATTTGTCTTTTACATCACCGACTCATTGGTTCTATGGTGGACTTTCAAGTCCAGACCGTTCAGTCCGTTGGTTTCATTGATTAATTGATTAATCAAACTAACAAAGTCCCCTAATACTATTTGATTTAACGGTATTATTTAAATTAAACTATTTTGTAAATTTATAACTCGGAAATAGACACTTTATGATCGCTTTAACACTTTATTCACTATTCACTAGAACATTCTATTCAATTTCCGCACATTTTATTTGCTCCATTTCATTTCGCTACGTAAGAACTTTCCAGATTATTCGCTGTTGAATTTACGCTCGGCTGGCCACACTGGCCCGCAGCTCGCGGCTCAAGAGCCCAAAAACAACTCATCAACAGACGTTTCCAGTATTTAGGAGAAATTTCGCGTGGCTTCCAGGCTTTTATAGATGTTTCTCGATGCTTCCCGAAAGCCGTAGATTACGCTAGGCCGTTCTGGATTCTTCGATAGTATTGTGATCATTACAAACAACTGGCATTGACATGAGTGCGTGATTTTTTTAAGCCTCTTTACAGTATATTTATTTTTCATTAATCGTAGAACTAATATCAAACTATAATTAGTAGTGAACACAAATCAAAAGCCAATTATTTTAATAAAACCATGTTAAAGCACATTCAATGTAGAAAAAAAAATTGATTTTACATTCAATCTGAAAAATGACGAAATGTAGAAACGCACAGCTTTTTTCAACTAATTCATCATTGAAGAGCGCTTGGACATATCGGGGATGTTTCAGTGGCGGGTAATTGGGTCATTTGATCGCCACACGCTGCACAGCCTTAATGGTGCTCACGCGCCCTCTGTGTCGCGGCTGCAAAATAAAATTATTGATTTCCCGCAAAAAATATTAAAGCTTTTGAACGGATCTGACGCAAATGGTATTTTATAATTTAATATAGGTAAAATATTTTCCATTGAGTAGAGTCGCGAGACATATTGCAAGACAACAATTATTAATACTGAGTCCTCGCAAGATCGTCGCAAATCAGCCCTGATGATGGACCCCGCAATGGGATTCAGAACGGCAGCCAGAAATGTTGTCTACACGCGGCAGTATAGCTTAAAAAATTCTAAATAGAATATTCTAAATTTTCATTAAAAATGTTTCAGTAAAACCTGAATTTATTTGTGTTAAAATTTTAATATATAAAAAAAATATTGCTCTGACACAGTACAACATTCAATACGCCACACTAAAACATGCTGCTATCTCTGATGCCGCCTCACGACAGGTTTTATTTAACAATATCTTATTTTATTATAGAATAAATATCAGTGGCGTGCAATTACTATGAAGTAAGCTAGCTGTACGTAATTATAATTTCTACGAAATAAATCGAAAAAAGATGTATATCACGTAATATTCCTACGAATATTATTATTATTTTATTATATGCTGCCGATAAGTACATAATTTTAATTATTTTATTATTTGTAGCTAAAAATTATCTTAAATAATCACACTTCACTTACATAATATTGGCATAGTTTATTTTTTTTATCATGTACCTATATGTTAATTTTGTGATTATTTGTCAATTTTCCCAAAGATAAATAATTAAATAAATATTTTTTCTAATAAAAACGTATAAAACTTATGTTTCAATGTACTGACTGCACACACCTGATAAATAAATAAAATGAAACTAAAATTTGCAATCGGTAATATCAGTTCTGGAAAATGGGCCGATATTATAACGAAAAGAATTGCGTACAATTGGGGATTTCCGAACGATTTAAATCCTAAATAAATTAAAAGCATCTAGAATCTGGTAGAGCACACGGAAATATACCAGAAGATTCGAAAGAAATCATTTCTCTTAAATTGCGTAGCGTATCGGACGCGAGTGAGTCAGTCGAATTTTATAACGGGAAAATACCACAGAAGACCACCCTACGACCACACATAACAGTGGTTAAATGCGTTTTTTTTTAAATATCAAAGTAACATAAAATTACAAAACTCTTTAAAACAGGTAATTTTTTATTTTACTGACGCAACCATATTTAATTTAAATATAATTTTATTTTAGCTTTGTACAAACCCAAAATATTTTAGTTATTTTTTACTACTATAGTTTCAAGAGAAGCAGTCCCTCTCATCATCTTTTTATATAAAATGGTATATTTATGAGAAAAATAGTATTACAAAATATTTTGTACATAATATTACGGGGTATTTAAATTTTTTCAGATTTGAGACCTCTGTGCTTTTCACGACAATGATGTTTTTAATCATGTACTATTTGATTTTGATAAGGAGTACTATAACGTTACTATGATGTAGTCAAAACTTAAATTAAATACAAAATTTTAACAAACTATTCGGGTAGGTCAGGGAGCCGCGTGTTGGGGAGGATTTCTTTGGTCATTTTACGGAAAGTTGGAAGGATCGAGAAGAGTTTTGTTAATAAGTGTCCTTTCAGATGTTTTTGATGTGTAAAAAATCATCGTGTATAAACAAATCAATGTCCAGCAAGTGCCATCACAGCGAAGACGCACACTTCCAATAGCCAACGTTTCTGATTTTGTATATATGCGGCGCGGTTGGTGTTAAGCCTGTGGATGTTGTAACTTTAATATATTTTGGCTTATATCTTCGAAAATATCCAATAAACACTTAATTTTTTTACATTAATGTTAACAATAACCACCCTTAATGATTTACGTTCTCAAATTGTATGTAATTTATGTGATTATTTTTAAATATACATTCAAAATTTTCATACAATATATATGGCGGCACACTACCGCCATCTATGAAAATAAATAAAAACATATAATTGACCAAATACATTTCTAAACAAAATCCGTATGTACGGTAAAAAAAATACGGTACCTACCTAGTGCGGCAAAATTCAATAATAAATAAATGCACTTACATTTTCTTTACTTGTATTTACTAATTAATAAATATATGGGTATTATCTTTTTTAAATTTTACACATCATATGCGACTACTGTAAGGCTCGCTAGCTTTTTTTAGGTTTTCAACGACTTTAAATTTGGTTTTAAATGTTAATTATCCATCCTTTATGAGGAACCGAGTGGAAAAGTTTCAATTTCTGACTATCGAATGGTGGGTGTTAATTATGTTGGTGGCGAATTCTGAGTAGTTATTTTTTAGGCAACGGCGATGTTAATGGTAACTTTAATCTTGTATTCAATTTTCTCGGGGTTTGGCGAATATATTTTTATCACGGTTTCCACAAGTTAATTGATAGATCCCGTTTTTTTTCCAAAACACCTATTTTAATTTTTTAGTGTAGAAAAATTATACCAATATTGTTTTGGGTATAAAATGCGGGTGTAATTTTATTAGAAACCGGATCATTGCATAGATTTTTTGCCAAAGAGTGGTACTAATGTTTTGGTCCGAGTATGTCTCCGTAAATTTATTATTGATTTTCAAATGGGATATTCAGGTAAATAAGGTATGTAAGAGATTGAGAACTGTATTGGGATGTATGCACAAGATTAAATACTATGTTCCGATACAGACTATGAAAAATATATATCAATCTTTAGCGGAATCGGTAATAAGGTATGGAATAACTAGTTGGGGTCTATTTTGCAAAACTAATGTTAAAAAAATCCAAAATATTCAAAATTCAGCAATAAAATTAATAAATAAAGAAAATACTACTAAAGATATACATGAATTCTTCAAGAAACAAGGATCTATGTCAATTAAGCTATCCTGTGATAAACTAATTACACGATATCATGAAGATGGGACATATAAGCATAAATTGATTCATAAACATAGTTCCAGATTTACAGTTAAAGAAGGATTACGAATACCGAAGGTCATAAATAATAAGTATGGACAAAGAACATTAAAATATGTCATACCAAAAATATTTAATAAAATCCCATGTCATGTCAAAATAGACATTAATAAAAAAGGGCAAAAGACAGAATTAATGAAAATATTGTATTGATATATTCTATTGTTGATTTTGTATTTGAGTTTATGAGATTTATGTATTTATATATGCATTCTGCTAACTATAATTTATATATATATATATATATTTACATATTGATGCACCTACAGACAAATGTCAATGTGATGTTTTGTGGGTCTGAGATGTAAAAATAAGAACAAATGATAAATAAATAAAAAAATTAAATATTTGAATTATATTCTCATCGATGAAACGCCATGTATAAAATTATTTCAAAAAAATAAAACCATTACATTCACTGCAAAGCGACGGAAGTTTCGTTTTGCAAACAGACCACGAACACCGATCTAGGCTGTTCGGTTTTTCTTTGAATACATTACGAGAACTTTCTAGAAGAGTGAGCATCTTTCTGTAGAATTGCGCATGAACTGTCACATGCCTAACAGTCTGGAAGATGAAGTAATAATCTGGAAGCAAGCAGACGCAGACCAATAGAGCCTGCTCCTGGTCCTAATAATCCCGCACTGGCCGTGCTCAAGGGTCGCCCTACGTGGTCAGAATTGCCGGGACTGAAAAGTAAAGAAAAATCAGCACAATGCCAAGGACAACATTCCTTATTAAATCTTCAGCTCACGCGCGAAGGGAATATGTGTGTTCATAAAAGAATTTATTGCGTATAAAGTTGTATGTCTAGTCTTATTTTGTAACATAATTTGATAGCAATATTTGCGACTAGGTGGTAAAAGTACCAACATCAAAAAATACGACTGTCCGTAATCAAAGTGAAATGAAATTGGCGTCCCGTGTAATTTTAGAAGTTGACATTGCGGTAGTTTTTATTACTTACTTGCTTTACAACCGAGATTCGGATTGTTGTATGTACATTATTAATTTCATATCGTACTTAAACTTGACCAAAATCCGTGAAAAAAAATTATGCTTGCAAGAAATAAAAAAAACGAAAAAATTATGACATCACATTTTTCTATATAAAGAGAGTATCAAAAATTTATATATATATATTTGTTATATTATAAATAAATCAATAATTTTTAGCACCTATTAAGATTTTTAGCTCACTTTTATTCTGTTTCTTGCCCCGAACAGTCGGGTTTACTCATCCGGTTTTGGGCAGGATTCAAGATAGAAGTCCCTTGAGAATGAATTGTGCTACCTATTCGAAACGTCGGGAGTGTAAAAGTCCTTTTCAGGACTATAAGACGCGGTTTCCCTCAGAAAATAATTCGTCATGCCTGTGTTAGTTCATTTCCGTTGTTATATTATCTATCTTATATTATTATTTTTAATTGTTCTTGTAGATTAAAGTCATTAAGTGATGGGTAAAAATTATAAAACAATACCACAAGTATTTTAGTGTCCACACATAAAAAAATAATTTGCGTCGTTTCTCAACACCTCTGTTCAAGCGAAGATAAGTAATCAGAAAACCGGTTGGAACGAGAGTTCGTTTATTTAAAGTTTTGAGATTTTCGAAAAATTGTGAGAAATACATGCGCAACATTATTTGTCATTTATTGATTGATTCTTAAGCTAGAGGATTCTAGTTAGCACATACATTTGGGAAAATTGAATTGTTTGAGCATGGAAATATAGTACATCAAGTAAATTGTGAATTAGATTTGTTTTGAATGAATTTTGTTGTACACACGTTTTTCAATTATATGGTACGCACGCCCCTGGGAATAGGAAGATATAAAAATGCTAATCGTTTATTGCAATAGAAAGTATTTCTCGATTTCTATCAGAATAATACCCAAAGGATAGATATTGAAACCTAAATATTAATCATATTTATTTATTTATTCAAAAATATAAGATCCCGGGAGGCTACACCTATATTTTATGGAAAATTAAAAAAAATGCTATTACGTGTAGTTGGTATGGTATGACGTATAATTTAAAATATATAATTTGGATCTGTTGCAAATGAGTTTCATTTGCGTCATCACGTAGGAGTAGTTAAGAGGCCGCCCGATCAATTTCGTAGGCTGTTTTTTAAATCAGGGTGGGAGGAACAACCCCCTATTAATAATTAATATGTCCCGTTTGCTCACCTAAGGATTACAAAGACCCAACTAATTGCCCGGGCCTGTTCGCGCCACTCTAAACTGGCACTCAAGAGCCCGCCAAGACTTATTCTAATATCTCCTAATATATCTCCTAACTACTCAACTTTCCTCCCCCCGAGACAACCTCGAGGATTGATTAATCGCGCTTTATAGGGGAAGAGAGACGGAGGGGACGGAAGAGAGAGGTACAAAGAATGTAATCAGTTTTAAACGTAATCAGCTGTTAAACGAATATCCGGCAAGGAGTGAAATTAATTGTTTAAACTGATTAAATAAAGTCTATCGTAAACGTGGATGTCATTTTATGAGTTTAATCAATTCGTCACCCCAGTAATTCAGAAACAAGGAACTTTAAAATAATAATAACATAATAATAGGCATGTTTTAAAGTAGGCCATTGTTGTCAACACCTTTGGCTCCTTTCCTTGAGGAAATTCTTCCCTATTCCCTATTGATCTATCATCACAAAAATGTTTCAAAAATAATAAGACGATAAATGCAGATTTTATGGATAGTGTCTAGGATAGAGACGCAAGGCGAGCATTGCAATGGCATAAAAGAGTTCTTAAATTTGAAAGAAAAGGAACAAAAAAAACAAATTGGTCTTGTGGTTAGGACACTGGCCTCGTGATCCAAAGGTTGCGGGTTCGAACCTCACTCCAGACTAGCAAGTTAGTCCTATTTTCATAGCACAAGCGTTTGTTTAGCTTAGTTTGAAAATAGTAAGAATATTGATGTGACACGTATTCCGTGTTCACATCTCTATTTAAAAAAAAAAAAATATTATGGGACTTTTGCGACGAAAACTTACATTTCTTTAGTGAAAAATGTTATAGATAAAACATTAGAATAACATTCCAATAGCGATTATTTAATTTATTTATTTATCATTTTTGAGTCATAAATCATTTGTTCTATACCCATCATACCTTAAGTCAAAAAAACTCATTTTACAGAAAGTGCATTTCCAGATATTTTCTTCAGTTCTTTTCAAATAACTATTTCACTGATACTCGTTATATTTTCACAATGTATTCAACGATTACGAGTCTTTTTGGGATTTTAATTGAAACATTTAATATTGAATGTTTTTCATTTACATTTCATGTGGATTTAGGTTATCTGGCTCTCAAAATTTTATTGTACTTATAAAACTCAATATCTGTCTGTCGGTTCTCTATACAAATATTTACCGTTTGTCCGATTTTACCCAAATTTTGTATACTTATTCTTTAGGATCCGGCAGGTAACATTGGCGACATCTTCCGCCTCCCCCTTTACCCCTCCCCCACCCCTGATATATTTTCCGTGCAAATCTGTACCGTTTGACCGATCTGACTCAATTTTTGCATATTTATTCATTAAGAGCGGGCGGATAATATAAGTGACATTTTCCCCCTCCTTATAAATATATTTTCCTCGCAAATCTGTACCGTTCGACAGATCTGATCCAAATTTGGTATACTTATTTTTTTTGTTCTTTTTAGAGTCTTTGCAAAACAATGAAACCTTTGTGTCCCCTAAATAACTTATTTTTTACTAAATCTATAAGCCAAGCAACGCCGGGTACAAATAGCTAGTCTATTACGGAGCCATGAAATCAGCTTCCGGCCAATACCCCGTTTATGAAATGCAAAAGGTCGTACTTTTCCTCTCAGAACACATGACCCAAGTATATCTTTCTGATTTTTATATTTATCAACAATTCTCTCTCAATTCTGGCTCTCTGGAGCACATTAGAGTTGCTGACCATATGTGTCCACGGTATGCGCAATATTCTACGGTGCAACCACATGTCAAATGCTTCGAGTCGGTTCATGGTACTTATTTTGAGCGTCCATGATTCAATCCCGCACAAAGGCACGAACCAAACATAGCATCTGACCATTCTTTGCCGAAGTTTCAGATTCAGGTTGCCGTCGCAAAAAATGCACTTTGTTTTATCGAAGAGCTGCCTCTTCTTACATCTGACTTCGGTTTCGGGGTCAAATTATATACTTTTTCTTCAAATATAGCAAATTTATTTTGTGGTAACATAATTATAATTGATATAAATTAACTTTTTTAAAACCACTTATTTATTGAAAAAAATTCAACATGTTTCGAAGCCAATGGCTTCGTCGTCAGGATAACAAAAATAATATTTAAAAAATCGAAGTATACATCAAAATATTAAAAAGTTATATATGGAAAATGATAATATAAAGTACCTACTTAACATGAAAATAAATTTAAAAGATGACTATTTGCAAAAAGAACCTGGTTATTTATTATTATTTGATCCAATCGAAGAAAGTAAAATTATTATGAATGAATTATTAAATTCTTCAAATATTTGTAAAGATTTATCTAATGATTTGAATAGACTTTTTAACGTTGTTTTAAATCAAAATTATTTTCAATTTGATAATACAATTTTTAAACAAAAAGAGGGTTTAGCAATGGGTTCTAGTATAAGTCCTTAGGTGGCTGATATATTTTTAAATAATTTAGAGAAAAGAATTTTTAATAGTTCTGCTTTATTATTAAAATATGTATTTTTTTGGAAAAGATATGTTGATGACATTTTATGTATATGGACTGGTACTGAAAGACAACTAAAAAATTTTCTTAATTTCTTAAATAAACTACATAAAAGGATTCAATTTACCATAGAAATACAAAATTTTAGCATAAATTTTTTGAATTTGAATATTTCAATTGTTAATAATATAATTGATTTTAACATATTTCGTAAAGATACATATACAGATATAGTTATACATAATTCTTCTAACCATCCATATTCTCAAAAATTGTCAACTTTTCACTCAATGTTAAATAGATTAATTGATATTTCATTATCTGTTGATAATTTTAATATTGAATTAAAAATTATTAAACAGATCATGTTTAATAATGGTTATGATAAAAAATTAATTGATATTATGTTAAATAAAAAGTACAAGAAATGTTTTTTTTAATTTTTTGTTTACCCTTCAATTTTTGATTCTGATAAACATTGGAGGAAAATTATATTTATAAATAATGAAATTTCTAAATCAATAGTTAAAAAAATTTCAAATGTTATTCAACCAGCTTTTTATACTAATAATAAATTAAAAAAATACATATTAAATAATAAAGATAAGGATAATTTAAAAAAAATATCGGGTGTTTATAAATTAATTTGTAATGATTGTGATTATTTTTATATAGGAAAAACGTTTAGAAATTTTGAAATTAGAGTTAAGGAACACTTAAGATGTTTAAATAGTAATAATTATTCTGAATTTACTAACCATCTTTTGGGTATGGATCATTCTTTTGATATTAATGAGTGTTTACAAATTTTGCATACAAATTATTCAGAATCATAATTTGATAAATTAGAAATTTTGGAAATAAGAAAGAGTGTAAATAGTAAATTGAATGTTATAAATAATCAGGTTCTTTTTGCAAATAGTTATCTTTTAAATGTATTTTCACGGTAAGTAGGTACTTTATATTATAATTTTCCATATATAACTTTTTAATATTATATTTTGATCTATACTTCGATTTTTTAAATATTATTTTTGTTATCCTGACGAAGAAGCCATTGGCTTCGAAACATGTTGATTTTTTTTCAATAAATAAGTGGTTTTAACAAAGTTAATTAATATCAATTCAAATTATATACTCTAAAAGTGTATTTTAAGACTACTATTTATCCTCTTCTAGCACTTTTGAAATGATATAATACAGATATGTATGTTACAAAATAATAAATCTTTTCTTAACAGACACAAAATTTTGCGACAATACTCAATTTTGTTTTCTCTGTTATCTTTAATAAATTTTTTAATATGTATGCTTTCTACTCGAATTTGTCGAGTAAAAGTACTCCTTAATGAGGTGGGCATTGTTTAGCCCGGCTCAACCCACCTGAGTGCGATTTCCTCTGGCAAAAAGACAATTAGTCCGGCTTAAGAAGGGTTGTCAATGTAGGTACCTACTATTTTGGGCAGCTATCTACCAAACAGTTGACTTTTCTGAAAGCTTCTCCGTTTTGAATTCGCCGTAATTATTTTATTTTGGACAAGTTAGTAAAGCTTATGTTTTTCTGTAATATTTTCGGTTTCTACTTCTGTTTCGGAAATACTGATTTCTTTGTGGATATTTATTTCTTGGTGTATTACTTCGGTACCTACTTTTCCAGGAAATATTTTTTTCGTTATACATTAATTATTTATAATATAATTATTGAATTGATGAATGAAATGAATGAATCAAATAAATCATGTATTGTTGTAAAGTTTCCGTTTTAGAACAGAGTTTAATTGACAGTAAAAATAAGTAAGATCACTAAGAAAAAATCGAAAATATATCGTTACCACCCTGAAGCCGGATTTTTTTATGTCAGAAGAAATTATGCAACGGATTATTTATATAATCACGTAAAAATTTGACGATATAAATATTAAGTAAATAATTAAGTATTTTTAGTGAGATGTCTATTTTTTCCTTTTAAATCTATCAACTTTTTATTTGAAAAATATTAAAGTCATCGTTAAGTCATCTTGTTTTAATTTCTTCTTTATAAGATTGTTTTGTTAACCGTTAACAATCAACATTGTTGTTAGTGATGGAGCGTTATGATCATACACTAGGGCAATCTATCAGGTCAATAATCCCTCCCGTTTAAACAAAGCTGGTAGTAGTAAATATAATTAAAGTTTTTCAGAACGAATCTTAGTAGTAGATTTATAATTAGAAGTTGGGGCAGCTCTCCTCGTCTATGAGCTAACATATTATATTATAATAAAGAGTGATTATGTAGAATATAAATATTTTATTCTACATATCTAAAATTATGCTCAGAACCGGAATAAAAATTAAATTAACTGCCTTTTAGGCACCGCTTCACTGGTCTCTGTGCTGTTGCCTCAAGCAACGCGTTTCTTATTCTCTGTAATGGTAATTTACATTTCACCCGCTGTGCTCCTGTAGTTAGGCAAATTTACAACATCAAATTGGATTTTCTGTTTCATTGTTCGTTCATTGAAATGAATGTTAACCTATCCGGGACTATCATGGGTCTATTCAGTATTCATTAGGTACCCCAAACATAAAATGTCATTATAGTTAGGTATGTGTGTAAGCCTCTTTTTTTCAAAAAAACCTGATCGAGATTATCCATGGTAGGAGTGGATTAGATTGGACCACAAAAGCAATGTATTAACTATTATCATGTAACTGATAGACTACACTGTATTGCGACCGCGGTCAGAAAAACAGTTGATTAGATCAGTTAGGAAAATAGTAAACCAATTCTTGCAATGTCAAAAAAGAATCGATGGAGACAATGCACAAATAATTAAAAAAGGGATATTTGTTTTAACAGTTTACGATTTTGGTTCCAAGCTAGACGCAAAACAACCCCGTAGTTCCACCGAGTACAACCCGTGTAAGGTGCTTTGCTAGAATATCGAGTTTCCTTGAAAAAAAAACACACAAAACAATCAAAAATATACAATATATATTTCAATTATGTCAACTTGTTCTTCTAGACAACAGAAGTGACCAAGACTGTTGTGTCCATTCCTCGTGAGCTCAGCGCTAAGAATTTTCCGCAAGCGTATTTTCTCAAAACTCAATATGTGATCTTGATGAGATCTTCTTAAAAAAGAACATATGAGTACTCTCCACCTCGTCCACGGATGTTGTCTATGTAATTATTTAATTCTTAAGTAGGTACCCGTTGGATGATGGCAGATTCGCATCATCAAACTGGGTCAGAAGATAAGCAAACGATATTCTAAACTCCTGCCGTGAAAGCGTTTGTTATTTCAAGTATCCATGCTCCGGATACTCGAAATAACAAACGCCAATGACAAGCTATTACATAGGTGGAAAGGTACTTACTGTGCTGGTAGTCTTCCTTCCCAGTTTTGGTAGGTCTCTGCGAACAAATAAAAATGCAAGTGAGGGGTGTTTTAAAGCTGGTATGAATTTTTATAAGCTGTCAAAATCGTGGCCCATAATAATAAAAATAATAATAATATTTGGATAATTTATATAGCGCCGAATACTCACCTCAAGGGCCCTATACACAGAAAATTATCTTACAAAACAACTTACTGCTAATTTTTTTTATTTATTATTACTTATTCACTAGGTGGCATGCAAGAAATGGAATTAAAGTATAATACTATAATATTTGGGAGTGTCTGAAAGAGTGCACAATAGGAGTGGAAAACATTTGCTAGTGTTGTTGTGGTCAGATTCTATAGGTTTTTATAGAATTGTCTAAATAAATGCATCTTAAGTTGTTTTTTGAACTGTGGTAATCTGTCTGTTTGTCCCAGTTTATTAGGTAGTTTATTCCGTAACTTTGGTTCAGCCACCGCGAACTTCAGCTAACCTATTTGTAATAGACGTTGATGCTGAGCGAAGTGTTAGTTGTCTGTTATTGGCGGAGAATGGAATGCAGAAGTCGGTTATGTATTGAGGGGCCAGTGCTCATGTTATTTCAATGCATTACTTATATTTACATAATTATTAAAATGATTATTATAAATATTAAATAATATAAATATTAAATAACATAATTATTAACGCAGTATTAGTGGCTAACAGTGAAGCTGATCTGCAGTGCCTGGTATCCAGGATGTCCGATGTATGCATGCAGAGTGAACTAATGAATGTCAGCAACTCGAAAGTGATGGTACTCGAGAAAGACGAAAGAGTGACTAAGAGTGATGTAATTGTAAACAACGAATGCTTAGAACAAGTGAACGAGTTTTTGTTATTTGGGAAGTATGTTTAGTAGAGACGGCAAGGCTGAGAATGATATCGAAAGGAGAGTGACTGCGGGAAACAAAGTTGATGGTGCTCTAAATGCAATTATTATCAATAAGGATCTGTCAAATGAAGCCAGACTAGCGGTAAATAATGGCGTTCTAGTGCCAACCCTGATGTATGGAAGTGAAGCCTGGAATTGGAAAAAAAGGAATGAAAGTAGACTGAATGCGGGCAAAAATCTTTGGTCGATAGAGCGAGAAATGAACAAATTATATGTGAATGTAATGCCGGCTGTAGTGTGGTAGATACAATAAAGAAAGGAGTGCTGGGATGGGAGGATGATTAAGAAAAGTGTGTTGAAGGCATCAGGAATAGATGACGTCCGCGAAAGACCTGGCACGATCAGATACTACAAGTATTTGGGAATGGCCCTGTTAAAAGCCTCGACAACCGTAAAACTTGTATGAGAAGATGTATGAATGTGGCCGAAGAAAAGGTGGTGTGCCAGGATAGAAGAGTTTGGCGTTCAATCCTCTCAGCCTACTCTACAGCTACTACAGCCTACTGCGGGGAAACAGCTTTTTATTTATTTATTTATTTATTTAATACACGGTACAATGTACCATTAAAAAAACAATGCATATAAAGATGTATAGATTGTTAGGTAATTATAAAAAAAGGAGATAAGCTATAATTCTATCAAAAACAACTCATAATAAAGTGATATATAAAGAAATACAAAACATTAAGCGAATGACATAAAGTATAACAAAGTTACATCAAAATGAAATAATAGTTATCAAATCAAATATGAAATTCAACAATCAATAAAACTACAACAAATTAAAATAATATTAAACAATGGCTTGATGGTTAGTTAGTTAGTTAATTAAAATATTTAATACACTGATAATCACTGATCAGGAAGCACTATGATAGAACTTAACTCTGCCGGCGTGATCCAATGATCTGTTTTTAATACTTCATAAATAAGCTGGGGAAAATATAAATTGGGTTGTGTTGTATTGTTTAATGGTTGGCCCTTAAAAGGTTAACGCGACAAATTTTATATATACTTCACTTGTCAAACTTTTCATTTTACTACCCAGAAATGTTGACACAGAGGTGTTAATGTTTAAAAATACAATAATAAAACTTGAGTGATGTCAGACTGAGATCAAATTAAAATATTAACAGCAACGCGAGATTTCCCCTCGGAAACGAAATCGTATAATTTTTAATATAACTTTTCATAGCTCATGAAATTAAATTTGATACCGCTACAAAGGAGGCTGGATTTAATACATCAGACAAATTATTAAATTATTTCGTTCGAAGAATGTTCATATTTTATTACAAAGGATTACTGTTAAGGTAAATTTTGACCAAATGCGATAAAATTGCTGCTGCCATCGCGATAAAAATTCAACATTTTTTGTTGTCCCAGGGAGAAAATTTGCGTGTTTTTCACATACTTGAAGATTTCGACCAAACGCGATAATATTCAACGGTTATTTTCGGTATGTGCATGCGGCACGCTGTACTGCTGCCATTGCAATAAAAAATTCAATATTTTTCGTTGTCGTAAGCAGAAAATTTGCTTTATCACTTTTTCACATACTTGAAATGCATGAATTTATTGCGATAAAATTACAATAATAACATGAATATTTTGAATTAATGTGCGGAATCCTATGTAGTTATTTTTACCGGTTCAAAGCCTACTTGTGATATTTTTAATCATTGTTTATATCGATTTTAAAGTAAAAAATATGCACTATTGGTAATCCAATCAAAATTAAAATATAACTAAAAAATAATCTATAAGTATTTTTCAATTAAGTCGATTGACTTCAAATGGTATATAATATTTTATATCACTGTATATTTCTAATATTTATCAGTATTAGCCAATATTTTTGATGCACGGATTTATTAATTATACAAATTAATAGATAATAGGTAATTATTTGTCTTAATTTAATAAAACTAATTTAAAGGAAACTAATATTAGGTCCTTACATATGAAATTGGCGTTTAGTATGGGAGGAACATAAAGCCGATTTTTTTTTATTATAATATTCTTATTTAATCAAAGTATGTACCATTGCTATCTATGCACTTTTGCCATCTCATAGGTAGTTCATCGATCCCTTTACTAAAAAAACCATTCGGACGGGAATCAATAAAATCTTTGAAGGCGGTTTGGACTGCCCCATCGGAGTTGAATTTTTTCCTTTACAAGAAGTTATCCAAATTTCGAAAAAAATGGTAATCTGTTGGGGCAAGGTCCGGAGAGTACGGTGGATGTCTTAGACATTCCAATTGAAGCTCCTCTAATTTGGTAGCCGTCTGTTGTGCAGTGTGTGGTCTAGCGTTATCATGAAGCAGCAGTGGCCTAGAGCGATTAACCAGCCTCGGTTGTTTAGCAGCTAGCTTTTCCATCATGGTTTGCAGTTGCTGACAATAGACATCTGCCGTAATCATATGGCCAGATTTAAGATTTAAAATCCCTTCATTATTGTGCCGGTTGAGTAATGCAACGCAGCAGTCAACGCGCGTTTGTTGATTTGCTTCACTCAATTCGTGAGGTACCCACCTTTCAAGCTTTTTCACCTTACCAATTTGCTTCAAGTGGATTAAAACAGTTTTATCACTAACACCGCAGCCTGCAGCTAACTCGGATGTGGTTTGCGATGGATCCGCTTCCACAATAGCCTTCAATTCTTCATTATCAACTTTGGTCTCCGGCCGTCCACGGGGCTTGTTCTGCAGGTCGAAATTTCCAGAACGAAAACGTTGGAACCAAAAACGCACTGTGTTTTCTTTTGCGGCACCGTCGCCATACACATCATTAATCCTTCGAGCCGTTTCTGCAGCACTGGTGCCACGGTGGAACTCGTACTCATAAATAACGCGATATTTCAAGTTTTTCATTTTGTAAACTGAGTGACGCAAAGAAAAAAACAATTGAGGAAAAAACAAATGAATTATAATTTTCAAAACACAAATACATGAGTAAATAGCTGTATAAATTTGGATTTGGAATTCCTAACCAAATAGAAGATATTTGAGATCAAATTTGCCAGTACGGCAAAACATCAATTTCATATGTAAGGACCTAATATATTTGCTAAACTTAAACCAGCAGCAAAATCTATGTATACAGGTCATAAGCCTGGACCACCCTATAAAGGTCTATTTGTTTTTGTTCAATTATTTTCATAAGCTAATTGAGTTAAAATATGATAAATTGTAATTCAACCACTGTCGAAAAATAAGTTAAAATTTACAAGGTTTTGGACATAGGTTTGTGAATCAATCCATTTTAAATTAAACCGCCATAAAATGAAAAGAAAGTATGAATTTCTCACATTTACATATATGCGGCGAACATTTTTCCACACGAAAAATTGTGGTAAAACAATTGATGTTGGGAAAAATAGGTTGTACAATTTGATTCCAATATTGACATCCAATAGTTCAGTTCCGAATAGGTAATAAAATAGTTGTGTAAATTAATTAAGAAAATTTTTTCCACAAACTCGAGAAAAATCTTATTTAAATTATTGTAACGAAATGGCAAAAGAGATTATGTGCAGAATCCCTCTTCATATATCGATGACAATAATATGATCGAACCTCTATCACCTTCTACCATACTCTCGTTTTATCTATAACGTTTGGAAAACGTCACAAACGTCTAGAAACAACAATAAAATATAATAATATTCTATTCTAGTGTGTTTTATATAATAATATAAAACACACTAGAATAATCTAGGCGGTTCAAAAATCCAGCGTTTTGCGTATATAAGCGGGACCGACAGGTGCGCGAGTGGAGTTTGTTTTGACATTTATCGGTGCGAAATAAGCCGCGAACGACGGCCGGTGAGGCCAGTTAAGGAATTTCGAGCGAATCCAGCATAGTGAGCGATTAAATAAATGCGATTACTGCGTGCGAGAATTGGATGGAATGTTCTAGCGAATGTTAAATAAGTGTTCCCAGCGATAATAAAATTTTCATAGCCATAGTGATAAATTGCAAAATGGTATATTAATTTAATGTTTAATGACTTTGTCAATTTAATAAAATAATTAATCACTAATTATTAAATCATTACTTAATTTAATGTTTTATACATTGTAAATTATTTATTAAAGTGTTTTATATTTTTTTTTCCGCCGCATTTTATTTACGTTAAATGTTGCAACTATTAAAACCAAACTTCGAAATTAAAATAATTATTGGGAGGACAAACACTGAAAAAGCCCTTGTAGCCCAGTGGACATGACACTCGTTTCCCACACCGAGGGTTCCGGGTTCGATTCTCCGTGAGGTCACAATTAATCTATGTGATTTACTCAAGCCTGGGTGTTTTGTGATGTTTCGCTTCTGTAATTGGGCCTCTTGGCCTGTTGAAGCGTTTAAAAAAAATGAAGTGAATAAAAGAAAAAATGAAATTAAAGAAAATGAAAAAAAATCTTTTACAATTGAGACAAGACTGTCTGAGCAGTCATTGTTGCGTAACATCGTGGTGCTCCATGAATGCCTTACTTTTAACGCCAAGCCACCATTAAAAGGCTGTGAGCATTTGAGATTCGGTTGTATCGAAGTATGCATGACGTCTCTTGGATTGGCCCCATTTCCAACTAGGAGGTACTAAGACGCACGAGTATTTGGCAGAGTTAGTGTAGATGACGATGATGATGAGGTGATAGACTACCAAAATGTACAGACATGAACTAACTTAAATTTCTTGGTGCACAATCGGCTGATGCCAATAGGTTCGACTTGTTTTAAAAATTTATACGAACTTGTAAATTAAACGAAACACTCTTAAAAAATCTAATGTGTTAAGTAAATAGTCGCGCTTCATTACAAGAAGATGTTTGTACATAAAAGTTCGGTATAGAACAACATTTACAAAAAAATTACTGTGACCCAATCCCCTCTCCCAAAGAAGGGGTTTAGTTCATTTCTGTACAATTTCATTATGCGTGGATGGTGATGGTCACCAATGTGGGGCGTGGGGCACAGAATCTTCCAGTGTTCAATGTACATATGTATATTTGGTTAAACGCGTGATCAGTGGTCTCTTGCCGAGCATCCGACCACGCGTCCTTTGGAATGATGGTGATGATGATGACAAGTTTCACGAATATGGATCAGTATATAAGAGATGCTGTTAGTACGTCTGCTGGTTATGTTAGTATGCGCGGGTAGTATTATTAACACACTCCGCTGCTCGCTCGATTCCCCTGCCGGCGGTCTCAAGAACCTATGTACCGGCCGGCCATCGCTGACGTCTCAACCTTGCCGGAACGCCGCTAGATGCCGACAGGTGTCTGCTGGGCTCTCACCACATATATATCGCGATGTTTTTTAATGTTTATTGAAGAGGGTTTTTTGTTCAGATATTTTACCTTTTCAATTCATGTAATGAAATAATTCACTTATGATGTTTATTATAATAAGTAGCTTGCAAAAGTGTAAAAGCTATAGAAAGTTTTTAATTCGAGTATTTTTACCTCTGTATCTGATTTTTAGGGAAAAATAGCCAATTACGTCATCATGGCGTTTCACCAACTTCGGCATTTCTCTCTTGAACAAACGTCAATTTACATAAAATAATTATACAGCCGATCTGCAGTATTTTGAAATACAAAATTGAATAATTTAATATATTCGGTGAAATAAACTGATAAATTATTCAAATTCACGAATCCGAATAATTTGACATCGTAGGACACTGTGACACGAAAATAAAAATTCTGGAAATCGTAGCCGAGAGAAATCTCTCTTTACTGAATCATCTTGGTGCTGGGCCTGACACGGATAACTGTTACCATTGGCCACTAGGTTTGAAGATCTTCATAACTGCATTTCACCATTCTTTAATACTGTTTAATTATACATCTTATGGGTGAATGAGAGCTGAGATCCATCTCAAGAACTAAAAACTCGAATAGAGATGGCAAGAAGTGCGTTTCTCAGAATGAGACCGTTATTTTCTAACCGTGATCTAAGCCTACAACTTAAAATGCGTACTGCTCGGTGTTATATTTTTGCCATTCTCTTGGCATGGGTGGAGGCATGGATACTTCAATATAATCCTCAAAGTAGAGGCTTTTGAGACGCATCTTGCAAGTTTTCTGGGTGGATAGAGTGACAAATGATGAAGTCCTCCGGCGTATGGAAAAAGACCGAGAAGTGCTGCGAACTATCAAGATAAGAAAGCTGGAGTATCTCGGACATATTATGAGACGATCAAAATAAAGATTAAACCAACTCATCATCCAAGGGAAAATAGTGGTAAAAGAAGCGTAGAAAGACGCCGCATCTCATGGCTGCATAAACTGAGTGACTGGTATAAGCGTAATTAGAGTTGTTTCGTGCGGTGGTATGTAAAAAATCGTAATCGGCAGAATAACCGACGACCTCCGATAGGAGATGGTACCATAAGAAGAAGAAAACACATATTATGGCCCGTGAAAATAAAAACGAACTTAGTGATTTATATAGATAACAAGAAAACACTTTGTACAAACCACTCATTTATTGAATTGTCAATAAAAATTAAAATTCTATGTGCAGACATAAACAAAAATAAATAAATGAGGATTAATAACTAAGTAAGTACTAATATAAAAACAGATTAAAAAGGTGTCTAACCATTCGCAAAAATGATTGGTTATTAATAACATTTGATTTGATATTAACACTATTAACATATTTCTAAAATTTCTAGTTTATACAACGGTAATCGTTTGTTATTTATGTGTACAATTTGCAAACTTTTATTGGTATCAACATAATAGTTCGGTTCCAAATAGTTATTATTTAATATTCAAGCATCTTTAATTCAGTCATTTTTTATATATTGAAGAAAAAACGTGATTTTCCACCCGAGATCATTTCTGAGATACAAATTTTACTCCCAGCTTTGTAGTTCATCGTGTCACTATGTGTCTCAGAGATCGCCGTCTCGTGCCACAGATTTATTTATGTCAAACTTTAAATGTAACTTCACAAACCATTGATTTTCGGTTCGTCAGTTGGGTGAATTACAAACTCCCTTTCAGCAGTAAAAACGAAATGAATTTTAATGCCTCCTATTTATCTGGCTTTTCTCATTAAATAGTTTTAGTTATCCATAGTTCTAGATGACATTTTTGCGCGAGTGTTACTCGTGTACACGCGGAGGTCATACCAGTCACGGGCGGGACCTTCGGATGAAAATCTCAACATTCAATGTCTCCTCCCTCTCTCTCTCATCGTTATCGTTATCTCATCAAAAATCTCAACGTTATTGAGATTTTTTCAATCAAGTCGCTGATCGTGATGCAATTTGTGGACCAAACAGATCAAGCATTGTCCATTAAAATAAACTATCACACAATATTGTGAAAATATTACGCGGCATACTAAAAAAAATCTACCTAATTCTTTTTTAAATCTTATGGGAAATAGTCGTGTGAAAAATAAAAATGATTTACATGTTACAATAACGCATGAATGCTCCACTGCGCTCCAAGATCTGAAGAGTAACTGGATCTGTAAACATCGCGCGTGCGACATTTTACACTTATACGACATTGTTACATATTACGCGACATTGCTACATAGACGGTTGCCAGCCATAACAAGCTCAGACAAACTTCGTTCGATTGAGTGGTTTTGTCCCTTTGAATGGTATCATAACAAAATCGCACAAAAGGTAATAACTTTTTACGGCAAAAAAAAAAAAAACAAAAGTGGAACGGAATCGTGTTCCATTCTTGAACCCTTAACCGGAATCGCTATTTTGATCAACGTAACTGGAATTGTGGGTCAGTTTGGACCCAGAAATTAAAAGCTATATATTTCATAAATTACTTCAGGTAACAACCTAACCGGGTCAGTATAGTAATAAAACAGGTCTAATTAAGAATATAAAACAACATTTATTAATAAAGAATATAAAACAATTAAAAGTAACATGTTTTTCAAATTAAACACTTAGACGCTATATTTGGTAGAAATTTTTGAATATCTCACTTTGATATCACATAAAACTATAAAAAAATACTGTTTCACGGGGTTTTACGTATTTTCCCCTTAACAAAAACTCTAATTTTCTAAGAAATTATTGTATAACAAAAAAAATGACATTCTATCAAAAAAAAAACAAAAAATCGTCAATCAGTCTTTGAGGCATAACTGTTTTGTTGTGCATGATGTTTGCAGATTTATCTATTTAGAACATCTGTCACACTTTTCTGATTATTTTTTATCCTTTTTGGACCACATAAATGGCATCTTCCCCTTTTTCGTGAAAACCAATGAATGATTTCATTTCCACAATTTTCGGTTCGATAATATTCTGTTATTTTTTGGTTCGTATTTGTGCCTATAGTGTCGATCATCTCATTTGATATAAGTAGCTGCTATGATTCAATTGGTGACATATTCTGTTTTTCACGGGCAGGACCCACAATACCAGGTAGGTATGATATGATGTTGTGGATTCTGACTCTGAAGGTACGTGGAGGATTTCTGAACCACTTTAATCTATTTTTATCTCGGTAACATGTACCACTTGATGGTTGAGTATCTTCATATTCGTCTTCGTCTAATATATCCCTGTCAGACAACGAATCACATGAGTTAGATGAAATTTCAGGTTGTCGAATTTCGTTGTCGCTTATGTTTTCATCATCACATGGTTGAAAATCGTTCAAACATTCTGGTTCCGAATCAATTTCGTCTAATAATAATTCGCTTATATCATTATCGTATAAATTTAGCGCCGTTATTCTAACAAAATGCCTGACACAATGCAAAATATAAAAGTATACGATCAGAAAAATAGTTACGTAACTGGAATTGTGGGTCCAATTGGACCCAGTGAAAGCACTTACCGCTATTCCAGTAAACTTCAAGAACCGAACGTCCGACCCCCACCGCACCTCGCAACGTCATGAGATTACATGGATGCGCAAGCATCTAGCTTCATACGTTTAAAAATTAAACAGATTTTTTGTCACCGTTGGGTCCAAATGAACTCACGATTCCGGTTAAGGGTTAAATCAAAATTTAAGAAATGCTTTAGTTTGAATATTTTGTCGGCACCTATGTAGATAAAATTCTCACACTATTACAACTCGTTGCTAGACATGCATCAGACATCCTTATTGCAGGTGCTTATTCGGGCGGTAACGATTGGAGCGCGTGGTTGTCTCCTACTATGTATATTTTAACATAACATGAACATATGTATGAAGGTAAAAATAATAATTATAAAAATAATAATATAATATTGATATATTAAATTATAATGTTGCATGTCAGAATTATAATAAAAATGGTTATATTCAGATTCAAAAGGGGGGTGTATTGTAGCTTCAAAATATGCGTCTTTTGCAATTATTTTTTTTATTTAGGGGAAAATACAGAATTAATGAATATGTTATTAAATAAAAGAGACTTATTTTTATTTTGGTAATATTTGTATTTTTTTGTATTGTTGTATTGTATTGTTGATTTGTATTTGAGTTTATAAGATCTATTGTAATTAATTAATATGAATGTATTTCTGGTAAATACAATTTATTTATATATATGTATTGATGCACCTACAGACAAATATCAATGTGATGTTTTGTGGGTCTGAGATGTAAAAAAAAAAACTTTATTAAAAAAAAATAAAAATAAAATTACTTAATATTCTCAGTACTTTAAACGTATTTTGGCACAACTTGTGTGAAATTATTGTACGCTAAAAGCGATACATCAGCCACGTAATTATTTATACACAATTAATAGCAGTGGTGTGCAGTCAGTACAACGAAACGTGAGTTGTATCATGACGTATATTTTGGAAAAAAAAGCGTGATTAAATATTTATTTCGCAGAAAATCATTGTTATCTGAAAGCTTGTGCGAGACCCTTCCGATAGATGAGCCTGGTATTCAAAATCAGAAGATCTGTGCTTTTATGTCGTGTCATCTAAGCTGGTAGGAACAAATCACTCTCAGTCTACTCTTTCGAAAAATTATGTAAAATAGTTCTTTTGCCGAAAAGATCGTAGAGATCGCGAAATGGCTCAGCAGCTTTTCACTATTTCTCGAAGTGGTACAGAATAATGTGGCATATATGTGTATGGTCTTCGAAGCTCACTTAAATTTCCTAACCCTTTTAATAAATTTTATTATGATAAATGTCAATTAAATGTCAAATTTTAAAAACATATTGTTGGGAAAAAACGGTGCATTAATATGCACCAACAATAATAAATTTCCCTTGAAATGTTTCAAAGGAAAATCTGGAAATTATTATTATTAACATAAAAGCAACCTTTGCCATCATTCCTTTTCTTCAATAAAATATAATTGTCCTAATGATAAATTTTATAAAAACGTGATTATGAAAACGTCTTACACAATTGCAACCATATTTATATTTATATAGTCATTTTAGATTTTATTTTATTTGGTGATAGGCTGTTCATTAAGCACCACTTTCGTAAAATATTCACCTTTCAGAAGTTACATTACATTACATTACATAACTGTTATAGTTTACATATTTATGTATATATTTTAAGTTATTTTACATACACACGAGTGTATAATACATATTGTAAAATATTTTAATTTTTGTTCAGAACACCCACACCGTCTGAGAAAACATTAAATCAATTTTAACGAGCATGGAAAAGCATACCTAGTAATAATATATTACAAAACTAGAGAAGCGAAATGAGTACCTAATGAATGGATTGCGTTCTATGTTTACAAAAAAACTATTTATTTAAATCTATTAATAATACGACTTTTTTATTACACATTATATAAAAAGGCACACCTCGCCAGAAATCGACAGATATGTATGTAATAAGTCAGTGAAAAATCACGGGACAAAATTATTGCAGGATTTCGTAGCCGAAAATTCATGAATAGAAAACCATTTTTACTCCCTTTATATTAACTTGTGGCGTCTGCTTGTCTTCTTGTCTGACGAAAAAACTTTGGATCCATTTTAAACCCCTTTCCCGTGATCCGATCGAGCCGAAACTTTGCAAGCAGATTCGTGGCGACGATCAAAAAGATCTATCAAATTTTCGTTAAAAAAAATTAATAAATTTTTGGATTTTTCAAATTTTAAATGGTTTTTTCATGCAACTTATTAAGTTGTATGAAAATATTTCAACGCGTCTGGTAAACGCGAAACCTAATTATAGTGTAATTTTGGATTTTTGGAAATTTTTTATTACTCCCTTTCGTAGCGTCGTCCGACCGAAGCCCAACGCGTAGGTTAAGCGAAAAAAAAATGTTTCAACTAGTAAATGAGAAAGGGAGTATAATAAAAACTTGGTTTTTATGGGTTACTTTTTTAAACTGACTTTATTAAGTCCTAATAAGTAATTTCAGATTAACTTACAAACCAATTTCTTCGGCTTATAACCTAAAGTATATTTACAGCAGCAACTCTTTAATGACGATATTTTTGGTAAATGTTGAATGACGGACAAACGAAAGGATTGACGTTCATTGTTGGTTCATCAGTTTTATTGTAATTCCATGGAGGGATGGACGGACGTTCGTACATTAAGAGAGTTCATAAGTTAAATTACAGAAAGTCGAAGAAATGCTGTATGGTGGAGAAAAGTCTCACGAGGAGTCCTTGGTAGAAATGTTGGTGGCAGAAATGAATAATTCGAAATTAGGAGAGTTGATTAATGTGCTAGGTGATTTACTTATTATACAATTAATCTTTCTCTTTCTAATTTATCCGCCAATCTTGAACGTACTTTATCCCCGAATTGCCGCAAATTGCATTGTTAGCAGTGGCGAGCGCGCCAAAGCTGCGCACGTCACTAAACGAAGTGAACTTTGTCAAGTGCACAGGATTGACAAAGTTTGTCAGTTGCACTTTGTTTATAGGGGGTGTAATGTAAATGGTTTGTGTAACGATAAAATTTAGAAAGGGGTAGTTTTAGTTAAAAGGGCAAAAAGTACTGTTTTAACACAGGGGCGCCTGTAAAATATACTCTGTGAGCGTAGCGCGACGATTTGGAGGTTTTACTAATCGTTCGTCTGTTGACATGCATTTAGCTTTGTAACCTTAACTAACCAGTAACATTTATATTGAAATCGTATCCCGAAATAAACTAAAGTGAGTATACCTATTCATACCTTGTGCCTTTCTTACTTGCTTGCCACACGTTAAATTACACCCCTACGTACGTACATTTCTTCCTTACACTCCACATCAGCAACCCCACCATCGACACAAATTCTGTGTAGATGTATACGTGGAATATACATGGCTACAGCTTATTTCAAAGTAGTGATTGCACGTCGCTGCCATTTACTATTCTGAAAAGAAAACCAATAAGATTATCTAAAATCTCATAAAAATATGTAAAACCGGATTGATTTCGCGCCAAAAATATATATTCCGATATTTTCTTTACAATTTAGTTTTTTTCTGCGATTTGGGATATGCAAAAGCGATATGTCAGCTCCTGAGGCTTTTAAGCCTTACAAGGCGTCCCGGTAGCGGGATACAGGATGTATTAGGAGCATACCTGGCAGCACCCCGTTCCGGGAATGAATACATTGACTGAGATTTTACGGATTGAATTACTTACCCGTTATTGCCAGAAAGGAAATATTTCAGTTATAGACTCCCGAAAATGGTAATTTTGGGCGACTATACTCTGCTACATTGAAAGGAAATGGTAAAGCGAGTTATTCTGAGTATTTCTTGTGCGTCAGATGAAGGGTGATGAGGGAAAATAAACGAGATATAGTATATGCATACTGATTACACGTAAAACGTCAATTTTTTAATTGTATTCTAGGCCATTATGACCCGTCAAAAATGACGCAGATACTTTAATTATATATATTTCGGCCACCGGTTAAGGCTGTGACAACAGCGCTATTTAGAGTAGTGTAGCGTCTTAATAATGTTAATGATTGACATCATTAAAGAGACAATTATGCTTTTTGTTTCTCATACATCGTTATTATATTATATCTCATTATTATTTGAGCCATCATTATGACGGACATTGTTACATACTGAATTATATATTTTGATTAATGATTAATACCAATGACATATGCGATACACATAATAATCATTGTACTTATTAGTTTTAGCTAAAATGAAATTTTATAAATAATCTAATTCAGAATATTTTATTTACAATAAGCGTAAAATAAATGTTTTCATTTTATTTAATAACAATTTTGAGCTGAAATTCTAAAATTCAAAGCACCTTATTTTTAACGGGTTGAATAAAGGGTAAATTAAATATACATTTAAATCATTACAATTAAATACTAATACAAAATTGCAGCGTTATCACCACAAAATTATTTTGTTCTTATGAACAAGTTACGTATTTTGACATTTCGACACCATAATCAACTGGGGAATAGCTAAGACGGTGAAAAATTGAAAAATAAAAGGTTCTAGGATCGACACTGGATTCTTTCTAATTCTTTTAGATTTCAAAAAGAATTTGTAGGCCTCGCCAAGGAGCATATCCGAATAAGAAAAAAGTTTTTTATTAATTGGGTGCAATTTGAAAAAAAATCTTTAAAATAATTTGTTAAACGACTGTTTTTAACAAATGATTTATCACATTAAAAAATCCTTAACCGAACTAACTAACTAATTAATCATCAAGCAGTTTCCCCGTATAGATGAGGGGCCACATTCTTCTATCTTGGAACACCACTTCGACTAAAATCAAACATTTTCTCATGCATGATTTACGGTTGTTGAGGCTTTTAATGGATCCATCCTCCAAAATTTGTAGTATCTAATCGTGCCAGGTCTTTTGTGGACGCCCTCTGTTCCTATTGCCTTCAACACTCGTCTCATTATTTTGTAATAATTCTTCCCTCGCTCATCTTCCACTAAATAAATATATATTCATCGATTTTTGTCTCTATCAAACGTGTACCGGAGAAAGTTGCATCTCAGTGAAGGAAGAGCTTCACGAAAATAGACATGACGCGAAAGAAATTCTTTTTTAAAATTTTCCAATTAAATAACTTGTGATGAACTTAACCTGCCACCCTATTACAAAGAAATAAGAAAGAAAATAATAATTATATCGAATATCTCAAAAGAACTATTTAAGATTAATTTATCGCTTGTGTGCGAGAGAGTTGCGACTGCGCCACTGGAGAAACGAAATTGGTTCAAAAATAAATAAATACTAATGATGGCGTATTGAAGAGAAGTTGACTGCGCCCCTGGCGGAACGAACATTTATGTGTAGGCACGTGATAGGTCCAATTTGAAAGCCTTTTTTGAACCGACCAATCGGCTCTTTCGGACTTTGTAAGAGTATAGGTTTAGAGTCGGGAATGAAAGTTTATAAATAAGCCGACAGAGTGAAAAAACGATGGAGTGTTTGACTGATTTTCACGTAGGAAGTTATGCTGTAGATGACGCTTGGGTTTTGAAAACCTCAGTGGATACAGTATAGTCCCTGACTAAATAATATTAGAAAATAAATTCAAAAATAAAATAACGTGCCTTCGGAACGAGACAGCGGTGAAACCAGGGAAGGAAAGAAGTGGAAAAAAAACAGTGCTTCGGAATTTCGCTCTACACCTACACTGTGGAACCAGGGAAGGAAGGAAGGAAGAAAAAAAAACAGTGCTTCGGGATTTCACCTTTCACATACAGTGAGTACCTTTCATGTTATACATTCCGATGGACTTTTATAACCTTTTCGTTGTTACAAATCATATTTTAGATTCTGTATAGACAAATTAGATTATAAACTATTATTTCAAGTTGTTGAGGTTAAATCAAAAAAAAAAACGGGAACCAATATATTTTAGATTCATTATAAATAATGCAGTTAGGATTGATATAGCATGACTCATCTTGCGATGGCATCGTTCAGTTTTGGTGGAAGCAAGTATGGAGTATAAAGACCACGATATACGTCGGACAATGGGTTTATAAGTAAGGCTTTATTCCCATAAGGGACCTCTGCCCGAAATAACTCATTAGCTAAGACGTTTGGTCCGAAGTCTGTGTTGTTGACCCCTGGAATTAGTTCGGCGTGATTTCTGATGGATCATGGAGTGGAGAAAGACAAGAGCCAATCCATTTTAATCCCATTAGACGTAATTCAAATCATTTTAACGCAAGAGAGGGAGCGAATGAAGTGGGTTGATTGTTTTGGGTTTGCCCCGCTTCTTGCCAAGGAGACGTTCAATCATGAGGACAAAAATCCATAATTACGTGCATATTCCCTACATATAAAGAACTAGTTCTAACTAGGGAATTTCAAAAAGTACAGATGGGTCATTCCTCAATGGGTCGACATTACGCATGTACTTGATTGAAGGAAGAAACTTCTAAGTGAGAGCGCTGTGATTGCGAAATAATTCATTCTGACATATGAACGGGAGGGAGAGAAAGTGAATCGTGTTATTAATTATGCGCAACCGATTCAGGATACACCCCTGAATATTGCGATTTCGTTCGGACGTTAAATTTTGCTTCAATGATATTTGAAATAAAGTATTCCCGTTATCTACACGAATTATTTTGCTCAGATAACTCGTTTAATTATTTTATAAATATAGTCACATGGTCATAGAAAGTTGGCGAGGTAGATTTATTCACTACGCTTTGGATATCTATGAATGTATTGACACATGGTTAATATATTCTGTTCACGTGGAATGTTCCATTGGTTAAACATACTTGTCTTCATTCTACGAGGAGGAATTCACATTTTCAATTACCAAGAAATTATCTTTATACTCCACAGAGGATAAATTGCAATAATCAGCTTTAAACTAATAACCAACATTCTTTTAGACGCAAGGACTCCTAAAAAGAATTAGATGCCACTATTAATATCTTCCAACTTAATCTTTAGACGCAAGTGATCTCTAAAGTTTTGGTATACCTTGGATTTTTCTTCGGAATGCTGACGATTTGTCGAGGCAATGGAACATACTACGTGACTATATCAAGATTTAGCTTCGTATTGTTTATCAAGGTAAAGGAAACGCCAGAGAAAATGTATAGAAGGAAGTTTTTCATGGCCATAAAAGGGGCGGGCCGATGGGGCTCCTTTAGCGCGGAAACCGAGGATATGTCATTACTCACGGACATCAATCCTCCTTTCCATAGATTCATTTTTAAACTTGTTAAATAAATTCCTAACGAGAAAAGTGAAGTACTGTTAGCGACAGACATCACATACTCGGAAATAGACCTATTTTCAAATTATTAGACTCTCGGTTTGCAGATAAATACAGTTTCTACCAAGATAATCAATCCAGAGGCGAATCACTGAAACAATCTGATTATGTGTTTTTCTCCAAACTATAAATTGTATATAGAAGCAGCCAACAAAAGTAAGCAAATTTAAAAACAAAATGATATGTAAATGTGCTTTTTCTTTCAGATATTAATCGTTTCTGTTATGGTTAGTTATGCCAGTAAATGGAAACTCTAAACAATAAATTTTATACGTATTGTAGTCAAGTCCGAGTTAAAATTATAAGTATATTATTATCTTTGTATGTGTAAATATAGAATTTCCAACATGTTTTCTGAAATATTTGGGTTGCCATGTGCGTCACAATAGAGGGGGAGTTATAGACTAAAGACGATATCACGAGCCAATAACTTCGACGTTTTTATAGTAATTGAGTGAGAGTATAGTGATTTATTTATTTATAAATTTGAAAAAAAACGACATCATGAGCCATTTAATAAATAATCTAGTATTGAGACATATCCTGGTAAACTAGGATAAAAGCCATTAGGTAGTATTTGCACTTAACAGGATTTTGATATTAATTAAACATCGATAAGAGACATTACGACCGCATCGCGTTCTTACAAAATAATCCTTTCAGTTCATTCAAAACGGATAATTCTAACCTTTTATCTACGTAGAGATACTAATGGGTTATTATCTATTTTAAAATGTGTATTTCGGAACAGTACGATCGAGATCAGTAAGAGTATTTTAGTTTACGTATCTGAATTTGAACTTATATTAGATGGTTTATTAATTTTGGTTAGATTAAAAAAAAAATTAGTTGGTAGCTTCGGTTCGGTGAGCCAAGGCTCAACCATATATACACGGAAGGTCAGGTTCATCACAAACTGACTTCCTTGTAAAAAATCACCCAATTTTTAACTAAATTTTTCTCCCCAAGGATAATATAACCCCTTTATATAGTAGAATATATCCAATTCCAATCCTCCAGACCATATAAGCGTTCAGAAAAACACTGCGGGTGTAGTTTTTGTATACCTAAAAACATTTATGAATTTTTTACAGAAGAACAAAGGCACATTTATAAACCTATTATAGATGAACAAAAGCATATTTTAATGACAAAACCTATTTAAATTTCATTATTTTTAATTCACCATCAGTACTTTTATTTTCTTACTCGGTGACTGTATTTCTGCTCGGCTTCATTCAAATACCGCAACATGTAAAAAGCTGAAAGCACCCTGAGCTATTTTTCTTTGAGGTTTCCAGCCTTACAGGGGTCGTTAGGCATACTTAATATTATAAATGACAAAGAGATAAATGTTCTGGGTAAACGTAATTGTGAAACATTTTTGCGTTGGTACATTCATATACGGCAACATATACAGGGTTACTTGGAAAACATTAATAATCTCTCAGGACTATAATTCTGCCTTGAGTCGAAAATGAGTCGGAGATGGCAGACCATGTGAGATCAGAAGGACATCACTTCGCCTATGATAACGTAGAGGTGTTACATGTACGCAAAAAAAGAATGAAATTAGATATTCTAGGAAAAATAGAAATTAATCTAAATAATGATAATGCTCTCAACATACAAACACCATCTTTAACATCCCCCCTCCTATCCATATTAGCCCCGCCTTCTTTCACTTTCACTTTCACTTTTCTCCTACCCCTCCCCCGCTCACGACCACCCCACCCCATGTAGTAGATAAAATGTCTTCTAGTTTTAAGTGTTAGTTTCTTACTGAAGATGGTGCAGTAAGCATCGAAAACGTTCTAATTAATTTTTTAATTAAATTGTCATTGGGTGAAGTAAACAACGTTGGGTTTTATTCATAGTTAATTATAATTTCCACAAAATTAATCACGAAAACTCAGAAATATTAATTTAATTTATTTAAATTAAAAATTTTTTTTAATAGTATTTTTGAATTAGAAAACCTTAGTAACTTTGTGTGGTAGCAGTATTATATACTTGACATAACATGATTGTAAATTATGATTTAACATATGTTATTTATCTCAAAATTTTATA
>JADDOH010024135.1:0-50609 GCA_016648135.1 Agrypnia vestita | reverse complement strand
GCAGAAAATGATTTTATTATTATTGGTATCGGCGAGTTAATAAATACTAGCAGGAGTACTAATAAATACTTCGCCGATTGCTTACGTCAGCCGCTTCGCGGCTAATTGTATCTGGCAAATTTCCATTTTTAATTACGGGTAGCTTAGATATAATGAAGATAAAGTATTTATTCAGTATTTCTATAAAAATGTAATTAAAATTTCAACAAACAAAATATTCACGACCGTAAAAAAAAATTCGATCCTGCTAGGATTCGAACCTGGAATCTTCAGATCCGCAGTCAGACGCGTTATCCACTGCGCCACGCATCACAACGGGAACCGTGGCAAAATCATTGTATACAAAGTGAAATCAGCGTATTTATAATATAGATATATATATGTATACACGTATAAAGTCGAATAGCATACGTAATCCATCGCCAAAAAAAGTGATACAAAAAACACTGTTTTGGGTCGCACGGTGGGAGAAATAGGCGTAAACGATGAAACAGGGCCGTACTCTGTCAAACTGTATTTATTTAATGAATGTTAATGTTTTATAGAAAAAAAACGGTGTTATTTTTAATGAGAAAGTACTGCTGAAATTACTTATTATAATCGTAGATGCGGAATTTATTTAAATGTTATATAAATCATTGAATTATAAATAAATAATATGTACCTGTGATATGAAAAAACTTGCTAGCGTTCTGAAACAAGGCTTCAACCAAAAATCTGCAGATCAAACGTCATGACCACTAGACTACCTAGTGCATCAAATAAATTAATTATTATGTTAGTATTTACGTAGTTATACGTTAATGTATTTTATACAATAATATTTGTTATCTTTAATAGTGATGTTTATACATTTATTATATAATAATGGAATAACGGGTTATTTAAAATAAATACGTTATGACCGCCATAAAAGGCATTAATGTTTGTATTTTTTTATAATTTATAATTTTTTCATAATTTTTATTTTTAAACAATCATAATTTTATTTTTAAAACAAATCTACTTACATAAAAGACAAAAAATCTGAATATCCAAAAAAAAACGGTTGATAATTTGCATGATAATAATTTTTGGCTATATCTAAAAAATAAAAAATTTAATCTTTATTTTCAACACAAATTGGTTACTTAAAGCAATCATGGCGCTACACTATTACTAAATAATCGACTTGCATACTTTAATTTTTGATTATGACATTTAATATGTTGCCGCCGCAATTTGTTACCGAAATGCATGTTTTCTTTTTCTTAAAGAGAGTTTACTTTTTCAGAAAATTCCAATTGATTTCATTATTTTCGTTTTCTATAACTTTTTTACTCTCAAAACAATTTCTTATTAATTTTAACATATGGTATGCGTCCAAAGAAATTACAATTTCTTGGTTTGTAGATGGATGCTTAAAAGTTGGCTTTAAATTATTATAGTCAAATGATCATCCTAGAATTTTTGCCATTGATATGTTAACGGGACAGCCGTTAAAAGTTAATGAAACTACTTCTACGCCAGCTGCATGAACTTTTTCTAAACATCCATTTATCAAAGATGCACGCTATTGACCGTTAGGTCCTTCCACATAAAATATGCTAATGGGAGTTTAAAATTCGAATTTATGGCAGTCAAAAAAAAACAAAAAAGCATCTTTTGCTACCGCAAGATCATCATCGTTGATATCGGTACCCATATCTACGTACCCGTAATAATTTTCTCCGTCATATTCGATGTGCTTTCTGATAGCCATTTCATCGAGGGCTAAGTTCGCAACAATTTTATATTCAGTGGAAGAAGATTTTGATCTAAGAGCATCGAAAGCTTCAGAATTCATCCTGGGTTACCGTTTATACTTTGGCATCGAAAGCTTCACAATTCATCCCGGGTTACCGTTTATACTTTGGTACCACCTTTTAATGGACTGTTCCTGGCTGGACACCAAAAAATTCCAAGAAATCACCAAAGTTGATATTTTGCCGTGCGAAGTTCTATGTTGTGTTGCTAAATTGTCTGAAGTTGACAGAAGTTATTTAGTAATTGAGCTGAAACAGTTTGTAGACCAATATGAGACTTTCATAAAGACTGAATGGGATGAAAATAACAAAAATGAACAAGATAAGCCAAAGCTGAATCATGATGTAGAAAAGAGTGAGGATTATGAATTAGAATTGCAAGAAAAGAATTATGTTCACTATTTAGAGAATAAAAAGTGTTTTAGATGTTTAGCGTGCGCTTTTTATGTTGTTTCTGAATTATCTCAATCAGGGCTCTTTACTAATCTTTACATAGATTATAAGTTTATATTAACCAATCCCTATGAATGTTCTTAGGTTTCCACGGCCACTCAGAATCTTCTGGTTTATGTCTTCTGGGATACTATGCCGTAGATAAGCCCTGATGATGGACCCTGCAATGGGATCCGAAACATCGGCCAGAAGACACAAACCAGAAAATAACCCTTCCTTGTTACTTTTGAGCAAATCTTTTCAAAATAAAAAATAATAAAAAATATGCTTAGATCAACTTTAAATCAGGAGTTAATGTCTAATCTTTTATTTATAAATATAATTAAGTATTAATTTAAGTAAGAATTTAATTATCGATGAAGTGGCAAAAACAAGTTAAGAACTTAAGAAAAAAATGATGGTTTAGTGCAGGTACTAAAGGATAAATTAATGTTTTAAAGAGCTTAATATTAATCCTTGAATAAATAGCGTGATTATTTCCAGTATACATAGTATTTGTCAATTACATATTTAACTTATACCTTTGATATTGATATAAAATAGGCCTACTTGCAGCTACGGCTTTGAAGCCACGTATTTGAAATTGCTTGCACATAGCCCCCTGACCCACGTTAATTAGCTCAATCAATGTATGTGAAAATTATAAGATGGCCGGTAGATTCCTGCCTATGTTAAATGTTCAAACAATCATGACCTAATATCAATAGTTATGGAGTATCAAAGATTGCATTTTATATGCAGTATCAAAGATTGCATTTTTTTTTAATATTTCTGACTTATTTTTTGCAAAAAGTTGAACTATCATTACAGTAACTTTTATCGATTATGAAAAATTTATTTGTTTCAATAAAACTTAAATAAAACGATAAAAACCTCGTAAAAAAAAACTTTTTCCAATTTTCGCAAGGTTTTTATCATTTTATTCGACTTGTATTAAAGCGAATAAATTTTTCGTAATCTACATAAGTTACTGTAATGATGATAGTTCATGACAGTTCAACTTTAAAAAAAATGCAAACTTTGATATTGCACATCTCCATAAAATGCAGGGGCCTCTTCACTAGTTCTCGCCGAGGGCCCCCAAGAGTGCCAGTGCGCCCCTGTCGCTCTAGCCAAAGCGAGGTTGGCCGATACGTTGGCTAATGTGTAAAGGAGCCTATACACATTGGCCGAGGTTGGCCCAAAGTAAGGTTGTCCCAATGTGTACAGGGCGTTTTGGCCGTGCGTAGAGACGTTTGCCAAACTTGGCTTGGTAGTCGGTTTTTCGAGCACACATCAAAAGAAAGAGGCGTGGCTCAAGTTGTCAACTTTTTTTAGGGTTGTCAACTTTTTTTACAAGAAATAAAGTATATTTAAGTCTGAGAAGAATATTAAGCAGTATTTTAGAAAAATGAACAGTATTTTATTTATTTAATGTATTAAATACATATTTTTAGAGCTTCTCGCACAACTTATTAATTTACACTCTTTTTAAAAACTTCATACGCCTCACCACAATTATAACTAAAATTAAAATAAATGAGGAGCACATTTTTTATTAAATTAATATTTGCTCTATTTCTATCCTCCCGCCACTTTGCATTCATTACTCAAAAAATTCTTTCAGTAAATGCTGAGGTGGCGGGAACAGAAAGTAGATATGAGACAATTTTAGTAATATTTTTAAATTCTTCTGAGTTGTTTACTAATAAATGTCACTTTTGGCCAGTACTCATTTCAAGAAAATCTTTGTCTTCTGATACTTTTTTATAAATTACTTTGAAATTTGTTAATTCTGTATACAAATCATTCATACTAATATTTCTGTGAGCGTTTCAGTCTGAATAATTTTGATGCTGAAAACAGTATTTTGTATACTTTATTTTTGTTCAACAGTAAAAAGTATAATGTAGTGAAAAACAATATGATACTGTTTTTAACAGTATAGTTGGCAACCCTAGGCTCAGCCGGCAACGCGCAACGCGCTTCGATCATTGCGAGGTTCGCCGACACCGACGTTGGCTAATGTGTAATCGCTGTCCGCCATTTTGCAAGTTTGACGCTCTGCCGAGGTTCCCGGACCGTATACACATTGGCTGAGATGACCCAAAATGACATTGGCCCAATGTGTACAGGGGTTTTTTTGCGCAACTCAGCGAGGTTTGGCCAAACTTGGTTCATATCCATCGTTTGTCGGTATTTGAATAAACTTCAAAGAAAGCATGAGTCATGAAGCTATCGTGGAGCAATGAAAAATTAGTTGTTTGGACAGAAATTAATTATGTGTACAATGAATGAGTTTTATAATTCATATAATTTATTTCAACAACGTTATTTAGTCATAACCAAAATAATTACTATTTTATTTTATTTATTTCGTCAAACCGATTGAAAATAATATACATGAATTATTTTATATTTTAAATATATACGGCTATAAAGGTTTTTACTTTAAAAATTGTACAAAATGGATAAATAATATTTTCAAAAATATTTATTATATTCAACTAGCTGTAACCCGTCAAAAATGACAATACTTTTACATGTTTTTCCTAAGGAATAAGTTTTTATTTATTTATATAAAAAAGGAAAGAAAGAAAAAAAAATACTACTTACTTACTTACCATCACGCCGTTTCCCCTTGGGGGTAGGAAGAGAGGATAGAGCGCCATACTCTTCTGTCCTGACATACAACTCTCGCCTCATCCACATTCATACATCTTCGCATGCAAGCTCGCCGGTTGTTGAGGCTTCTAACGGGACCATCTTTCAGTATCTGGTTAATCTGGTCATGCCACGTATTCCGCGGTCCTGTCTTTCTGGCGCCATCTACATAATATCTTTCTATACATAGCATATATATCTTTCTTACGATTCTTTCCTCATTCATTCGCTCAACATGCCCAAACGATCTGAGCGATCCTTTTTTAATTCTATTATTTATGCTACGTTTAGCTTTACATTCATTTCATCATAAATGGATTTGCCACACCTATGTCTGACGGATCCCATCTTCACTGTATTCAATTTACTTTCGTTCCTCTCCTGCCAGCTCCAGGCTTCACTTCCATACAACAGTGACGGTATCAGAATTCCATTACTTACCACTAGTTTTGCCTCAGTATACATATTTCTATTAGAAACTATTGCGTTCAAAGCACTACATATATAATAATAAATTCAAAGCACTACATATATAAGAATAAAAGATACTACATATGAATAATAAGAATATTTCGTCGCTGTATATATAATTAATCTTATGTGACGTTTTAGTACATTCTGAGATAAACGAATAAAACTGTTTTAAAAAATAATTGCACAGACTAGATTTATAAAAAATATTTTAAATAATTACTAGGCAGACTTTCCAGATAAACGGCAATGTTTTTATTAGTATATCTCCATTATTTATATGAAAAATGTACTAAACGGCAAAAAACGAAAAGAAAAAATTATGTAAAAAATTTTACGTAAAAAAGAGAATGGAAAAAAATTATGTAAAAATTTCCAGGGAAAAAAAGAAAAAAAAATTACGTTAAAAAAATTAAATAAATTTACGTAAAAAATTACGTACAAAAGGAAAAAATTACGTAAAAAATGTATCCACTAGCAGAAAATGATTTTATTATTATTGTTGGTAATATGTTATTACGTCAGCCGCTTCGCGGCTATTTGTATCTGGCAAATTTCCACTTTTAATTACGGGTAGTTTAGATATAATGAAGATAAAGTATTTATTCAGTATTTCTATAAAAATGTAATTAAAATTTCAACAAACAAAATATTCTCGACCGTAAAAAAAAACTCGATCCTGCTAGGATTCGAACCTGGAATCTTCAGATCCGCAGTCAGACGCGTTATCCGCTGGGCCACACATCACAACGGGAACCGTGGCAAAATTATTGTATACAAAGTGAAATCAGCGTATTTATAATATAGATATATATATGTATACACGTATAAAGTCGAATAGCATACGTAATCCATCGCCAAAAAAAGTGATACAAAAAACACTGTTTTGGGTCGCACGGTGGGAGAAATAGGCGTAAACGATGAAACAGGGCCGTACTCTGTCAAACTGTATTTGTTTAATGAATGTTAATGTTTTATAGAAAAAAAAAACGTGTTATTTTTAATGAGAAAGTACTGCTGAAATTACTTATTATAATCGTAGATGCGGAATTTATTTAAATGTTATATAAATCATTGAATTATAAATACATAATATGTACCTGTGATATGAAAAAACTTGCTAGCGTTCTGAAACAAGGCTTGAACCAAAAATCTGCAGACCAAACGTCATGACCACTAGACTACCTAGTGCATCAAATAAATAAATTATTATGTTAGTATTTACGTAGCTATTTAGTACGTTAATGTATTTTATACAATAATATTTGTTGTCTTTAATAGTGATGTTTATACATTTATTATATAATAGTGGAATAACGGGTTATTTAGAAGAAATACGTTATGACCGCCATAAAAGGCATTAATGTTTGTATTTTTTTATAATTTATAATTTTTCATTAATTTTTATTTTTAAACAATCATAATTTTATTTTTAAAACAAATCTACTTACATAAAATACAAAAAATCTAAATATCCAAAAAAAACGGTTGATAATTTGCATGATAATAATTTTTGGCTATATCTAAAAAATAAAAAATTTAATCTTTATTTTCAACACAAATTGGTTTCTTAAAGCAATCATGGCGCTACACTATTACTAAATAATCGACTTGCATACTTTAATTTAATTTTTGATTATGACATTTAATATGTTGCCGCCGCAATTTGTTACCGAAATGCATGTTTTCTTTTTCTTAAAGAGAGTTTACTTTTCCAGAAAATTCCAATTGATTTCATTATTTTCGTTTTCTATGATAACTTTTTTACTCTCAAAACAATTTCTTATTAATTTTAACATATGATATGCGTCCAAAGAAATTACAATTCTTGTTTTGTAGATGGATGCTTAAAAGTTGGCTTTAAATTATCATAGTCAAATGAGCATCCTAGAATTTTTGCCATTGATATGTTAACGGGACAGCCATTAAAAGTTAATGAAACTACTTCTACGCCAGCTGCATGAACTTTTTCTAAACATCGATTTATCAAAGATGCACGCTATTGACCGTTAGTTCCTTCCACTTAAAATATGCTAATGGGAGTTTGAAATTCGAATTTATGGCAGTCAAAAAAAAACACTAAAGCATCTTTTGCTACCGCAAGATCATCATCGTTGATATCGGTACCCATATCTACGTACCCGTAATAATTTTCTCCGTCATATTCGATGTGCTTTCTGATAGCCATTTCATCGAGCGCTAAGTTCGCAACAATTTTATATTCAGTGGAAGAAGATTTTAATCTAAGAGCATCGAAAGCTTCAGAAATAAATCCCGGGTTACCGTTTATACTTTGGTACCACCTTTTAATGGACTGTTCCTGGCTCTACCCCAAAAAATTCCAAGAAATTCAAAGAAGAACCACAAAAGTTGATATTTTGCCGTGCGAAGTTCTATGTTGTATTGCTAAATTGTCTGAAGTTGACAGAAGTTATTTAGTAATTGAGCTGAAACAGTTTGTAGACCAATATGAGACTTTCATAAAGACTGAATGGGATGAAAATGACAAAAATGAACAAGATAAGCCAAAGCTGAATCATGATGTAGAAAAGAGTGAGGATTATAAATTAGAATTGCAAGAAAATAATTATGTTCACTATTTAGTGAAAAAAAGTGTTTTAGATGTTTAGCGTGCGCTTTTTATGTTGTTTCTGAATTATCTCAATCAGGGCTCTTTACTAATCTTTATATAGCTTATAAGTTTATATTAACCAATCCCTAAGAATGTTCTTAGGTTTCCACGGCCACTCAGAATCTTCTGGTTTGTGTCTTCTGGGGTACTATGCCGTATACACATTAGCCCTGATGATGGACCCTGCAATGGGATCCGAAACATCGGCCAGAAGACACAAACCAGAAAATAACTCTTCCTTGTTACTTTTGAGCAAATCTTTTCAAAATAAAAAATAGGCTTAGATCAACTTTGAATCAGGAGTTAATGTCTAATGTTTTGTTTATAAATATAATTAAGTATTAATTTAAGTAAGAATTTAATTATCGATGAAGTGGCAATTTAATTTTCATTATCGATGAACTTAAGAAAAAAATGATGGTTTAGTGCAGGTACTAAAGGATAAATTAATGTTTTAAAGAGCTTAATATTAATCCTTGAATAAATAGCGTGATTATTTCCAGTATACATAGTATTTGTCAATTACATATTTAACTTATACCTTTGATATAGATATAAAATAGGCCTACTTGCAGCTACGGCTTTGAAGCCACGTATTTGAAATTGCTTGCACATAGCCCCCTGACCCACGTTAAGTAGCTCAATCAATGTATGTGAAAATTATAAGATGGCCGATAGATTCCTGCCTATGTTAAATGTTCAAACAATCATGACCTAATATCAATAGTTATGGAGATATGCAGTATCAAAGATTGCATTTTTTTTTCAATATTTCTGACTTATTTTTTGCAAAAATTTGAACTATCATTACAGTAACTTATATCGATTATGAAAAATTTATTTGTTTCAATAAAACTTAAATAAAACGATAAAAACCTTGTAAAAAAACATTTTTTCCAATTTTCGCAAGGTTTTTATCATTGTATTCGACTTGTATTAAAGCGAATAAATTTTTCATAATCTACATAAGTTACTGTAATGATAGTTCATGACAGTTCAACTTTAAAAAAAATGCAAACTTTGATATTGCACAGCTCCATAAAATGCAGGGGCCCCTTCACTAGTTCTCGCCGAGGGCCCCCAAGAGTGCCAGTGCGCCCCTGTCGCTCTAGCCAAAGCGAGGTCGGCCGATACGTTGGCTAATGTGTAATCGCTGTCCGCCATTTTGCGAGGTTGGACGAGACGTTGGCTCTGCCGAGGTTGGGCCAATGTGTGCAGGGCCCTTTATGGCGTAAATATGCGAAATTCAAAACAATATAGATGTTCGCTTTTAACGTAGAATACGTTTATTCAGCGAATACCGCAGCATAATTTATCAAGTAAATTGTGTTAAATATTTCATAGCATTTTTAAGTGCTTTCACTGGTACCTTGTATTATATCATTCTAAAAATTTTGAAATAATAAGATTTGGAGTATCGATCCTGGTACCTCTCGCCAGAAATATTGAAGTGGAGGCCCTGGATATATAAAAGGAGTATCGAAAAGCCACCAGAGCAACGACATTATATCGACGAGGAGGGATGAAGACAGAGACGACTGAAGAAGTTGGAAGAGGCCTGTATCCAGCAATGGAGAGAAGAAGGCTGAAGATGAACCTCTCGCTGAGCCAGCGCTTTGCCAACTTACCAACCCCTTAATGAACTGTGGTGTCTGTTGTAAGTAGGGGAAGGTGGTGTCAAAAGTAACAAAATAGACATTCTGGTTTATAACAAAATAATTAACCGGTTAAATTACCTGATTTTTTTTTTCAAAGCACTTCCATATATTTAGGAACTAAGTGTATGGTTAAAAAAATTGAAGGTATTAAGAATTTTTGTTTATTTGAAAATTAAAAAAAGAAGAAAACTGTTACATTTGACACCACAGTGGTGTCGATAGTAACACTCGTGGTGTCAATTGTAACATAAGTCGCACAAAACATAATGTATCTACTTATTTTTATTAGGTATATTTTTATGTACTAAATGACTATAAAGTTGTAAGATACATAAAAACAAAACAAATTATCTAATTATAAAAACCAAAATTTATAAAATAATTAGAAAAAAATCTAATTTAATATGCTTCCCTAAAATAATTTTAATACCGTGAAAGTAGTTCAAATTGCTCAATGATTATCAGATTCACAATTGAAACACATAATTTAATTGTTTGGTTTGGGCACAATTCTCATGCGCCCATAATTTGCAGGAGGAACACTGGATCCAACCCTCTTTGCTTGTTGAATATGGTTTGGTACAAATAACATAAAGCATCATCAGTTTCTTCTTTTTTCTCGGTTATTATACAAGTTTTTGTTCTTCTTTTACCTTGCTTATTTTTTGCAGCTTTGTTACTCAATACGAAGGATTCCTTCTGATAAATGCAATCAGCTAATCTTTCGAAGCCATACCAACTTCATCCCAACCAGTGGGATATGTCAGAGTTGAGTTGTTGATGTTATTGGAGTAATAGTTGTTGATAATTTATTTTGACTAACAAACTAACTAACCATCACGCCGTTTCCCCGCAGGGGTATGCAGAGAGGATTGAACACCACACTCTTCTATCCTGGCACACCACTTTTGCTTCGGCCACATTCATACATCTTCTCATACAAGTTCTACGGTTGTTTGCGGCTTTAAATAGGGCCATCCTCAAATACTTGTAGTATCTGATCGTGCCAAGTCTTTCACGGACGCCCTCTATTCCTATTGCCTTCAACACTCGTCTCATGTATGCATGAGCCTCATGCAATTATGGCCAAAAAGAATCTGTCAAAGGAAGCAAGACTAGCGGTACATAATAGCGTTCTAGTGCCAACCCTGATGTATGGAAGTGAAGCCTGGAATTGGCAAAAGAGGAATGAAAGTAGACTGAATGCGGTGGAAATGCGGTCACTATGACGCTTGTGTGTAAAATCTTTGGTCGATAGAGTGAGGAATGAAAAAATTAGAATTTATTAAAATTCACAGTAGTCAGCTAATTCTTTTTCTGATTAGATAATAGCTTGTTGTGGGGTAGATATCCTAATACTGGGACAGATCCATCTTTTTTGATGCGTTCCATGTATCTATGAGGAGATACGTGTCATATTTCGATATGCTTGGCTGCTTTTCTTATTGACACGTTTCCATTTTTTTATAAAATCTTTTATAAAAGTGTGCCTTCTCAAAGGTTTCTTTGGATGTTTTCCCCTATTTGTCTTTCGTTCTCTAGGTTTAACCATTTTTAACAACCAGGAACCCAAAATGACATTAACTTCCAATTACATTACATTATTATCTCGAAGGTGTCAAGTGTAACATGTTACAATTGACACCCTTTACACTGTTACAATTGACACCTTTCGCCACATTGCATTAAGGTTATGTTTTATCTTAAACTATTAAAAAAACTGTTAAAATATGTACACATCATGATAATAAACAATATTCTGAATACTAACACACAATAAAACAATAAAAAATACTTACACTTTGACGAATACAAAAAGGTGACTATTTAATGATTTTTTTACTTCACTAGGCCGAAATACGATGATATCCAATATACCGATACTTTCAAACTGATGTTAACGCAAAATGGCGTTCTTTGATAGGTATTGATCCCGTCTAATAGACGGTACTGATTGTCCCATTAAATGACCAATATTTAAAAATATACGGCGACTGTTACAATCGACACCTGTTACTATTGACACCACCTTCCCCTATACATAAATGCTGATTTTTTTGTAAGATTTTGATGATTTATGTTTTTGGTATACTTATAATTCATACATGCTTGATATTATTTTTTTAATTATATTTGAAATGGATTTCCTTATTAATTTTATAACGAACTTTTATAACTAAAGAGCTTAAGATATTTTTTCACCATATGTTTTCACATTCATTCGTATACATCAGCAGTGCAGCGGTTAACATTTCCATCTCTCACTCGGCAGACCAAGGTTCAGTTATCGCCAGGGAGATTTCATTTATTAAACTTAAATGGTAAATATTTTTAAAAAAAACTACACAAGACGGTAGAATACATGTGTCAGAAATATGTACGATTAACGTGAATTCCCACACTATTGTTGAAGTGTAGTTCATATCACCCGCGAGATAAGCTTAGAATAACTAATTTGAAAAAATATGTCCTTACTTTATTATTTTTTAAGAAATGTATTTTTTTTGGCTGAACTCATTCACAGGATAATTTGTGAATATTAAAAAAAAGCAATTGTTTTTTCTTTCAAAAATGTTATTATTCAAAATATCGTTGTGGTAATTTTCAGATTACTATTTTTTAAAAGGTAGATAAATTAAAATAATATAACATAATTTATATATATTTTTTTAATGGGACAGTAACAGAATACTGGGAACAAGATACATAAAAAACAATTAGAAGTGTTAAAAGTGTTGTATAAAGGCTGCTGTAGCAGTATGTATATTTAGTGTATCAATGTAGTGTGATAATCTAAGAACATGTAAATAAATAATTGGTTTATTTTGTTCTATGGGTTTAAGTTATTGTCAAGAAAATTGGTTGTAAAAGTGACTTTTTAAATGCTGATAGGGTATCAAGCAAGAATATCGGCATCAACTTTAAGGTCAGCCCAATACGTATTATATGTACGACATATTCTTGTGACGGGAGAAAAATAACCAACACTGTTACAATGCTGGCTTATTGTAAAGAGCTCTGTATTTCTTATATGGGGCTCAACATGCAAATTTATGTCAGAGAGAATCAATAGGTTCACTATTAATAAGGTGACGTATTAATGGCAGATGAGAATGGAAAAACAGAATATCACCTTAATTACATTAATAACGTAAAAAATACGGAAGTTAAAGCATAAGTTTTAAAGAAAATGTAAGAAAACACTAATGTTGACTCCTTTTTAATACTTAATTTTTCTTCATATGCCAAATATTAAGTAAAATATAAGATAATGTGTTGATATAAAATCATGCAGCCGTGCTTAATTACATAACACCGCAAATGAATATGATTCTGTATAAAATAATCGGTCGTCAGATGGCGTCGCCACCGGAACGGCACATTGCGTATGTAAATAATATCGATAATATATCTTATTCTATATTTTTTATCTTCATTAGCTAAGTTAAGCATTGTGGTAGATCAATTCCCTTTTTTAAATTAGCAATTATCTCAACATTAAAAATTATTAAACAATAAAAAATTACTGTTGAATTCCTGGATCAACAGTTTAATCATGAAAGAATTGTATTATCGTTAAATTCCTGGAACGATAGATTAAGATGACCTTAATTCCGAGTAGCCCTCGGGGAAAAGTAGCCGTAGCGCGGTGCCGCTTGTGGGTAAACAATAAAAAGATTTATCGCTCCCCGAGGGGCGATAGTCTGTGGCCTCGGGACATCTTCCACCGCTAAACTGTGGACACCCTATTGCGCTGCTCGGATCACGGCTCCTGGCTCCATCCAAAGTTCGATAGTCTCCCGAGGATGCTCAGCTGCGCAGCGCGCCGCGGAACTTGGCCACGAGCGACAAATTGGAAAACAATAGAATGGAATGAGGCGTAATAGCGCGGTAATTATGCACAACGAGAAAGCCAATAGGCATACGATATTGTCACCATTATATTTCTTCCAATGTTTACAAAGAAAACCATGGATTTACTGAAGACTTTCCTGTCGTGAAAAAAAAATTTAAGTATGAACTAACTAAAATAATAATCTGTGAAATGACCCACCGAAGAAATCATTTAGAAAATCCTACTGAAGTGTGGATTTAAGAATGAAACCGTTAATATGATCCTTGGCTTTTCGAGAATTTCAGGACGAATTTTTTAAAAATTTAGTAATGTTTCGGGTTTTCCCGAAATATGCTTCAATGCTCAAAGGTCGTGTGACAGTTCGACACCACTCCAATGGGTATCTGTCATACGACAGTATTTTTTTAAATATGCAACCCCTATATCCAAAAATATTGTGCACCCAGATACTGATAGAAACGAATGCTGATTTGGACGGAAAATTTTAGGCTTAATTGCAATTTTATAAAGTATTTTCATACTGTATCTAATGCGGCTGCGATCTAATAATAATTGATATCTTTTGCTCAGCAAAAAAAAAAAACAATTGAAGGCGTCCCTATAAAAAGGGTTTATATGCAAAAAATAAAATTTTATAGAAAAGAGAAAAAACACCGAAATAAACAAGATTTTTTTATTATTGAAGTTATCTTCTTTTGGCGCAATTCGGATAATTTTTTATATTGTAACGGAAGTAGCGTACGCGCAGCGCGCTCATTGTAGCGGGAAACATCATGTAGCGGGGCGTGTAGCGAAAAAGCGAGGCCACGATATGCACTTGAAACTACTGTTCCAGTAATACCTAAATAAAAGAATTTCGTTCGAATTTACGGCTAATAAAAAGAAATTACACGGCTGGAGAAAGGCTCTAACCCCGGACGCGTGGACTGTAACGCGGCGACTAACCGACATACACCACTTCTCCGTGCCCCGTCAAAAATATGTTATACTATATATACAAGGGCTTAGCTAAGTTCTACGTTCGACGTTTGACAGGGTTTTTATTATTAAGTACAATACTTAAATAAATAAATAATACTGTATTATGTTCCGTGATTCTTCACGGGTGTACGGCTTGAAATTAATAACGACTTTTGCGTGTTCTGATTTCATATCACACTCTAATTATCTAAAGTTGTCATTCCAGCAAGTTACGGAGAGACAACGAAATAATTATATTTAGATTAGATATTCGAGGTCACATTTGTGTATGAGTTTTCGCGAACTCATGACATTTTTTATACAAATCCACTAGCTGATTTCATATTTGGAAAAAATTATACAAAAATAATATAAATTATCAAAATAATACACATATTTTGCTCATTTCATGTATGCCACATTTCATCAATCGTCACCGTGTCGTGGTTAATTTCCAAGCAGACCGCGTCTCGCTAATTCCACACGACTGAACTTTGATGTAGAAACTGTCAAGAATATATTCTCAACTTCCAGTTATACTATTCATGCTATTATTTGTCAACACGTCCCATATTACCAACAGAATGAGCATATTACATCGAATATAACATGGATTAATGTCCCCCTCCTCCATATAAGAAATTGTGACACGAATCACATTCTAAATATTAAATTTACTTAAAATCTGGTAAAATATCTGTAACTGAAGATTACGGACTCAGGGTCCCACGTCAATGAGCTCCACAGACATATTTTATTACGAAAATGAAAAGACAAAGTACCACATTCACTCGCCATTGCCTGGCTATATAGGCCTAGCATTTAATGCAGTAAATTTTTTGAAATTTTAATCAAAACTCATCATCTACACTTGTAGTCAAAATTAATATATATATATATATATATATTTTTAATGGAAACAATTTTTTAATTAACTTCCCCTGGTTTTTAAGAATAAATTCTTTTAATATAGTCTATACAGACTTCCATTCAAGTGTCGTATATAATTAACTTCATCTCTGTGAGATTTCTATAATTGTGGCACATAAAAGCAAAGGCAGCAATATCGAGTAAAAAAATAATGCAGACATCGAGGATTACTAATTTATAATGTAATGAATTCGAGATTTTATATGAAACGTAGCCTATAAATTTATAGGAAACATGTTTTTATAAGAGATTGATACATAAAATCGAGAATTCAGTACATTTTAAATTAGTCATCCTAGGTGACTGCATTCTAAACATTTTTTAATTTTTTGGATATTGCTGTCTTTGTGAACATACCTACCCCACAATTTATCTTAATGTCAAATCATATAAAAAATATACAAAAAATATTTTTTAATTTAACTTATATACCATTCTATGTGTGCAATTACTAAAGGAGGACAAAAATAAAAAATTTAAATCAATGAGATATGATGAAAATTTTCTGTGTATAGTTTAATGGGATATTCTGCCGTGTATATGTGACCTCTCTGGCCAGCGTTTCGGATCCCATTGCAGGGTCCATCATCAGGGCTGATGGACCCTGCAATGGGATCCGAAACGTTGGCCAGAGAGGTCACATATACACGGCAGAATATCCCAGAAAACTATACATAGAGAATTCTGAACGGCCGTGAAAATCTAAGGACATATTTATGATGAAAATTTGTTGGGGTATTTTGTTTATTTTGAAATGAAGATGAGTGTGACAGCGAATATTCATGTTATTTGTAGAATTAATTGAAATTGCAGGCAAATTCAATTAGTTCTCCGATTCGCTAGGTAAATAAATGTTTGATTTTAATTGCTGTAACTTTGCTGTTCATAAAATATCTAGCCACTGTAGTGTAGAAATGCACGTGCCGCGGCGCCGTACTCAGGACTTCCGGCGGATGCACCCAAAGCGTCGCCGGACGTAGCCTTTTTGTTGAACTTCTGCTTTGTTGGAAGAGCTTCAGAACGCTCGTGCGGGTTACTTTGCAGAGGGTGAGGCAGATATTATGCAGCCTGCTACCTCACCTTCCACCCCGAGCCCGTGTGTTGTGTCGTAACACGTTTCACAATTTACCTCGAGAGTGCTACGGGAAAAAATGTAGCTGTCTATCTGGTGCTGAGATAAATTTACGACTCGGACCTTGTTAAAAACATTTTTTATAAACAATTAAAAATAAAATACATATTGTTTATAATTTCTTTTTGAATATATACATTTTTTTGTATTTTCTGGGGTATTTTTCCGTGTCTCTAAAACCTTTCTGGTTAACCTTTTGGATCTCATTGCAGTGTCTATTATCTGCTTCTTTTTCAATTTTTAAATTCCTTTTTACTCCCTTTATATTAACTCGTGGCGTCTGCTTGCTTGCTTGCCGGCTTGCCGTCAACAAAAACTTTGGATCGATTTTTGACTCTTTTCCCGTAATCCAATCGAGCTGAAACTTGGAAAGCAGACTCGTGGCAACGATCAAGAATCTCTATCAAATTTTGTTAGAAAAATAATAATTATAGTATAATTTCGGATTTTTAGAAATTTTATTGGTTTTTTCAAATTGAAATCATTAGAAAAGTTTGATTACGGCGGCCCGATAACGTCGCGGAATATTTTCTAAATTTGAATTACTCCGTTGGTATGCATAATAGGTACTTCACTACGAATGTCGAAAATCTAAATTGACTGACAAATGTTTTTAGAATTTAATCTTCAAAGCATGAAGTGTCTTATTAAAGCTCGAAACATCTGATATTTTAAAAATATATTAAATTACTGTAAGTTTAGTGTTATGTTATATGTTTTAATTCGTAATAAAGGGAGTATAATAAAAACTTGGTTTTTATGGATTACTTTTTACATGTTTAAATGAGTGGATGACTTCCTTCTTTGTCTATAATAAACTTGCACTAATATTGCATCTTAGTCACGATGGAAGAGCTCTACGGGAATGTACATGACTCGGTCATTTTGCTTTTTTTTTCAAAAATTTTCTAATAAAATTTTAGTTTAATACATACTTACTTTAATACGTTCCAATAAAAAAATATAAATATTTATCTTTTAAAAAATCACCCAATTTCTGCCTAATTTTCGTGGTGTAGTCCCTTAAGAACTGAACGCTTCACTTGTCTGCATTAGAAATTTATTAACTTGTAAAAAATTAAATATGAATTGACCCGTGCTGCGTTAAATCATTTTCACACATTAAAGCCTCATTCCCAAAATGAAGCCCACTTTATCTCAAATATTACATTTTACTGTCGTTTACGACTCAGCGAAAAATTGTTTTTCTCCAAATATTTTTTATGTTAATTATCATTTCTAGTCCTTTCTCATCTTAATTCATCGAGATAAAACTATCCCGCGCGGAGGTCGCGATATCTGTAAGATCTCGCCGCCGATCGGTCTTTAAATTTCGCACGCAAATCGTTTCGCGTCAGCACATCCCGGCTGACTGTTGTCTTCCCGGGATAAAATGGTTGGGCGCCAATTAAATTGGAATTAATCCCGGGAGACGGCGCCGAGGGCGGCGTAATGTTAGTTGGCTGTGACGGGCCGCCGGCTCTTATAAATGGGTCCATTATTGGAAATCATCCCCGCTGGGCGCGGGGTAGCTAAATTTGATGAAAACTTAATCCGTTTACTGGTTTTTTCACCATCGATTTATTACATTTTATTTACGGATGAGTAAAATGGAAAAAATATTTTTATTTTAAAAATCCCAATAATAATAATTTCGTTGTTGTCTGTCTGTCAGTAACTTACTGTAACGTCCATAACTAAAAAAATTCTTAGTTTCTTTTTCCTTTCTTTTCTTTTTTTATGATTATTAGTCTTTTTATAAATAAATACTAACTTACTCTAAGAACGTCATTTTTTAAGGATTATAGCTAGTTTTCTGGGATATTCTGCCGTGTATATGTGACCTCTCTGGCCGACGTTTCGGATCCCATTGCAGGGTCCATCATCAGGGCTGATGTGTGTGAAAACTATACACGGAAGATACTGAACGGCCGTGAAAACCTAAGGACATTTTAGGCCAAATAATGATGAAGGGACCGTTGGCCCTTAACGTTGATTAATCAATAAGTAGAGGTTTTAAATAAAGCATTTTCTTTTTATTAATAGAACTATAGATTATTTATTCATTAATCTATTCTTCATTGGTTTACAAGAATAGCCCGCTTCTTGTCTATTATGTCTGTCTAGATGGCAGATAAAAGGATTTTATTTTACAACTAGCTGTTCATACCCGGCGTTGCGCGGGTTAAGGATTAAGTTTAAAATAAATTTATGAGGGTAAATGAAGGGTCGATTCGAACGGTATAGATTCCCCTGATATATCGAAAATATATCAGGGGAAGGGGAAAGGGTAAAAGAATAGAGAGGATATGTACAGAGGATATTACACCAATGTTAAACGCCGAGTCCTAAAGAATAATTTTGCAAATTTTGAGTACGATTGGTCAAACGGTACAGATTTGCATCGAAAATATGTCTGGGGGAGGGAAGGGGTAAGCGAATAGGGGGAAAATTTGTCTAAGTTACCCGCCGTGTCCTGAAAAATAAGTTTCCAAATTTTGAGTCCGATCGGTCAAACGGTACAGATTAGCATCGAAAATATGTCATGGGTAGGGGAAGGGGTAAGATAATAGGGGGGAAATATCGCCTATGTTAAACGCCGAGTCCTAAAGAATAAGTTTCCAAATTTTGAGTCCGATCGGTCAAACGTTACAGATTTGCATCGAAAATATTTCAGGGGGGGGGAAGGGGTAAGAGAATAGGGGGAAAATGTTGCCTATGTTACCTGCCGGGTCCCAAAGCATAAGTATGCAAATTTTGAGTCCGATCGGTCGAATGGTTCAGATTCGCATCGAAAGTAGGTCAGGGGGAGGGAAAGGAGTAAGATAATAGGAGGGAAATGTTGCCTATGTTACCCGCCGGGTCCCAAAGCATAAGTATGTAAAATTTGAATCGAATCGGACAGACAGACACACAGACAGACATTGACTTTTATAGGTATAGATATATCAAAATCGATAATACTAGGTATATTCGAAATATGAAAATGTTTATATTTCGAAGTTACCTACAGTATATGTTTCATACAATGAATAAAATATATTTGGAGTATAAAAGCAAACGCAGGAAAATATCCAAAAAATTAAATAAATGTTTTCAATGCAGTCGTGGAGGATAAATAATTTAAGATGAACTGATTTCTAGATTTTATGTTTCTATCCCTTCCAAAATCATGTTTCCTTTAAATTTATAGGCTATGTTTTCTATAAAATCTCGAAGTCAGTACATTATAAATTATTTATCATCGATGACTATTTTTATACCCCACGTATATAAATATATTATTTTACTCTTTCGTGAATTTCTTAAAGCCTAATAATAATTCATGGTTCATTTCACAACTGATCGGGGATCCCACATTTTTATTTCTTGTCTGACCGTTCGACCGATTACATGCGTTTACCTTTGTAACCTCAACTAACTTATAACATTTATTTTGTAATCACATATTTGAAACCTGAAATCATTCGAAATAAGCAAAAATAAGTATATATTCTTACTACCTTGTGCCTTTCTAACTTGCTTGCCACAAATTACGCTTTACCTCAACATATATCGCGACTCATGCATTGAACACCGCGAGATTATCTAGGTAGATTCGGACTTCTTGCTCGCACTCTACAAATTGGTGACCGTCACCATCTTTACTAACTCAACCAAACATGGAAACGAAATGACATATCAGCAATAAATAAATGTTTGAGTTAAGTTATCTCAAAAAATCGTCATAAACTGCAACATTAAAAAAAATTGGCATAAAATATCAATTACTCATTTACTAAAGCTCTAATCATTGGAAAAATTAATTTTGACGATCAATGGTGATCGGTTGACGATCGCTCGCTCTCCCCAAATATTCTGATTGTAACCGAATTTCAACGAACGACATATCTGGTTTATGTGATTACTGAAAATCACCCTTATTTTACTCTTACGTGATTTTATGATGCATCTCTCAGGGTGTTGCAGTGCCGCGATAGGAATATGAATACTAAGCAGAATATTTGACGGACGATTGTCCGGTGGTAACGAATATCGTAAACGCAGCAGTGATATTCGTCGGTCGACATATCTGGTGCATGTGAACGCGACAAGGAACCCTAACAGCGTCACGACTGTTGATACTAAACGAATGCATCCCCAGGGTGTTGGAGTGCAATGCAGGGAATGTTGGTGTGCAGCAGATATATCGGTAGCAACGTGCAGGAGTAGCATTTTACGAATACTCGGTGCTCTTAGTAGAGTGAATTCTACAGATATTTTACGTTGGAAATGCATTTCGGCTTTATTAAATTCACATTATCCAGTACGTGGAGACAAGGAAAATTATAAAAAAAAACACGTTTTAGTGAAAATTTTATTAATTCAATATAACCAAAACTGCTTAGTTAAATATACAAACGAAGAAATATTTACAGCGCAAATTTTTACAATGTAATAACACATCATTATGTATAAGTTCAAAAATATTTTAGCCATAATTAAAGCAATGTCACGTTTCGACTACAAGGTGTATTACAAATAAACAAAAACATTTGTATTATATACCTAAAGAGAATTATATGTTTTAAAAAAAATTAATAAAATCTTTAATTAAAGAGGAATAGAAAGTAGAAAAAGATAAATGGTGAAATAAAGAATAAAATTAAATTAAAGGGTAGTGGAATTATGGTTGAAGCAGAGGGAAAGCTACTGATACTAGTTATTGAAGATATTAAGATACGACGACAGTCCTTACATAATCTTGAACATCTACCAAAAATTCGTTTTTGCCCTTTTTGTATACAATGTGAAGAAATTACTCTCGCCCGTGATACAAAATTTAAAAAAACTTTTTTCAGAAAAAAAAACTACGTAGAAACGGACAAATACGCTCCTTTTGTACATAAAGCCAAGCTCCAATTTTTCACTCAAAGAGAGTTAGCAAGTCACCTGAAAAAATATAAATAAAATATTTTTCATTATTTTCAATTATATTTTTCGAGATATTTCAAGTAATTATTAATTTATTTATGTAGGTACATACATAAAAGAAGAAAAAACTGGTTATTTCTTAGAGAAATATAGTAAAATAATGAATATAATTAATGTACACGAAAACTTGATGGTACGTAGAATATGTATGACGTAACATCAAAAAGGCTTTGTTTTTGATACTTATCGAATATATTATTTGGGTGGAGATATGACATCCGTTGGACTATTCTTAATTAAATATAAAAGCAATACATTAATGAATTACATTAATTCTTCACAAACAATGTAAGGCATGTTTAATTTTGCAAGCTGAACATAAAAACCTTGCCCGGAATTCGGATATAATATTTAAATATTATTTTAGAAAAATGAATGTTGCGGGAGATCCCATTTATGATACAGAACATCCCGCTGAGATAGAGATATGACATGGACAACGTCGCGCGTCGTCTACGTGTATGAAAGAAGAAAATTAGTAGAACTGTTGATGAACTCGGCTCGGTCAAAGTTTGAGAGGCTGTGATTAATATTGTAAGGAAATGGTAAAAAAATATTATATACAGAATCCCTCGTATTGTGTTAACGACGAGAGTACCATGGAAGCCTCTATTACATTCTAGAACACCCTACAGCACTGTTAAACCGTCTACAAACGCCTGGCCAAACGTAGATGTGACGAGAACCTTTCTTGTAAAAAACAAGAAAGCAAAGGAATCTTCTAGGAGGTTCGATACCAACGTGATTTGGATATAAATACCGGAACTACGCCGCGGCACGAGAGTCTTGTTTTGACAGATCGTTCAGTGGATGAGTCACGGACAATGGCCAGGTGAGTTCAGTCGTGAATTTCGAAGCGATAGATACCGAGCGAAATAAATAAGTGCAACTTCTATGTGCGAAAATTGAATGTGCTAACGAGCGATAAATAAAGTTTTTTCCAGCTATAATAAAGTGTTCATGTACAAGGACAAAATAGTGTGATTTAAAGAATAGCCTTAGGTTACTTCGCGTTTTGTGACTTTATACATTGAATAATTAACTAATGAATAAAAACTAAATCGCTAATTAATTTCAAGTGTTTTCTTTTGCCACACGCATCTCTTCCCGCAGCGGCCTTCTGTAATATTATTGATAAATAAATATACACACACGTATTTGGCCCTTTGATGTTGATAAAAGGAGACATAATGAAAACTATGAAATTCTGCCATTTCTGAATCATTTTTGTCTCGTAGAGTCCAGTTTATTATATTCAAATCGGACCACTTCTGTCTGGTCTGGAAATTTATTTATTATATTTATATTATATTATATTATATTATATAGCATATACAGTGAATACGAAGAATATCATTTTACATTTGATATTTAAAATATTTCTGAAACTTTCGTTATTCTGTCATTCCGAGGTTTTACTAAATGACAAGATCATCCTCAACAAAATTTAATTTATTTTTTACAAAAAAAAAAATCTGTACCTGGTGCTCTCTAAGATAACATATCAAAAATCGCATCAACAGAATATATTTATAGAGGATATATGGTATATGGTGGTATTCACTAACGTACATATACAGGGTTATTTGGAAAACATTAATAACCTCGCAGGACTATACTCCTGCCTTGATTATGAGTCGAAAATGTTCAGGCTATTATGACTTAATATCAATAGTTAAGGAGATATGCGACATCAAAGTTTGCTTTTTCTTTCAATATTTCTGACTTATTTTTGTAAAACGTTGGACTATCATTACAGTAACTTATATCGAGTATGAAAAATTCATTCCCTTTAATACAAGTCAAATAAAAAAATAAAAACCTTTGGATTCCAATTGGAAAACATTCCAATTGGATTTTTTTCAGGGTTTTAATAATTTTACTTAATTTGTATAGAAACGAATGACTTTTTCGTAATTGATATTAGTTACTATAATGATAGTCTAACGTTTTACAAAAAATAAGTCAGAAATATTGAATAAAAATGCAAACTTTGATATCGCTTATCTCCTTAACTATTGATATTAATGGTCATAATAGCTTGAACATTTTCGACTCATAATCAAGGCAGGAGTATAGTCCTGCGAGGTTATTAATGTTTTACAAATAACCCTGTATATTAAGAATTCATTTGAGAAAACTAACAAACTTTGCATAAGCCACACTGATTTTAAACGTCTACCGGTTTCGATATTGAACTATATCTTCATCAGGACGATCGCACAATTACTTACATAATTTGAATTTGTAAGAGCCAATTGCTAGGTGGGGGAAAGGGGTGAAGTTTGACAACGAGACATTGAAATGGGGATTATTTTAAACAATAAATTATTCGTTAAATTTAATTAGTTGTTAATTATATTAGATTTGGTATTGAGGGACTTTTTGAGTTCTAACATTTCTAAACTATTTGTCTTAAAGTCTATATTATTTGTAAGTAAATTTTTTGCGAAATTCTGTGTAATTATTATTACTAAAACATCTTTAGTTTTTTTTAATTCTAATATTTTTTTAAAAGTGCCGTTTTACTCATACAAAATACTGAGCAGACATTTCTGTTAGTTTTCTTGTTAGCAGACATCAAAGTTCGTTAGTTTTCTCAAATTAATAATTATGTTCAACCACAAATTTAACGCTATGAACATCAAAAATATAACAAAATAAAATGTAGTATAATTAAAAAGTCCGCCTCTAACATATCGTTTCTTCAGTGTTCTGAGAAATGTCGCGATGTACGTAAGTATTGTGTAAGAATATCAGGAATAACATAAATTCTCACCTAGTTCGTATTGAATTTACTGTCGAGAGTTTATAATGGTTTAAATTAAATAGTAATTAGATGGTAATGCCAAGAAGAGAATGAAGAGAAAGAACGACGTGAACTGTGCACCCGCTCCTCATGTCAGGTATGTCGATGGAAGGCATCACTATATAAGCATAATGAATGCAAGCAATGAGGATGTACGAAGATTCAACCGAAAACTTCAGAATATTCATTACAAAGGCTACACTGCGCCCGCGATAATTGGGAGTGTCTGGTTACTAATTCAGCGAACGAATATCCATAAAAAGCTGTGAGTGAAGTTAGGTTGCATCAAAACTTTAACGAAACGCAACATCCCCTTTTAAAAGCGCACTTCCGCCATAATGAAAGCTAAACATCGTTACCGAGGGTAAATTTGCCTTCCACCTAAATTTCACTCAATGCTGTGTGGAAAACTTTAAAAGTTTTTCATACATTTCATGGACCAGACTATCCCGCACTAATTCTGTTATGGAAAAAGCTTATTTAAATAAATTAATGGAATGAATTGTGGGAATGCACTGAATCACACTTAATGCTTGAATTAAAATTATATTTTTAATGAAAAAACATTTTATTAAATTGAATTTATTACATTTTTCACAAACCTTTATGTTATTTAGCGGGACGTGCTGTGAGAACAAGGAACATGACTTTTTCCTAGCATATATTTGGAAAAGAAACCCAAATAAGAGACATATCTCTTAATATTCTTATTACAATAATTGACATATTGTATGATTATAATTAAAACAAATAACTTTATTTCAAACACTAATTTTATTTTTAAACACTCAACATGTTTCAAGACCAAAGGTCCCTTATTCAGGAGGATACTAAGTACATATTATTCAGATTTTAGTATTTTATAATATTCTGCCAGATACATATTTAATTTCGATTTTTTTCTAAATATATGTTTCAATAAAAGTCATGCTTCTTGTTCTCACTGCACGTCCCTTATATTTAGAACATATTAAAAGAAACAATCATATATCTTTATAGAAAGAATGTATCCATAAAAAGTTAAGCCATGATAATTTGAGACTATAAAAACGGAAATAATTACATGCAATCGAGGATCTAACTGCATTCTCGACATTTTACAATAAATTGGAAAGTACAAGTTGCATCTGGAATACACGGGAATAAATCGGAAATGAATCTCAAAGTATAAAAATGCGCGCAAGACGCGCGGCAACAATAGTTTGTTGAGACAGCCCGGCGATGGCATAGACAAAATTATAGGGAAATAGAAAAGTACTTACCTACGTATTTGCGAAATAATCTCTAGTGATGAGTATGAAATTAGTGCGAATTAAAGAACGGTGCTCCAATGAAATTCATGTACGGTGATTTTGGTGGTTAATTAAAACTTTAATAAATTTATTGTTTCGGAGGAAAGTTTATAGAACTCCATCATCACACACATGAAGATTATAAAAATTTATTTAATTCTACTAATTTTTATGAGACACGTTTTATACATAGATTTCGCTACTGGTAACAATAAAATAATGATAAGTTGGCAATGAGAAAAGACTACGGATATGTATAGCATAGACCATTCAAATATATGAAAGTTTCCTTGAATTTGAACATATATATAGAACTTTAAAATTTTTGATAATGTGTGATGTTCTTTGAATTGGTGAACGTTGCGTTATGTAGACTGATTACTTAAGCCAGCTCATACAGGTTGTAAGCTCTGGGCTATCGTACTAAAGACATCCATATATGTTTCTCATATAAAAATAGATTCGTCTCTGTAAGATTTCTATTAATTTATCTTAACTGTGAAATCAGCGCCATCTAGCTTAACGTAGCGTCTTTTCAGCGTTAGTAAGAAAATTAAAATGTGTCGCATATCAACAAATACAATGAATAAATCTGTTGCACTTCAACAGTTATACTAAACACAATATCGCCTCGCGGGTGTAGATTGCGTTGGTTCCAAGGTCGACACTGTGTATTGTAGGACAAGTAACATTCCAAATAAGGCAGACATATTTATATATCTACAGATAATAAGATTACTATTTCGTATTAATCGTTTTAAGCACAATAATTTTTTTTTAATTGTATAAGCTATAAAAACTGGTGCACCCTTAAAATATTAATACTAAAGACTCGTAACGCATTGAAATGGCTGCGTGTAGCTCTTAACGAGGCTTGTCTAAAGTTATATATATTCTCCTCACTCCTCGACCCCCTCCACGCCCCTCCTAACTACTTATTACAGAAGTTGCGATAACGCACCCTAGCAATAGCTGCATATTGGCGCTCGGCAACAGCGGCGCACCACACAGCTCACTTGAGGCGGGAGAAAATATATTGCACACGTTGACGCTTAATAATGTAAACAGTTACAAAAAATCAAAAATTTATACATATAAATCTATGGTCGAAAGAAACAACATACTAATTCGATTGTCTTTCTTAAATTGAAAGACCTACACCATATGACGTAAGGTTCTGATGCTTCCATCAGAACTCCTCGTCACCACCAGTTTTGCTCAGTCGGAGAAGAATGGGACTCACCTTACTTCTACATTTCAAACTCAGGGTATTTCTGGTGTCGTGTACGCTGCACTTCAGCTGTCTCTCATTTTAACACATTTTAAGGTGCAACATTTCAATGACAAGGGTTATACAACGAAACATTATTTTGTTAACATGTGAATTTATTCAAATAAATTTAATCAAAAATTAATGGTGCCACAGAAGGTGACAATTTTCCATAAAATATTTTGTGAATTTTGCACATCGAAATCTTTTTTTTACAATAAATAGAGTTGAATAATTTAATTTACCGCGCCTCGACATCATCGCTAGCGGCCGCTAGTGCGGCAAAATTATTCCATATATTAATAATATTCCATCCTTGTAATTAAACAATTGCCTTCAAAATTCAAAATTTCTAAATCAGATTCAAAAAAACAATAGGCTGTGCGAATACATTCGCTTGGTGACATTAATTTCAGATAACATGTCACAATTTCTGGCACAAACACCACTTCCGCATGTAGTTAGCAATGTTCTTTTAAAAACGGCACGACCTCTGATGCACTCGTTCTATTCAATTTTCGGAGCCAGATAAACTCCCAGCTCGCTCCAGGCGTGACGTGAAGTTGATGATTAAAAAATTTGGAATACCAGGCATGTCATGGTCTTCATTTTACTGGCCTTGCATCTGAAGCAGGATTGCTCCCTTATCCTTATGGGTCCAGAGAACAACCCCGCCCCGAGGCTTTAGGCTGCCGATGCAGATGACTTCCGGAACATCATCTCTGCAGCTGCCCCCCAGGCGTTGCAAGGGATGCATTTTTCACTGAACGACGCGTCATCTTGCCATGGCGCGAAACGCTGGCGTGGAAGGACCCTATGTACGAAAGACATTATTAAACAAACAAACATGTAATTTTACAAGTTATCTTTATGCCACTTCAAATTGCGTCTCTCGGAATGAGCTTACCTCTTAACACGAGGGTTCACAGAAAGGCTCACATCTTGCGTGCGGAAGTGTCAGATTTCGAATGCGCCATTTTGAAATATCGTCCCCGACGTTCGCGAAATTATCTGCAGTAGACCAAAGAAATTTATTTTTTCCCATAGAGTATTCGCGGTACCTACGCGGATTAAAATCAATTTTGGTGCAGATATTTGATGCGGGGATCGATAAATTCATTACTTTTAGATGTTTCGCGAAGAAGTGTGACGAACAGAGGTTGCTACGTCACAACCAATAAATCTCTTTTAGTTCATGTCTATATGTTTTGGTGATCCCTACATCTTTCGCGTTTCCTACATCATTCTATGGCGAGATTTATATATGTCGGTACTATTTTTAACATATATCTTGACAAGGGCAACAATAACTTTGTAACTGTCAACTAATTAATGCCAGCCACCGTGTGTGTGTGTTCGCTAAGTCTAGCTGTCAGACAGCCGCCAGAGTCGGGTTTATCGCTGATTTAGTGCGCGAATTTCCCGAGCCGCCCGTGGGGGCTCGCGACGCCGCGGCCGATGGGCAGGTCGGTAATTTCGCGTGATTTATTCCTCGCGCGCGGGAAATTTCTCAGAGTGATCTCGGCGGAGAAGTTGCCGGTAACTGTTACGGAAAAGCCTTAACTCTTTCGCGGTAAGCGACGCGAACCGAAATTAAACAAAGTTCCAAGGTTTTTTAGCCCGCTGCTGCCGGAGCGGGCCGAAACTCAGCTTATTATGCTCGCGAAGAGATAAATTGCATTTTTGAGTCTCTTTTCATAGTGTGATGGGTATTTTTTTATTTGGTCATCCAACAGGAAGATATATACATGGTAAGGAAAGAATACACCAGTTATATTTTTTCAATGGATTCAGCAACATTGTAGATTGACATTTTTAAAAATATTTAAATATTTAAATGACAAATCATTTATTAGAAAATGATCACGATCTTGATAAAAATTTAGGACAATCTATTTTACACATAAATAATTATGATCTGAAATTGAATAATTTAGAATCATTAGAAATGAATAAAGCATGTAATAGTAAACAAAATCTTATTATTATTAATAAGATTTTGTTTACTATTACATGCTTTATTGATTATTCAATTAAATTTAACTACTAGCCCAATTCTAAAAAAAAATTCAATAATTGCGAGTAATCGAGAACTTCAGCAATAATATTTAAAAATAATTTAGAAAAACAAAAGACATTATTCATTTTGATATTTTGACATGTATGTAACACCCTGAGGATGGAAAGGTATTTCCGAAACATGTAGGTGTAATTAATCAAATAATATAAGTAGATTTATACAAATAATACAATCAATATATTTTTTTTACACCAGTCATTTGTCTACGACAATTACAGAACGACACAGATAAGACAATGATAATTAAAATTAATTTAACATTCGCGGATAAGACGTGATAATAAAGAGGAAAAGTTAAAGGAAACAGTAATAATTAGTAATACGTATAATGTATATAATGCACATTGTTAGGGAGGTTAATGAGTTTCCAGTATTTGCTTCACCATACGAAGATACTTTTCATATTTGGTATTAAAAAATTCTACTGAATTCGAAAGGTTCTTTGTCTGAGTATATACATGGAATGAAGGGGAATTTTATGTTATTAATGTTATGAGTTAAAAAGGAAAAGAGATCACTACTATTAGATCTGAATGAGACGTGGAAAGCTGGTGATTTCTAGAAAAACAGAAAGGTTATTAATATGATTATCCTAGTACGAAGTATCCTGGAATAGTCATCGGTTATTTGAACACCTTATTATTCAACACATGTTGCAAGAATCGAAAAAGAGTGCAGAAAAAGTTTTTACGTATTTTGTCCTGCAGAGCCGGTCAAAACAGAATCTTCACAGCTGCGAGGATCGTCTTGCCTTTTTCAAAATGCTCAAACTGGAGTCCCGACGGAAAACATTTGATCTTGCATTTCTACAATAGATATACTCAGTATATCTATTGATTCTCTTTCTTTATCTGACAAAATACAAGATATCTTGTCCGCCCTCTACCTCCGCGGGTAAAAGTCGTCCTCCTGATGAATTCTTATTCAACGAAACGTCGAGAATCGTTTTTTCGAAAAACATACGGTTCGTATAAAATATCCGCAACCAGTTAAATAAGTAATGTATTGTTTTTTTATGTTTTTTATTTATTTATTAAGGAATCTTAACAGTTTCTGCCATTATAATGTTTGAGCATAATATACACTATAAACCAATTACAAAGATTCACAGATGTTTAAGGGGTAGTAAATTAAGTTCAGAATTGGATAAGGGAATATTTTTAAATTTATAGTAAGCCACAGACAATACTGAAGTAAAATAATGGTAAGCGACTGAATACGAAAAGCATAAGAAGAAATAAGTTTATTATGGATAATTAATTAAGTTGATAGTAATACAGGAATGGGGATGAGGGGAAAATGGTGAGAAGATTGAAGTCAGAGCAGAGGTGGAAGTAGAGGAAACGAGAATCAGTGAGTGTGTTTCAAAGCCGAAGTCAATTTAGTGATGATGATTTAATTCCATTATTTGAATAGTGCTAAGATGAAACAGTACGTGTTGCTAGAATGAAATACACACAATCTATAAGATTCTTTTCATTTCGGTAATATCGTCAATAATATAATACAGGTCAATATCGATTCAATTGTCATTGAATGTCTTACATGTGCGAAATATAAAATTATTTTGAATATAGTACCTACGTTCTATTTTGTACCTGGTCTTCTTCTTATTAGTGTATCATTAAAAGTAAAATAAAATAAAATAAAAAAACTAACCCATAAAAACCAAGTTTTTATTATACTCCCTTTCTCATTTACTAGCTTCTAAAATTATACTATAATCAGGTTTATTTTCTACCAGATGCGTCGCAGTCTCTTCATTCAACTTAGTAAGTTGAACTATAAATTATTAATTTTTTTTAACGAAAATTTGATAGATCTTGATCGTCGCCACGAGTCTGCTTGCAAAGTTTCAGCTCGATTGGATCACAGGAAAAGGGTTAAAAATCGATCCAAAGTTTTTCAAGCAGACGCCACGAGTTAAAATAAAAGGAGTAAAAATTAGTGATTGTGATCTCCATTTTATGATAACATCGCAATACCCAAAAAGAATAGTTTAACTAAGCATCTAAAAAATTTTCTGTTATTAACATCAACACCATCACTTTTGGCTCTACAACCCCTAATGGGTCTTGGCCTCCTCGGGAGTTTTCCTCCACTCATCTCGGTTTTGTGCCAGCTCTCTCTCGTTCAAAATCTCCAAGGCAGATATGTTTTTTAGGACATTGTTACTCCATCTTAATTTTGGCCTTCCTAAACTCTTTCGCCGTATCGATCTTGAATTTAGCAAGAACTTCGGTGCTTGTTGTTTGGTCTTTCTCTCCACATGACCCAGTCACCCAAGTCTTCCCAGTTTTACAATTTTTGTGATGCTTAGCTCCTTAAACAGAGTAAAGAGCTCGTTGTAACATCTGCGTCAAAGACCATTTTCTAGAACCGGTCCAAAGATACGCTTTCTTCTGTTCTTCAAATCTTCGGAGATTTCTGTTATTATATTGAACACAAACTAACTACACAGTTTTCTAGCATAAATGTTTGGGTACCGATGTCAAAACATATCAAATTCTTTGATTATATTCGAAAAAGGATGTCATCCCTTTTATAAAATATATGTTTACTTGCATATTAGATACAATATTTATTATTCTCTATTTAATGCTATATTTCAACGCCTGTATTTCCTTTATTATCGGTACATTGTATTTTTTTCTCCATTGAAATTGATTCCGACGCAAATCTTCGGAATCGGGGAGGGATGCTGGGTAAACTTAAAGGGATCAAAGAAATTGGTGTATCCCTCCCTGATTCCGAAGTATCCCTCCAACGCATCCCCCGAGCATATACCTGAGCAATTTAATATTTCTAAATATATATTTGAAGTAAAGAATGTAAACAGAGTGCGGCATATACGTTGGTATAAGCTACAGCCATGAAGTGGGGGCAAAAATTGGTGAACTGAACACCGTCCAGGATAGCACGACTGAGCTAGGCTGGTCACGTTCAAAACAACGATTTAGAACAACCAGCGAAGATTTTCTTTGAAGATAAGAAGTATTTGAGACAAAACTTATTGTGTACAGAAAAAAATATCTGTCTATCGAAAATATCTACGGTCAATACTGAGACTGGAACCCGAACAACACATAGTATGAATAAATTAGTAGATATGTGTAAAACTAATAGAACCAGTGACCGTCAGAATTACGTTATAGTTTCAAACCTGAAATATTATTTGTAGATTACAGTTTACATCTATAGTAGGTTTGGATTTTATGACATTTGAGTTCTAGGGATTTTGGCAGATAATAAATAGGTAGTACAAAAAAATAAAATAAAAGTAAAACGTAAAAATAGCAAACCTGATGATGTTTAATGTGCTTAACAAGACAATACTATACAATTTTTAATGATTGCCCGACACTTTTCGCGGGTCATTATTTCCGTCAGATGCTTTGAAGCTCTACAAATAATCATGTCATTTATGTTATAAATAAGTAACAAAACCACTATTTAACAGTATTACCCAATACCTTATATTTTAACCTTTTATTTACAGTTTTTTTATACCTGTATTATCTACTTGTTTTCTGCCAAAATCCACCTAACTCAAATGTCATAATATCCAAACCCTTTTGCCTACTATAGTGTTCATCTACAGTAAATATTTTAGGTGTTTAACGTCATAACTATAAGTCTGGTGGTTGCTGGCTCCTACTGTATAACTGATTTCTACCAATTTTCAAAATAGTATGAGTATTTATTTATTCATCACGTCAAAATTGACGAAGTGTACGAGGTGTATTAAAAAATATCGAACCTAAATAACGAACGAAAATAAATAACATGTATACAACCTGCATCGTGGTTGGAATTGTGAATGTTACATTGTATAAAGTGATCACTTAAGCCAGCCATATGATAAGTCGTAAGCCCTTAAACATCCAAACACTTACATTTTTACTTTCGCATATAAATAACTTCGTCTCTATGAGATATCTTTAATATTCTTGAATATTGTTAAATTCCAAAAATGAAGACAACTATGACGTGCTATGGGACTGCTTCTATTATGATAAGAATACCCCTGGGAGAGAATGCTAATATAACTTGACGACATGCATAATTGAAGATAAATAAAGCCCAGCTTTGCGTCTAATGCGTTGTGTGTTCATGGACTATTTCGAAATGAAAGCGACACATTGCATCGGAGCGAAGTGTAAATTCTCTTTGTAATACTAACTAACTTTTTGTCCTTTGGTTATTTTTTCAAATGGATAACCAACGATTCAATATTTTCTGCTGTCAAATATTTCAAAATAATTATGGATTTTTCAACATTATCAAACATAATTATTTCGTTGTCTGTCCGTCCGTCCGTCTGTCTGTCTGTCTCCGCAATGTAACGTCCGTAATTTCGTTCGAATTCACGGCTAAAAAAACCAAATTAAACGGCTGGAGATGGGGCTTGAACCCCGGGCCACAAAACCGGAACCGGCCGTTCAACGCATGTTGCTAAGGCCGCCTCTCTGTAGAGCGCCAAAAATATCCTATAAATATGTATATACTAGGGTTTAGCAAAAACGCGAACCAATGTTCCATCATTTTTGACGGGTTGCAGCTATATTTTTATGAAACAAGTATGTTTATTTTAATAATATATTCGATCAAGTTTAGTTAGTTCGACAGAAAGATTGTTGTTATTTTTTACCACGTGTTAGCGCCATTAAATTAATTTGTAAACTAGGAAAAAGGTATTCCCTCTCTCCCAGTCCCTACCCATTCCCGCAAGCAAAGCAAGTACTAGAGCCGCTCCAGTTTTGAAAAACGCAATCGCAATAGAAAAATGTCAGTAAAGAAAGTGACCGCATAATTTTTCTCGCTGTGAACTACCGCAAATCTGAAAATAAAGATTTAATTATTGACGCGAGTGTTTTGCCTTAAAATTAACGGGAAACACCTCGCCGCTAGAAATTTGGAAGATATAGAAGAGGCAAGAGGAGAACCAAAGAACCGAAGGAAGAAAGGTGAGTGCTTGCCTTGTTCCCAATTACCCATCACAATATCTCCCAATCACCACGCTTATATTAGCTTCACCTGTTTATCTGGTTTTCTGGACGGAATATTATAATCGATATTTCACACGCTTTCTAATGTCCAATTGAGCTGAAATTTTGCACACAGAAGTGTTCTCTATGACAATACGTGAATCAATTCACTAATTTATCAATAAATCCATCATAATTAATTAATCAAAAAAAATTATAGAAAATTAGTTAATGAGCTAACCAAAAGATGGCGCTAGTTTCCTACTGAAGTGATTTGTACTCTGGGTAATATTAAAACTAAAAATTATAAAATTATATTTCTATATTTAAATGTACAAAAAGTGTACATTAATTAATGTACTCTTTTTGTACATTTAAAAATAGGCGTGTAATACATGTATAAAAAGTAAAAAATATATTTTCGGCGAAAAAATATTTGCCTCACTCACCGAACGAAAGCGTGGCGCTTTCCCTCCATCAACATCAGAATCCTATCTATAACAATATCGTGAGAACCTTTTATTTGGAGTGAGGCAAAAAAAATTTGCCGAAAATTATTTTTTCATTTAATTAATGTTTTTATTTTACCTCAAAACATCAGGAAATACGTTGTATGCTTGGACCTTCTAACAGGAAACATTCACATTAATTCGTGCACTTAATTAGTGTACAAAAAAAATAAGTATAACGGAAGTTTAGGTAGGTAGGCAACACCCAGTCAGGTATTTAGGGATAAACAGCGCGCCGTCCCGCTGTTCCAACACGCGTTAAGTACCAAATCCTCGTGAATAATGTTCCAACATAATGGTAAACTCTCGAGCCACCGACTTCAGTATCGGCAACTTTCTTATTGCATTCTAAATCACATGCAGCCGCCGGCGGGCCAGTGTGAATAATCCTTGTCTGCGGTTCTCCAACTTTCCGACTCTTCGCCCTCTCCTATTTGCTCTCACAGTCGTTTATCTTTCACCGAGCTTCCGACTGTCAAAAATAATGCGAATGTAAATTGGAAAAATTCATTCGTTTTTTTTTAGCGGTACATAATGGCGTTCTAGTGCCAACCCTTATGTATGGAAGTGAAGCCTGGAATTGGCAAAAGAGGAATGAAAGTAGACTGAATGCGGTTGAAATGCGGTCACTAAGACGCTTGTGTGGAAAATCTTTGGTCGATAGAGTGAGGAATGAACAAATTAGAAGTGAATGCAATGCTGGCTGTAGTGTGGTAGATAGAATAAAGAAAGGAGTGCTGAGATGGTTTGGTCATGTGGAACGTATGAACGAGGAAAGGATGGTTAAGAAAATATATGAGGCGAATGTTGAAGGCAACAGGAATAGAGGGCGTCCGCGAAAGACCTGGCACGATCAGGTACTACAAGTATTTGAGGATGGCCCTGTTAAAAGCCGCAACAATCGTAGAACGTGTATGAGAAGATGTATGAATGTGGCCGAAGCAAAAGTGGTGTGCCAGGATAGAAGAGTGTGGCGTTCAATCCTCTCTGCCTACCCCTGCAGGGAAACGGCGTGATGGTTAGTTAGTTAGTTAGTTAGTTGAATACCGTACAGAACATATTAATATGTAACTAACTAACCATCGTGCCATTTTCCCGGAGGGGCAGCAGAGGTGATAAAACGTCACACTCTTCTTGGCACACCACTTTTGATTCATCCACTTCCATACATCTTCTCATGCTCTTCGGTTGTTGAAGCTTTTAACAGAGACATTTTCTAATATTTACAAGGCTGAGAACTATATAAAGAAAGTAAATGGTGATCTGAATGCAGTTATAGCTAATAAAAATCTTTCAAAGGAAGCAAGACTAGCGATGCGTAACACCTTAAGTTCTGGTGCCAAATATGATGTATATAAATAATGCCTGAAATTGGCAAAAAAGGAAGGAAGTTGATTGAATGTGGTAGAAATTAAAGCTCAAAATCTTTGCACGATAGAGTAGAAAATGAACGAATTAGAAGCGAGGGTAAAGCTGGCTGTAGCTAGAAGATAGAAGCTGGTAGATAGAAAAACAGATGGTTTTAAATGTAATACTTTGGTCAATAATCACCTTTTGTACACTTGAATTTCTGAATTTTGATTGAATCAATCACTCGAAAAATATCCTCTTTGTTATTATGTCACTCGCAAACAGTGAACTTTGACTCTACAAAAACTTCATCTTTGGCCGTGCTCAGCGCTTTATATACGCGCGAACGTCCAAAAATTTGAAAGAGACACATACTAATTCGATTGTCTTTCTTAAATAGAAAGAAGTGTAGTCAGTACGGGGCTGAATTATCATCAAAGGTGAAACCCACAGCATTTCACAAAAAAGAATTTTAATTTTCAATAAATACGTTGTTTGATATTGCTGTGGTTGTTTACGTCGCATGTTTAAATAAAGTAAAAGTAATTAACAAACTTGTCAACGTATGAATAAAATCGTTCGTTTATCGGCCTCATTTATAGTCATATTACAATTATATTTGCGCAGAAAAATCTTAATTATATGGAGGCATGTATACATTTTGATGAGAAATTCATGACGTATTTGATCAACACAAAGTAAAACATTCGACAATGATTCGATTCGCGCCGCTATCCAACAGAAGTTCCTATTAATACATATATTGTTCGCCAGAACAATGCCTGCTATTATTTCCGTTTGGTCGATCCAATAAATAGGAGACCTTCCTCTTTCTTCCCTCTACGTGGTCATTACAACAAGCTTCTCCGGGTGGTATTTTACTATCTTACCTTTATGCAAGATGGCCAAAGTTAGAGAATATGCCTCAGGGCAACGGTTGCGAGTATCGTTGTTGAATAGTTCTTTCCGAATAGAAACATTAGTACGCCACGTTCTCTAATGTGCAATGTGTGACTGCAAAAGCATTGTGGGGTCAACGATCCGTTTCTCCACGCGTTAAGGTCGATATCGGAGATTAGAAACTGCTGACCTGGCGCTTCCCCCGCTGCATACATATATAATAAAGAATGAATGGAGGATAAAATGAAAAATGCAAACGCGAATTTTTCTGATGGCACAATCCCACGCAGACAAAGGAAAGTGAATATGCTGACGGCCTCTACTCACACAATTTTTTGTACACGTCTCGACACCAAAATCGGGATATAAAAGACGTGGTGTCGAAGTCCAAAGTAGTTCGTTTCCCAGCGCCGTAACCACCACGTCATGTTGCTCGGCGACCGCTACCCGTAACATCACCTAGCTACGTAGCTCATCTCCCTCTACACCATACGACCAATCTCCAACCTGCAGTAGCTACGACATCAAACACAATCGCTACGCCTTCAGTCTCCAACTCATCGATCATTGTCAACCTCATCGCTCCACTATCCTTGCAACCTCCAGTAATGAACACTATCTGCTTCCGGCGGTACCACATCATCCTCAACTTCACCGCGATATGCCACCTACATCAGTCATCAGCACCATCTCCAGCTTACAGCACGATATTCACCTTGACCGCTTCCTGCATCCGCTACGCACCCGACCAGAAACAAAGTTGACAACCCCAGGCGCGCCCAATCAGCTGCACAGTCGACGACCGCGTTATCTACCAAGGTCGAACAGCAAAGCATTCCCTGTAATTCAAGTGAAAATAAAATAAACACTATAAAACTGACCGCAGTTTTCTGTTCAAATCAGCTGTTTTTCATCCTGTAATACTTGTACAAAAGTGGGATCCGAGACGCGGAACCCCACAACATCTATCCACTTTTATATAAATTAATTAAAATTATAGAAGTCTCACAGAGACGAAGCTACGAATATGAGATACGTCTGTGGAAGTATTTTTATGAGATGACCTAAGGCTTACGACCTGTATGAGTTGACTTAAGTGATCACTATATAATGTAACGTTCACCAAATCCATCGAAAGAACATCCACTCATTATCAAATTTTGAAAGTTCTATATATGTTAAAAATCTGGCAATTATTTGTTTATTTGAATAGAAAATGCTAGAGACATGTGTTGTCTTTTCTTATGAACTAATTAATCAATCAATTAATTAATGAATTAATTAATCAATTAGAAAGACATACAGAAAAATCAAATCCACGAAAAAATATTTGGCTTCTAATTTTATTCTTACTCATATTTGCATTTAATATTTTGTTTTGCTAGTTAACTTATGAGAAGATTATACACAAATTCAAGATAAAAAAATAACCTATAGAAACATTATATTAAACTCGAAGAATTAAGTGATACTTGTGATTACAATATCGAATAACGGTGAGATCTTAACCAGACGAGGCTGAAATCAACAAATTAATTGTAACTAATTGATATAAAGCCGTCCTAATTATAATTATTTTATTTACAGCCTATTTACAATCTAATCGAATTAAATATTTTTACAGTAAACCAAAATACAGTAGACGCCATTTATTTTTACCCCCCTCCCCCTCTTTTTTCATCATATAAAAAAAGCTTAATGTTGGTAGTTCGAATGCGTAATTCTTAATTTTTTTCTCAAAAACTTTTACCTTTTTCACTAATTATCCATTGATATGTTATTATTTTTCTTTTCTTACCACATACAGGATGTAACAGAAATAGTCCACAATACTTAAGAGGTAGATTCATACCAAAATTATGATTGGAAAATGTTCAAGCAATAATGTCCTAAATATCAATTTATGGAGGCAAGGTAGGTACTTGTATTTTTTATTAATATTTCTTACTTACCTTCTAGAAAACGTTGGAATATCATTAAAGTAACTTAAATTCATTCGCTTTAATATAAGTCAAATAAAATTATTACTACACCACCTCGCAGAAATTGAACCAGAATTTTTAGTAAGGTGTTAATCATTCTTTCAATCCAATTCTTAACAAAAAAAGACGCATTTTCGTCGTTATAATTTTGAAGTTTTAAAAATGCTTCTGTCTTACATACTCTTTCGCAGTCTCGAAATATTATTCGTTCGCTGCTAGATATTTGATGTACAAAGTCCTTTGTGGAATATTAAAACATACAATAATTCTTAAATGTGCTGAAAAGTAAGTGCCATTTCAAAACAGGTGACAGAGCGGACCACTGATTATGCTTAATTTTCCATGGACGGAATCAAACATCAAATACGCATGTATTGTCCGTCGCTTTTTTAAATTCAGTTTATTAGGTACTTATTAGAATTAAGATATTCACCAATCATACGTTTCATTTTCCGTTTCCTTTTTTGTACTATATTATTACAATTCTTCATGTATAACTTCCTACGCGCGCACATAGTAAAGTGCACGCACCCAATTTTTAAAATTCTTTTTTTTTTTCAATCTTTTTCAAGCACTAAACCTAATCAAAAGTAAATTGAGAAATCGTCCTATTTATGATAACCTGGAAATTAAAAACAACAACAGACATATTAAATATGACAATGATTTAAGATGAACATAAAGTAGTAGTAATGATTATATGTTTGTCAGTATATCTATTTTTAACCGACTTTTTTAACAGTGTTATTGTAAAGAAATTAGGCTCACAAAAGAAATCAAAATATTGTAGGGGAGACCGGGTATGGTTGTCACATTTTTTTTCTTTTGCATTTTTAGTGCTCTTATTTTTAGTTTAGCAATGACATTTGTATATCAAAGTATTGTATATTTATTCCACTTTATGATTAACTTGTGCTTTTCTTCTAAAATTTATTTATTGAGGACATATTTCAGTTTTTGTGTAAAAGGAGAAGTGTGACTTTTAACCCCGCATCAGGGTTGGTTGTCACAGTTGTAGGGGTAGGAAGTCACATAGTATATTAAGGTAGGATTAAAAACAGAAACACTTATTTTACTGACATTAATGTTTTTATTAATTAAAACAATCAATTCTGTACTTCTTCAATAATTATTATAAAAAAACAAAATGTTTACTCAAACAAAAATAAAGTTAAAAAATTAGTTTTAAGCTAATAACAACTTTAGGTACCTACGAACTTAGAACCCTTAATTAAAATCAAAAATATAAAAACATACATAGTCAACTCTTCGGACGCAATATACCTACTTAACTAAAATATATTTAGTCAGTCTCAAAAATTAGTCTGAATATTCAGAATCACATTTATGGCATACGTAATATGGTAGTCCAGGCGTGCATGCTTTGTGAGCCCATAGCTTACAATCCTGACACTGAAGCCAGATTTCTCTAGGCTTACTAGTAGAAGACAAGCAGATCAAACAAAACTCTTCATCCTCTTTTTCATCTTCGTCGCTGTCAATTGTTATCTTTTTAATTTTCTTTCCTTTAGATGCCTTTTTATTTTCACTAAAAACTCGTCTCGATGCTTTAATTTTCTTACTTTCTTCATCTTTTTTTCTTTCTTTTAAAAACGTCTTCTCCGGTGTATCTGTTAAAATTGCTGATTTACATTTTCGTCTATCAACTCGCTTCAATTTGCGAGGAAGTGCTTTTGGTAGGGGCTTCAAAACCTGCGGAGATATTAATAGAGAAGTCTTCGAACCACTTGGACTGAGATGGGTGTTTGTTGTCGATTCCTTTGTAGCATGATACTGTGGTGATATTTCTGGTACTGGACAACTTGCCGAGCTCTGCGGTGTCACTGCACGAACACTAAAATTAGCGTTGTCATTTTGATCCAATGAAGGAAAATCAAGGACAGGAAGATCACAATTCATTAGACTGCTAAGATCAGAGTTGACCGTTTGATTTTCTGTGGTATTATGCACAATATCGGGATCAGTAACCGTAATTACTGGTCTGTCTGTGACAGAGGATGGCATAAAATCGTGCTCTTGAAAAATGTCTCGATTAAATGGACAAATTCCACAGGTTTTAAACCCTATGACAATGTTGGAGGGAGTAGCTGCTAGTGGAAAAGTCTGTGCAATTATTCCTGGTATTTCATATATCGTCATTGCTTGTCCTGGGTGGTTAACCATCCATTGATCCATTGCGTTGTTAATATATTTTTTTAAAGGCCCAAAAACTGATCTGTCCAAGGGTTGTAGACGATGAGTACAGTGTGGCGGGAAAGATAACATTATTATTCCATTTTCTTTAGCAAAGTTTAATCCTTCAATGGACAAATGAGAGCTGTGATTGTCCAAAACTAAGAGACATGGTTTTTCTTTAGTAGATTTCACATGATTATGAAAATGTTTCAAGAAAACCAGAAATAATTCTTCTGTCATCCAGCCTGAGGAATTACTTCCTCCTTTGCAACCAATTGGCCCATCTCTGATGAAATGGTCTTTGAAATGCACCCTCGGAAACACGAAAAATGGTGGAACTGAATTGCCTCCCCCGGAAACAGCAGCAGCTAGGGTGATTAAAGTGCCTCTCTCGGCTGATGTGATAGCCCCGACTTGTTTAAATCCTTTTCTAGCAACAACTTTATTTGGTTTTTGTACCGTAGTCACCCCAGTTTCATCAATATTCCAGATATCGTGTGGTTGAATACCATAACGTGTGATCACCGACTCAAGGTTATCAAAGAAAGTTTTGACATTGTGTTGGTTAAAACTAGTGGCCCGAGCCAAACTGGTGGATTCAGGTGTTCTAATAGATAGAGAAGGATGTCTCTTCAAAAATGATGTAAACCAGTCAGGGCCAGCTAGCTTGTATGATTCCCAAGACTTCGGAATTTTAAGGTTATTCGAAATAGCGAGTTCGAAAGCTAATTTTCGAATGTCTTTTGGAGTCAATCCAAAATAAATACTTGAGGCCTGAAGGATGTATTTTTCCAGTTCTTGTTCCTGTTCATCGGTAAAAATCTGACGATTCTTTTGGTAGCCTATTCTTGTCGTTGGTACTGATACAGTCTCGTTTCTTATCTCTTCGGCTGTAATTTTTTTACAATACCTTGTTAAAGTCCGATAATTTATACCAAAATCCTTTGCTACAGATCTTATAGATTTGCCATAGTTTTTCACTTCCCTCACAGCACGCAACATCAATGCTGGTGACACAAGGCCTCGTTCAGACTTTCTCTTGTGTTGCCGTGGCATTTTTAAAACAAGCTCTGAAACAAAAAAAAACTATTATGAAGCAAACAGCCCGAAAAACCAACAAAATAGCAAGTACACAAACATGGGGTAGGTTGTCACATGTGACAACAAGCCCCCGACGACTTGAGACAACCAGCCCCAAAACACGTTTTAGAAAATAACCTCTCAAAATAAAGTTATAACAATGTTGTGTTTAAAAAGAAACGTTACATTATTATACAACACTTATTTGACATGACAAATACTTGCAAAGTTATATAGATACGCAAAACTTAAATATACTTACGAGGCTCAACACTGATGCACAAAAAAATACTTTCGGTATGCGAAAAAAACGATCGTACGCGTTGCCGTTGCCGTCGCGCTAGTTTGACGTTACACAGCGGGTTCATTCGTTCATTACTTTCTCCGTTATAGCTGCTGTGACAACCTACCCGTGTGACAACCATACCCGGTCTCCCCTACTGTTGATATTTGGGTCTTTTGATTGATACTTATGAGTTTGCCGACCACTACCCTAAACCTTACTCATATTTAATTCTTTCATCAACATACTGTAACGTACCTACCTGTACACCTAAGCTAAATACCTAACTATAAAGTTTAATAATGTAAGTTTTACGAAAAGCCCAAAGCTTGAGACTTTAAGCTACCGAATTGAGCTTTATTACAGCTTTTGGGACTTTTAAGCACACACTTTATGCTTTAAGCTACTAGATGAAAACTTAAGTTGAACTTAGAACTTCGGAAGTATATTTACATGAAAGCTAATATTTTATTTTTTTTTTTTTGTTAAGAATTTATATTTTCAAAATTGGCCAGTCGTGATCTATCTAGTGGTTAGGAAAATTCCTCCTCCGTTGTGTCCGTAGCTATCCAAAATTCTTTTGATATGTGGTGAGATTCGTATTCTTATTAACGCGACTAGACTAATATAGATCGAATTCTTACCTAACTATGGAAATAACAAACGCACGTAACTAATCCGTACTCGTCCTTCTAGAAACCGCTCTAGAACTCTACAGTTTCGCCTATATGAGAGATAGCCGATATCGTCCACGTCCGGAGTTGGCCTAAAAGCCAATTATATGCGGCGTAGCCTAGGAATAAACGCTAGTAGCAAAACTCCCTTACATTGAACCGCCATAACTATAATACCATCGGGGTTAAAATACTGTAATATAAAACAATACAATCGTTGCCAAGTTAACGGCATACGCTAAAGATTCCGCCCGCATTGATTATCAACATCTCATAATAGCAGCTTAGAACAGTGTCAGCACAACCACATGCGGCACCCATTTATGACAGATTTACAAGATATAATAGCATACGTTATATTCAAAACACAAGTAAGAAACCTACCGATAGCGCGTCTCACGTTGTCCAATCTGCTCAATCTGTTCATAGTACATAGTAGGGGAAGACAAACATATATATATTCACAACAACTAGGCGCAACAGAGGCTCAGGGCAAGCTTTGTCTGACATTATCGCAGCCCGAGATTCTAAGGGAATGGAAGATACAGATTTGTAAGTGAAATTTAAGAAGTGTCTAACCACTTCTGTTCAAACGTGGATTTTAGATGCCCCCCCCCCCCTGTAGGGGGGAGGGGGATGCGGCCCCAGAGCATCGCCGCATCCGGTGGTTAACTCCTGTTTAGACATAACCTCCCACACTAAGCTGCAGACCAAGATCAAGCCGAGACTCTATTGCTCCTGCTGGAATCCCCCGAAGTCCTCGCTTCCCGGCGACAAACATATCAGGAAGAAATCCCGCGTCTGATATTAAGGTTTGTATATTATCCCGCGGGGCAGTCAAATTGACTGGTGTATATGATGAGGATCCCACGTTGCGGCTACATGAGCCGGATTATTATGATGTTTACTGCTGATTAAAGGGCTGAATGAACTAACTGGGTGACTGGAAAAGACTCTCCCTTGAGCGCGTCAGTCAGAGCCATGTTAGCATCGCCAAATATAGTTGATGTGATTGATCCCACGGTGTAGTCTTATTGACTAGAGATATTAAATGATGGTAAAACAGCATGATTATTACAGTTGATTGTGTAATTCCTGATATGTTTCTCGCTGGCCGGGAAGGGAGAACCCCGAAGGTCTCTGTATACAGCAAGTTAGAAAAGGTGGTGAATGATGAGAATGATGATGTTAGTAATGCCATCGTGCTCCTGAATGCGGTCCCGATCATAAAGTTGATTGTTAAACTGCTGACAGATCTCGTTCATTAAAGCGGTCCCGAGCATAAGTATTGATTGTCGAACTGCTACCTGCATCTTATAATTTCTCGTTCATGAGGAACGTCCTATCTCGTCCTTGTGTACGGAGTTATTACATTCACATACATTCATAACCAGAGCCCGAGCTCGTCGCACCAAGGGGACTGAAAAGACGTGAGAGGTTCTTCCCCTTAGATGTTAGAGGGGTAACCGCATCAAGACCTTCAGACCATCCTGTAATTCTTGGCTTTAAAACCCAGTCACAACCGGGTAGATACAGTTAAGATGGCCCTACCTAGTCCCTGACCTAAGGTGTCTCCCCAATCTAATCAGACTCCATAGCCGAGAACGCGCGCTCCGACATTCGACCCTGTCTTGCCACGCGAGTAGATCCAACTTCATCTTTTTCCACAATCGAAATTCAGCCTCCCAAGATCACGGGGCGTGAAAGACGTACGACTCCTCGCCTCCCGACCATGAAGAGACGAACTTCCCCATTCGGTTCTCGTTCATTATCCCATTTATAATCCCCGCGTGCCTAACCTTAAGAGTCTAGCGCCGGTAATAAGATCTCATTATGCTACGTTGGAAGTTAATATTGCACAACCGGGCGAAATACCTATTTTCCGCGAACCTATTCAATTTGTAAAACGCAATAATATGTATTTATATATGTTAGTAAAACGTTTGAAATGCAGAATGCACGTATGATGACCTCGCTTCTATCCTAAAGATAATTAAGATATAATCCCGACGTTACGTCCCGACATCAGTACTAATTTGTTTCCGCGTCCGTTACCGTCGAACTCTGAACCCACGTAATGAAATGAATAGTGACCATGTGACAATGACAAATTATATAGCACGAACATTCCATTTGTTACACATAAGAAAACATCAGGAATAAATAATATTAAAGGTTCTTATCTTATTTCTGTAGTTGGTCTGCTTCTGAGATGGCATCCTGATCCGAAGTAATATAACGGGTCCTCTCCAAAATTGAGCAATTACCAGCGCCTGTGTAGCCCTTCATTTCCCTTGTATATATATTTTAATATCAGCGCCTGTAAAACTGTATTAGATCCTAGAAACAAGAAAACTATTCCCTCTACGCCGAGCACATACAGAACATAAACCCCTTCAATCTAGTTCATCCACGGTTAAGCAAAAAGGCGAAAGAATAGTAATAGTAAAAGGTCCGAACAGAAGTTGAAGTTCTCTGTAAACTGTCCATATCCTCTAGTAGCGCCTGTGTTTTCCAATAACAACCTTCCAGTCATGTATTTAACATAACGTCCTCCTTGTGTGTATGTGTGCTGCAATATCTGTCATCCAGTTAGTGATTCCCAAAATAGTGTTTTCCTTGTATATATATATATATATTTCAATATCAGCACCTGTAAAACTGTATTAGATCCTAGAAACAAGAAAACTATTCCCTCTACGCCGAGCACATACAGGACATAAACCCCTTAAAACTAGTTCATCTACGCCGTACAATGATATCACATGCAGACACAAACAATATAATTACAAATATGCTTGCGTCCCGCCGACTGGACGCCTGTGTTTTCCAATAACAACTTTCCAGTCATGTATTTAACATAACGTCCTCCTTGTGTGTATGTGTGCTTCAATATCTTCCATCCAGTTAATGGTTCCCAAAATAGTGTTTTCCTTGTATATATATTTCAATATCAGCACCTGTAAACCTGTATTAGATCCTAGAAACAAGAAAACTATTCCCTCTACGCCAAGCACATACAGAACATAAGCCCTTTCAAACTAGTTCATCTACGCCGTATAGTGATATCACAAGCAGACATAAACAATACAATTACAAGTATGCTTGCGTTCTCCCCCCACCTTGGTGGAAATATTCGCATTCGTATTCACCGAATAGTAGGCGTGATATTCGTATTCATGAAGGTAGTATTCGTTGCATCAAGGTTATTATATTTACAAGTATGTTCAAGTTCCCCCACCTTGGTGGAAATATTCGCATTCGTATTCACCGAATAGTAGGCCTGATATTCGTATTCATGAAGGTAGTATTCGTTGCATCACTCTCAATAATAAAATCATATAGATAAATAATTACGGTAACTCATAAAAATATGACATTACTTATATTAAACGAACAAAGCAAAACAATCTGTCATATAAGTAAATAACGTGATCACGGAAGACCGAAGGTTAACTACCCCTGAACAAACCGCGAACTGCCCACAATAATGGAAAATGTTGTAGAAAGCATTTCAAATATCTAATATTGAATGAATAAAACAATGTCATATGAATAACTATCGCAATTACGGAAGGCCGAAGGTTAACCACCCCTGAACACACCGCGAACTGCCCACAATAGTGAATAATGTTCTAGAAAACATTTCAAATATCTAATATTGAATGAATAAAACAATGTCATATGAAAACTATCACGGCTACGGAAGACCGAAGGTTAACTACCCCTGAACACACCGCGAACTGCCCACAATAGTGAATAATGTTCTAGAAAACATTTCAAGTATCTAATATTGAATGAATAAAGCAATGTCATATGAATAACTATCGCGGTTACGGATGGCCGAAGGTTAACCACCCCTGAACACACCGCGAACTGCCCACAATAGTGAAAAATGTTCTAGAAAACATTTCAAATATCTAATATTGAATGAATAAAACAATGTCACATGAAAAACCATCACGGCTACGGAAGACCGAAGCACAGTATAGTAAAGCATACAGTATTTTATCTTCATACAAATAGCCGAAACGAGGCCCTTCGAAATCTCGGTATACTTCGAACTGCTCAGTCGCCGCAGAGCTGCAGTAACTTACGGACGCAATCAGTGTGAGACGGTCCCGCGCATTCAGTTACGTCAATATGGCACGAAATTATCGAGTATATTGTTCAGTGTATGGGTGTTTGAATTCGTCTATATCGAAACCAGAAATAACATTTTTTAAATTACCAACTCAGTCGGCAAGGTAAGACTATAAAAATACCATTATTTTTTGTTTTCATTTATGCCTATTTTATGTGTGTATTACAGCCTCCAAATATTTGTGATTCCAACTATTCGAATATTGAATAGTTAATGATAATATATTCGAATATATTCGTAAAATTTATAAGAAAGGAATAATTTACTTCGAATGATAAATACATTCTATATATTAAAAAAAAAAAACACAATAATTGTAGTATGTTATAAAAAAACAACAAAAAATACATTGAAAAATAATGTTGAATTAAGAAATACAAATTAAAAAAAAACACAAAAAAATATCTCGATAACTGACAAAATTTTAGATATGTTTGTATTACTTCATATTTCACACCCCACGTGCAAGTTTTTTTAAAATTATTTTGTATATAACAATCTTATTTGTCGGCTCAAGAAAAGCCGACAAAAGAAAGTGTGTTAAACGTAAGTGCTTATTGTAATAAAACTATAAAGTCAAGCATGACTTTAAAAAAAAGGCAAATGCAAAAGACGCCAGACTTCATTTTATAGCCCCTAGGTATACCTGAAATGATTTCTCTTTTTCCAGCGTTAAATGGAAGTTTTTTTTTGAACCCAAATAAATAAAAATAATATTTATTCTTATTTCAGACTATTCGAATGGCTTCGGCTGATGTGTCGAGATGATTTAGCAAACAAATCTAAGATCACAGGCTACCGGGTTTGTGAAAAACATTTTAATGTGCAGGACATACTACCGACATCAAATCGCAAGATTTTAAAAAATAATTCTCTCCCATTACTAAATTTGCCGGACTTTCAAAGTACAGTTCAAAAAGGTTCTCAGAAAGAAGACAAACAAAGTCAGACCGAAAAAAATACAACAAATGAGAGTTATGCTCAAACCACAGCGAGTCTGTCTTGCAACACTCCAAGGAAAAGAAAATTAAAAAATAAACTCTTTGAATGCAGAAAGAAATTGAAATTTCATAAAACTGGAAACAAAACGCACAAATCTGAAGAAAGTACGTTTCATAAACTGTGCGATAAATTTTTAACTAAAGAACTAGCTCTCCTGGTGAAAGCACAGACTTATTTAAAACTCCATGGAAAAGGAAACCGATATGACAAGGACTACATAATTTTTTGTTTAAGTTTATACTTCACCAGTCCACAAGCTTACCGGTTTCTGCAACGTGCGCTATGTCTCCCGTGTATTACAACATTATATAAACATTCTTTCCCAATCACGACTGAAATTAATGAAAGAGCTATGTCTATTCTTAAAATTAAAGTTAATCAAATGACAGAGGCAGAAAAAAATTGTTCTGTTATGATCGATTCGATGACATTAAAAGCGAATCTCTTCTATGACATTAAAGAAGATAAAATTATTGGATTTCACGAAGTTGAAGGATGGCAGTCACCAGAACCAGCTAAAAACGCTTTAGTAATTATGGTTCGTGGTATATTTGTTAATTGGAAGCAACCTATAGCATATGCATTGCTCTCAGAATGTAGGAACTATGATGAAATAACTAAATGGGTTGATAAAGTATTAGAAAAGTTATTTGAAATTGGACTTAACATCCGAACTTTTGTGTCTGATCAAGGGTCTGATTTATGGAATGCTGCCAAAAAAAGATCCGTTTCTATTGAAAATCCTTATTTTATTATCAACGATAAAAAAATTTACTACATTTTTGATACACCGCATCTTATCAAAAACGTTCGAAATAACTTAATGCAATACGATTTTCACTTCGGAAACTCTGTAGCAAAATACGAGCATATTGTACAGTTTTATAATCAAGACGTAAAGAAAAGTTGCAGGCTTGCACACAAACTAACAAACAGTCATATTAAACCGACAAATTTCGAAAAGATGAAAGTTTGCTACGCAACACAACTTTTCAGCAAATCTGTTGCGACAGGAATTTCTACGTATATAGATAGTAATGAAATTGAGGAATCAGGAAGAGATACGGCTAAGTTAATAACGATGATGAACGATTTGTTTGATTCTTTAAATTCGTCTAATCTCAGACACAATTATGAATATAAAAGAGCGTACGCAGGCTATGAATCACAAACGACATTTTTCAGAGAGATGTTCAGCTTTTTTCAAAACTTAAAATTAATAAACCCAAAGAATGGCCGTAATTGCACATCAAATGTAAAATTTATTGAAGGTTTTCAAATAACAATCAAATCATTGTCGCTTTTGTTTGATGATCTGCGTTTGGAAGGATATACTTTTATTTTTACAAGAAGACTTAATCAAGATGCCCTGGAAAATTTATTTGGCCAGATACGGACAAAAAATGGCATGGCTGTGAACCCAACGTGCAGACAGTTTGTATCGGCATTTAAAAAAATATATTTCTCCAACATCATAAGCCCCCACAAGCAGGAAATTGTGAAAATGATGTAGGGAAACTTCTTGTCCAAACAACTTATGAAAAAGGTGTAAATATTTGTTCAATGCCCGAAACAATCAATGAAACATCGAATACAGATAATTGTGAATTCAATTCACAAATTGTGTGTTCGGATTACAATCAGCTAGATATGCCTGAAAAAAATTCTCTTTTTTATATTTGTGGTTATCTTCTCAAGCGTTGTAGTGAAAAACATAACGATTGTCAGGCTTTAAAGTCGTACATAAAGCCTTATGAAAGAAATCACAATTTCAGCGCGGAAAGTCGCTATTTAAGGTACCGGGACTACAGCAAGAACCATTTACAAAATTTGTTAATAGTGCCATGTGATGATTTCGTTGAATATGTGGAAAAAATGGAGAAAATATTTCGAACATCCTTCAAAAGAAAACATATAAACTGCAAAGTATCTGCATCAATTTATGAACAAATAAAAGAAATTCCTTTTTCTCCTCCATGTTTATGTTTTCCCAAATTTTTTTTAATGAAGTTATTTATCAGAATGCGAATTTTTTACACTCTGAAATTCAACAACAAAGCTTTTCGTAAATCCCAAACGAGGCGTAAATATTTCTCTTTAGTTAATTTGTAATTGATAAAAAATAATGTGTAACTTCGTGATAAATGTGTCATTTTTATTATTTGTTTGTAACATTTTATTATTCTTTCAACATGCCCATGGTTATATCTGCCACCAAAAATAAATTGTTTATTGTTATTTATCTGCTGTTGTTGATATTCTTAATACAAATAAATCATTTTATTATTTACTACTTTTGCAACAAAAATAAATTGAAATTTAATTCTTTATTTTTAACATTTTTTATGTTATGCTTTCGTAAATAAGTTGTAAAATAATTCTTTATTTTTTAGTTGCTCTGTTTAGTCTTATATCTTAAGGTAGTCTAATATCATTATTTTTCTTGCTCGTTCAATTTATAATTACTTCGTGTTGCTTATTCAGATGTTTGTTTTTAACTTATATAATATTTCTATAATTGGGTACCTGTATTTTTATATATGTAATTTGTTATCTT
>JADDOH010024134.1:0-10874 GCA_016648135.1 Agrypnia vestita | reverse complement strand
TGCAGACCAAGATCAAGCCGAGACTCTATTGCTCCTGCTGGAATCCCACGAAGTCCTCGCTTCCCGGCGACAAACATATCAGGAAGAAATCCCGCGTCTGATATTAAGGTTTGTATATTGTCCCGCGGGGCAGTCAAATTGACTGGTGTATAATGATGAGGATCCCACGTTGCGGCTACATGAGCCGGATTATTATGATGTTTACTGCCGATTAAAGGGCTGAATGAACTAACTGGGTGACTGGAAAGACTCTCCCTTGAGCGCGTCAGTCAGAGCCATGTTAGCATCGCCAAATATAGTTGATGTGATTGATCCCTCGGTGTAGTCTTATTGACTAGAGATATTAAATGATGGTAAAACAGCATGATTATTACAGTTGATTGTGTAGTTCCTGATATGTTTCTCGCTGGCCGGGAAGGGAGAACCCCGAAGGTCTCTGTATACAGCAAGTTAGAAAAGGTGGTGAATGATGAGTATGATGGTGTTAGTAATGCCATCGTGCTCCTGAATGCGGTCCCGATCATAAAGTTGATTGTTAAACTGCTGACAGATCTCGTTCATTAAAGCGGTCCCGAGCATAAGTATTGACTGTCGAACTGCTACCTGCATCTTATAATTTCTCGTTCATGAGGAACGTCCTATCTCGTCCTTGAGTAAGGAGTTATTACATTCACATACATTCATAACCAGAGCCCGAGCTCGTCGCACCAAGGGGACTGAAAAGACGTGAGAGGTTCTTCCCCTTAGATGTTAAAGGGGTAACCGCATCAAGACCTTCAGACCATCCTGTAATTCTTGGCTTTAAAATCCAGTCACAACCGGGTAGATACAGTTAAGATGGCCCTACCTAGTCCCTGACCTAAGGTGTCTCCCCCAATCTAATCAGACTCCATAGCCGAGAACGCGCGCTCCGACATTCGACCCTGTCTTGCCACGCGAGTAGATCCAACTTCATCTTTTTCCACAATCGAAATCCTGCCTCCCAAGATCACGGGGCGTGAAAGACGTACGACTCCTCGCCTCCCGACCATGAAGAGACGAACTTCCCCATTCGGTTCTCGTTCATTATCCCATTTATAATCCCCGCGTGCCTAACCTTAAGAGTCTAGCGCCGGTAATAAGATCTCATTATGCTACGTTGGAAGTTAATATTGCACAACCGGGCGAAATGCCTATTTTCCGCGATCATATTCAATTTGTAAAACGCAATAATATGTATTTATATATGTTAGTAAGACGTTTGAAATGCAGAATGCACGTATGATGACCTCGCTTCTATCCTAAAGATAATTAAGATATAATCCCGACGTTACGTCCCGACATCAGTACTAATTTGTTTTCGCGTCCGTTACCGTCGAACTCTGAACCCACGTAATGAAATGAATAGTGACCATGTGACAATGACAAATTATATAGCACGAACATTCCATTTGATACACATAAGAAAACATCAGGAATAAATAATATTAAAGGTTCTTATCTTAGTTCTGTAGTTGGTCTGCTTCCGAGATGGCATCCAGATCCGAAGTAATATAACGGGTCCTCTCCAAAATTGAGCAATTACCAGCGCTTGTGTAGCCCTTCACTTCCCTTGTATATATATTTTAATATCAGCGCCTGTAAAACTGTATTAGATCCTAGAAACAAGAAAACTATTCCCTCTACGCCGAGCACATACAGAACATAAACCCCTTCAATCTAGTTCATCCACGGTTATGCAAAAAGGCGAAAGAATAGTAATAGTAAAAGGTCCTTAACTGACAGAAGTTGAAGTTCTCTGCAAACTGCCCATATCTTCTAGTGGCGCCTGTGTATTCCAATAACAACTTTCCAGTCATGTATTTAACATAACGTCCTCCTTGTGTGTATGTGTGCTGCAATATCTGTCATCCAGTTAGTGATTCCCAAAATAGTGTTTTCCTTGTATATATATATATATATATTTCAATATCAGCACCTGTAAAACTGTATTAGATCCTAGAAACAAGAAAACTATTCCCTCTACGCCGAGCACATGCAGAACATAAACCCCTTCAAACTAGTTCATCTACGCCGTACAATGATATCACATGCAGACACAAACGATATAATTACAAGTATGCTTGCGTTCTCCCCCACCTTGGTGGAAATATTCGCATTCGTATTCACCGAATAGTAGGCCTGATATTCGTATTCATGAAGGTAGTATTCGTTGCATCATGGTTATTATATTTACAAGTATGTTCAAGTTCCCCCACCTTGGTGGAAATATTCGCATTCGTATTCACCGAATAGTAGGCCTGATATTCGTATTCATGAAGGTAGTATTCGTTGCATCATGGTTATTATATTTACAAGTATGTTCAAGTTCCCCCACCTTGGTGGAAATATTCGCATTCGTATTCGCCGATTAGTAGGCCTGATATTCGTATTCATGAAAGTAGTATTCGTTGCATCACTCTCAATAATAAAATCATATAGATAAATAATTACGGTAACTCATAAAAATACGATATTACTTATATTAAACGAACAAAGCAAAACAATCTGTCATATAAGTAAATAACGTGATCACGGAAGACCGAAGGTTAACTACCCCTGAACAAACCGCAAACTGCCCACAATAATGGAAAATGTTGTAGAAAACATTTCAAATATCTAATATTGAATGAATAAAACAATGTCATATGAAAACTATCACGGCTACGGAAGACCGAAGGTTAACCACCCCTGAACGCACCGCGAACTGCCCATAATAGTGAATAATGTTCTAGAAAACATTTCAAATATCTAATATTGAATGAATAAAACAATGTCATATGAAAACTATCACGGCTACGGAAGACCGAAGGTTAACCACCCCTGAACGCACCGCGAACTGCCCACAATAGTGAATAATGTTCTAGAAAACATTTCAAATATCTAATATTGAATGAATAAAAACAATGTCATATGAAAACTATCACGGCTACAGAAGACCGAAGGTTAACCACCCCTGAACGCACCGCGAACTGCCCACAATAGTGAATAATGTTCTAGAAAACATTTCAAATATCTAATATTGAATGAATAAAAACAATTTCATATGAAAACTATCACGGCTACAGAAGACCGAAGGTTAACCACCCCTGAACACACCGCGAACTGCCCACAATAGTGAATAATGTTCTAGTAAACATTTCAAATATCTAATATTGAATGAATAAAAACAATGTCATATGAAAACTATCACGGCTACAGAAGACCGAAGATTGATCTGATCTAACCGCAACCGACCCACAATAATGGAAAATGTTGTAGAAAACATTTCAAATATGTAATATTGAATGAATAAAAACAATGTCATATGAAAACTATCGCGATTACGGAATATATATACAATTCGAAACACGTCTATATAAGAACTTGATAGGAACAAATCGTGTTTTCAACGATTGCCTAATGATACGCAATACAAACATGTAACGAGTTCAAATAAACCACACATTCATGTTTTAATAAAATAAATATAAAATCCAGATGCATTTTTAAAATATATTGTTTGTAGGAAATTCCTCGTACGATTTGAACCTATATCACGCTTACAATCGTGATATCAAAACACATAATTAAATTCTCGTACTAGTTGAAACAAGATCAGACACGCGGCCGCGACACCGAACACGCAGTTCCCCAGCTGAAGACCGGCCGCATCCAAATCAATCACCTCTATACAACATGTACAATTCTAAATACGTTTTATAAGAATTTGTTAGGAACAAATTGTGTTTAGAACGGTTGCCCAATGACGCAATAAAACATGTAACGAGTTCAGATAAACCACACAATCATGTTTTAATAAAACAAATATAAAATCCAGATGCATTTTTAAAATATATTATTAGTAAGAAACTCCTCGCACGATCTACACAAATCATATAGAAATCCGCGTATTCAATCGCCAGTATAGATAACAAAGCATTCTTAGCATAAGAATACATCCGCCCTGAAGAACCTCTCGCACATTCCGAACCTCGCGACATTGAATATACATAATTATACTGAATTTTAAAACCCACGAACAAACACGAAACACCCTTCGTCAGTAAAGTATTCCATTTTAAAGCCTTTATATCTTTGGTAATATATGAATATCGAATTTAAATGATTTTTCATATGAACAGCGACAGAATTATATATTTCATAAGCGTTATGCAATAATTCACAGTCGCCACATTACGATTTCTTGTACATTAAATACGAAGCGCGTATAGTAATAATTATCACTAGGCCCAAAATACGTAACAAAACAATCCACAACATATATCAATAATTGTTACGATCCAGAAAGTTCTAAATTGAATACACGAAAAAGGCAATAGAAATAAATAATATTGAAAATGCTTAGCTGTTCACTGTTCCAATTCTCTTTGAATTATTATCAACCTCTGGCTTTTCCTCGATCCAGCCAAATTATCTTCCTTACTGACTCTCCTCGACAAAGCCTCCGCCGACCTTCAAGCTGAAAACTCAAGTGCCGCTTTCTAATTTGTAACGCCTAAAATTAGTCCCTATCTCGCGCCATCTTTGATTCCAACTCGCGTGTAAAAGTCAAAGTCTAACTCTAAGGACGCGTTTCATTGGTCAGATTCGGTGCTAACGCCCGCGTCTGTGATTGGACAATCTCGTTAAACAAAATAACATAAAGCCTGCTTTACACGCCCGCGTGCAAATAATAAAGCTCGTCCGCACCTACCTATCCGGCAAAATATTTAATTATAGAGTATTTAACGGTTTGTGAAGCTTCTCTTTATTATAAACTTTAGCAGATAGATATTTTCGTATAATTTTTCAGCAATGTCTATTTGAATAGGCCAATATCGTTACAGCTTCCCCCTGGGGCGGCGCGGTACGATCGCACGAGCAGGAACGCGTCGCCACAAACATAGGTAGCTATTAGACCCCTTCGTTCCTTCGTTTGGCATCATTTGGTATACCCTTAGAAAATTCACCCGCGAACCAGGTGTTGCAAGTAGCCATGGTAAGACGTATTAGCTAAATTGACTATGTTCTACGCACAGGCATGTTAGAAGGTTAATAAGGAACCAATGATCCGTATCTACATCATTCAAACAGCAAGTAAGGCTCAAATACCCACAGTTAATCGAAAGTAACTAGAACGTCTCATACGTTCGCGCCCGTTATTCAACTAGATCTTAAAATCTTCAACATTGTATAAGCAATCCTGCTTATAGCTATGCTTCCCCCGTTCTGAAAGAATTTGATTTCATGTTAGAATTTCGTCCCCATGTAAGTGTTCATCAACACGTTATACCATTGTAAACCCTTCCCCCATCCAAAATTGGTCCGTTTTATCCACACTTCCTCTCTCAAAACGCGTTCGCCGCAAGTTATTAAAATAGCACGCCTTACTACAATAATCTACTCCCCGTAATAAAGAAGTAGTTTAGCAATCCCGACGATCCCAAACGCACGTGTTCACGCAGTGATGAAGACGCCTTGTTCCCAACTACAACTGTTTTTTTTTTTTTTTCTCTAAAGCGCTCGGTTAATATAAATTTGAGAAAACGAAAGAAAAGGTGACCGCTTCTATTTTATTCAACTGATTGGGAAGATCCGAATTCCCATTATCAATCGAACGTCCCATCGTTGTGCCTGTCAATTACTCGACCCCATTCCGCTTTCAACAGATCAAAAGAGACACCACATCCCCCGCTCCGTCACTCCTCGTTCCCTTTATAGATGGTACATCCCTAGTGCTCACCAGCTCGTTACATTGCAGCACTTCCCCCGGCGTATACTTCCCCTAACACCTTCTGACTAGCACCAATACCCGAATATACACGACGACAAGGACACTATACAAACAAATCCGAACGCGAACCGCGATAAGTTTTTAAAATTCCAGAATTGTGTTGAACTATGATTTTGATGTTCATCTTATTCGGGTGAGCCAAACAACCGGATTCCTAGTATATAGAACCACACATTGATCTCAATATCCCCCTGTACACGGGTACTTAAAATGATGATGATGCTTCGCTATTACCCCCTTCCCCAAAGCTATATGTGGCACGCATCCAAAATCTTCCAAAGATTAGTTTGTAAAATCGTATCCCCCTATAATAACTGCAGATCGCGTATCAACAAAAGGTATATTCCTATTATGATTGTTCTCAGCTAACTACACGACTAACTCTCAAAGGAGATATCTAAAGACGATGCACATCCATTAAAGTAGCGCGCCACGTACCTAATTGTTGAAAAAAAGGTAACCGACAATTTGAATCTTCTTTACACTATTGTTCCCATAGTGAACACGCACCCGCATCTCCCCTCTCTGTTGGTAAAATACTAAAACTGCTGGCACTACACTTGTACGAACCTAATATCTTTCCCCCTGTCTATAAGACTCTATTCCCATGTCCAACCAACCGAACATCCGCTATCCGCCAGAAAATATGTAAGTCCAAAGCTAGCTCACATAACCGTCCTGCAGATTATAACGCTTCGCCTTTCACCACGTTGACAGGATTATCCGAATTCCGACTATTCGCAAAATAATTCAATGTACTTGACCCGATACGCAAGCGTCGAAGAAACAGTTCTTATATGAAGTACATCGCGATATCATCAACCTCAATAGACATATATATCGTAACCTTACTCCAGGTCTAAACCTTTTACAGCCCTCTCTAAACGTCCTGCTTATAATTCTCATGTAGTCACTAATCTAGGAATTGTAAAAGACGCTTGACGATACCGTTTCGAAAGCATGGGCTAATGTTACTACTCCCTAAAGAAACAAAGATTTTTCGCGAGGCAAAAGAAAACGAAGAAGGGTGACAAATACATACATACAAACACACACGCATGTACATGTGTACATGCATAGATGCGGTTGCAACTTCACATCATGCATGCATCGAATATAAGTCCGTAATATACATCATGAAATAGCCAAGATTGTAAGTTGTAGACCGTAAATCGTAAATCGTAAAACGTAAATCGTAATTTTAAATTGAAGTTCAGCCGAAGTTGAGCCGAAGCCGAAGTTGAAATTGAAAATGATCAAACATGCCAAAGATAGGTATAACGAAGGAGAATGAAGTGATTCAAATCATAACCGCCTGTAAAACTAGAGGTGACGAAGGAGCCGGAACCGATCTCTCTATACCGTGTCAAACATTATTTGGAACTAGTTATAAACCGGAAAGGAATCCAACTTTCGAAATGTAACATGTCCAAAAAAGATTTTATCTGTCCCGAACTACAACCGCGCGCATATAATATAAAAATCCCTGAAGTGAAACTCGCACAGATGTCACTACTATCCTGTCAGAAGATTTTTCAAAGTACCTAAAATTATAGAAACTTATTTTTTCTTCAAGGCATACAAGATGTTCTAGAATTATCAACCTTCACGTTATATACTTTCAATATTTAAAAGGAAATATTTCCTAACACACCGCTTCTTTAAAAGATTGCTTAATTACCCATGGTAGCTATCACTTATATCTATAAAATGTATATGGCGCGTGTATACTCAATATCATCAATATCAAGGTCAAATGCCTATCGCCGCTACTATTAAGAACCGGTTTATTATATACTCGGCCGAGCGCGATTCCAACTAGACCGCGTAAGCCATTACCGCTTGGCCACTACAAGACTTTAAATAGATATTTTAACTCTCTTGTTTTTGAATTAATACGTGATTTATATAGACCGTGCGAACACTAAATGATTTTTGATAGAGCGCGCGTAAAGACATGCTCAAGCGTGGAAAGAAAAATGCCATTATAATTAAAACTATATTTTTTTTCTTTTTACACTATTAATTAATCTAATAAAATGAATACGAATCTCACTCTTGAAACATATCTCCTGGTCTAACGGCACCACTGTAACGTATCCACCTGTACACCTAAGCTAAATACCTAACTATAAAGTTTAATAATATAAGTTTTACGAAAAGCCCAAAGCTTGAGACTTTAAGCTACCGAATTAAGCTTTATTACGACTTTTGTGACTTTTAAGCACACATTTTATGCTTTAAGCTTCTAGCTAAAAACTTAAGTCGAACTTAGAACTTCGGAAGTATATTTACATGAAAGCTAATATTATTTTTTTTTTTGTTAAGAATTTATATTTTCAAAATTGGCCAGACGTGATCTATCTAGTGGTTAGGAAAATTCCTCCTCCGTTGTGTCCGTAGCTTTCCAAAATTCTTTTGATATGTGGTGAGATTCGTATTCTTATTAACGCGACTAGACTAATATAGTTCGAATTCTTACCTAACTATGGAAATAACAAACGCACGTAACTAATCCGTACTCGTCCTTCTAGAAACCGCTCTAGAACTCTACAGTTTCGCCTATATGAGAGATAGCCGATATTGTCCACGTCCGGAGTTGGCCTAAAAGCCAATTATATGCGGCGTAGCCTAGGAATAAACGCTAGTAGCAAAACTCCCTTACATTGAACCGCCATAACTATAATACCATCGGGGTTAAAATACTGTAATATAAAACAATACAATCGTTGCCAAGTTAACGGCATACGCTAAAGATTCCGCCCGCATTGATTATCAACATCTCATAATAGCAGCTTAGAACAGTGTCAGCACAATCACATGCGGCACCCATTTATGACAGATTTACAAGATATAATAGCATACGTTATATTCAAAACACAAGTAAGAAACCTACCGATAGCGCGTCTCACGTTGTCCAATCTGCTCAATCTGTTCATAGTACATAGTAGGGGAAGACAAACATATATATATTCACAACAACTAGGCGCAACAGAGGCTCAGGGCAAGCTTTGTCTGACATTATCGCAGCCCGAGATTCTAAGGGAATGGAAGATACAGATTTGTAAGTGAAAATTTAAGAAGTGTCTAACCACTTCTGTTCAAACGTGGATTTTAGATGCCCCCCCCCCCTGTAGGGGGGAGGGGGATGCGGCCCCAGAGCATCGCCGCATCCGGTGGTTAACTCCTGTTTAGACATAACCTCCCACACTAAGCTGCAGACCAAGATCAAGCCGAGACTCTATTCTCCTGCTGGAATCCCTCGAAGTCCTCGCTTCCCGGCGACAAACATATCAGGAAGAAATCCCGCGTCTGATATTAAGGTTTGTATATTGTCCCGCGGGGCAGTCAAATTGACTGGTGTATAATGATGAGGATCCCACGTTGCGGCTACATGAGCCGGATTATTATGATGTTTACTGCTGATTAAAGGGCTGAATGAACTAACTGGGTGACTGGAAAAGACTCTTCCTTGAGCGCGTCAGTAAGAGCCATGTTAGCATCGCCAATTATACTTGATGTGATTGATCCCACGGTGTAGTCTTATTGACTAGAGATATTAAATGATGGTAAATCAGCATGATTATTACAGTTGATTGTGTAATTCCTGATATGTTTCTCGCTGGCCGGGAAAGGAGAACCCCGAAGGTCTCTGTATATAGCAAGTTAGAAAAGGTGGTGAATGATGAGAATGATGATGTTAGTAATGCCATCGTGCTCCTGAATGCGGTCCCGATCATAAAGTTGATTGTTAAACTGCTGACAGATCTCGTTCATTAAAGCGGTCCCGAGCATAAGTATTGATTGTCGAACTGCTACCTGCATCTTATAATTTCTCGTTCATGAGGAACGTCCTATCTCGTCCTTGAGTACGGAGTTATTACATTCACATATATTCATAACCAGAGCCCGAGCTCGTCGCACCAAGGGGACTGAAAATACGTGAGAGGTTCTTCCCCTTAGATGTTAGAGGGGTCACCGCATCAAGACCATCAGACCATCCTGTAATTCTTGGCTTTAAAACCCAGTTATAACCGGGTAGATACAGTTAAGATGGGCCTACCTAGTCCCTGACCTAAGGTGTCTCTCCAATCTAATCAGACTCCATAGCCGAGAACGCGCGCTCCGACATTCGACCCTGCCTTGCCACGCGAGTAGATCCAACTTCATCCTTTTCCACAATCGAAATTCAGCCTCCCAAGATCACGGGGCGTGAAAGACGTACGACTCCTCGCCTCCCGACCATGAAGAGACGAACTTCCCCATTCGGTTCTCGTTCATTATCCAATTTATAATTATAATCCCCGCGTGCCTAACCTTAAGAGTCTAGCGCCGGTAATAAGATCTCATTATGCTACGTTGGAAGTTAATATTGCACAACCGGGCGAAATGCCTATTTTCCGTGAACCTATTCAATTTGTAAAACACAATAATATGTATTTATATATGTTAGTAAGACGTTTGAAATGCAGAATGCACGTACAATGACCTCGCTTCTATCCTAAAGATAATAAAGATATAATCCCGACGTTACGTCCCGACATCAGTACTAATTTGTTTCCGCGTCCGTTACCGTCGAACTCTGAACCCACGTAATGAAATGAATAGTGACCATGAGACAATGACAAATTATATAGCACGAACAATCCATTTAATACACATAAGAAACATCAGGAATAAATAATATTAAAGGTTCTTATCTTATTTCTGTAGTTGGTCTGCTTCTGAGATGGCATCCTGATCCGAAGTAATATAACTCTCCAAAATTGAGCAATTACCAGCGCCTGTGTAGCCCTTCATTTCCCTTGTATATATATTTTAATATCAGCGCCTGTAAAACTGTATTAGATCCTAGAAACAAGAAAACTATTCCCTCTACGCTGAGCACATACAGAACATAAACCCCTTCAATCTAGTTCATCCACGGTTATGCAAAAGGCGAAAGAATAGTAATAGTAAAAGGTCCTTAACTGACAGAAGTTGAAGTTCTCTGCAAACTGCCCATATCTTCTAGTGGCGCCTGTGTATTCCAATAACAACTTTCCATTCATGTATTTAACATAACGTCCTCCTTGTGTGT
>JADDOH010024133.1:0-14198 GCA_016648135.1 Agrypnia vestita | reverse complement strand
ATATTAGGTCCTTGCATATGAAATTGGCGTTTAGTATGGGAGGAACACAAAGCCGATTTTTTTTTATTATAATATATTTATTTAATCAAAGTATATACCATTGCTATCTATGCAATTTTGCCATCTCATAGGTAGTTCATCGATCCCTTTACTAAAAAAACCATTCGGACGGGAATCAATAAAATCTTTGAAGGCGGTTTGGACTGCCCCATCGGAGTTGATTTTTTTCCTTTTCAAGAAGTTATCCAAATTTCGAAAAAAATGGTAATCTGTTGGGGCAAGGTCCGGAGAGTACGGTGGATATCTTAGACATTCCAATTGAAGCTCCTCTAATTTGGTAGCCATCTGTTGTGCAGTGTGTGGTCTAGCGTTATCATGAAGCAGCAGTGGCCTAGAGCGATTAACCATCCTCGGTTGTTTAGCAGCTAGCTTTTCCATCATGGTTTGCAGTTGCTGACAATAGACATCTGCCGTAATCGTCTGGCCAGATTTAAGAAAGCTGTAGTGAACGACACCAGCACTAGTCCACCAAACGCTCACAGGTAACTTTTTTGGAGTCAATTTTCGCTTGGGGCATGGTTTGGCTGGTTCGGCAGGGTTCAGCCATTGCGATGAGCGCTTCCGATTATCGTACAGGATCCACTTTTCATCACAGGTAATGATTCGATTTAAAATCCCTTCATTATTGTGCCGGTTGAGTAATGCAACGCAGCATTCAACGCGCGTTTGTTGATTTGCTTCACTCAATTCGTGAGGTACCCACTTTTCAAGCTTTTTCACCTTACCAATTTGCTTCAAGTGGATTAAAACAGTTTTATCACTAACACCGCAGCCTGCAGCTAACTCGGATGTGGTTTGCGATGGATCCGCTTCCACAATAGCCTTCAATTCTTCATTATCAACTTTGGTCTCCGGCCGTCCACAGGGCTTGTTCTGCAGGTCGAAATTTCCAGAAAGAAAACGTTGGAACCAAAAACGCACTGTGTTTTCTTTTGCAGCACCGTCGCCATACACATCATTAATCCTTCGAGCCGTTTCTGCAGCACTGGTGCCACGGTGGAACTCGTACTCGTAAATAACGCGATATTTCAAGTTTTTCATTTTGTAAACTGAGTGACGCAAAGAAAAAAACAATTGAGGAAAAAACAAATGAATTATAATTTTCAAAACACAAATACATGAGTAAATAGCTGTATAAATTTGGATTTGGAATTCCTAACCAAAGAGAAGATATTTGAGATCAAATTTGCCAGTAGGGCAAAACGCCAATTTCATATGTAAGGACCTAATATTTATCACTATCAAAGTTTTAAGAGGAGTCGTCCCTCTCATCATCAGGTATAGTTAATAACTGTCTTAAAATTATAAGTTGTGATCAATAATTGAGTTATTGTGTGTGTAGTACAAACATATTTAAATTAAAATTTTGCACCAGCATATGACTGCCAATTGATCATTCAACGGTATTGAATTTAGCAATCTAAAGATAAACATTGTATGTTCTTGATAAAATTTCCGTCATCCTGGGGCATCGAGGCGCAATAAACTCAAGTGGTGGTTCTATAAAAGATCATAAAAAGTTTGATAAAAATTAACTATTTTCAAGACATCTGTGTAATAATAAGAAAAGTTTTTTAAATATTATTCAGACATCTGTGTTACGATAATAATTATAACATGGATAACTGATTGATTATAGCCAAGTTTGTTTAGTAAATATTCTTGAGACATCTGTGTAATACTGAACCAAGTTCTTTTTGGAATTTTTTTCAGAAATCCGGGTATACCGTAAATACGTACCATAATTACCGGTGTACCTATAGAAACTGGAAGGTGGATAAAAACAATTCTCGGTAAGAACTTTAAAGCTTACACTACTTAAGAAAAATGTAAGTACTTTCATATGTTTTATTTTGCATCATTCAGTATTATTTTTACCTAATGATAATAATACTTTACCATACATAAAGTTCCTTATAGTTTGAAATATTTCGAGTTAAATATCAGTTACAGAGGTCTGCATTTTATATAGAGTCGAAACTTACTTCTTTAAAATATAAAAGTGCGAGATAATTTAAATGAAATTACAACCTAAACAATCTCCATGAAGATTACCTGAGTAAGCTTTAATTTGACATAAATAAGCATTACACAATGTTTTTAGTTAATTTGTCATATTTTAAAATAATTGAGGTGAATGGAAACAAGAAGTGGGGTCAATACTCGTAGAAACATTTTTTCTTTGTAAATACAAGTTATATTATTAATTTGTGTTTCTTTAAACATAATTTTTTATTTTAAAATAATCCCATATTTTTATTACTGATAAAAATCCATAACACGAAATTATAAGCCTGATCCGAGAAGTAAGTGATATTTGAAGCGTACCTACTCATGCGTTTTGTTTCAATTCTAATAATTTTCGTATATTTCGATTAAACCTTAAATAACTTTGTTAAATTACTCTAAATACTAACTAATTGAAAATTGTACATTTGTACCATTTTTAATTAAATTGTGTTAATTTATGAATTGTTTTAACTGAAAACTGTTTCCATTCAACCCCATACCATGTTTCCAGTCACTCCATTACTATTACCCCATTGCGCATCGATGGGGTGAATAGAACATTTTCATAAATTTAAGAATATCTCTAAAAATACCAACATTTATTTGTTTTCATGTTCATTACAATATGAATCAATATTTAAAGCCAAAAAATATATAATTAATTAATAGTATTAAACTCACATCTTGGCATGGATATGAATGTGAAAATGTGTTTTTATTCATCCCATTTTAATGATATTATATTTCCACTTCCATTGTAAAATTTGAGTTTAATAAGCCTCGTAGCCGAATCTTCCCTTCAAGACAATGACATTTATTAATTCTCATGTACACAGAATAACTGACTACTATCTATTTAAAAAAAGTAACAAAAATGTCAAACATGACAAATTTCTTTGTGTAGGTACTAATTATAAGTATATCATTATATCCAATTATTATGTGAAATATTATCCATAGACCTTTTAGGTCTCTATCATATTTAAGATTTTAAAAAATGTGTTAAATTGAATTAAAACCCCTTTAAATACAAATGCACCCGAGTGGAAATTTTAGTTTGCTATTATATTGATGATTGGCCCTTCAAAATAGATTGTGTCCATACAACTCTGTCATGTGCAGATCAACCAATCAGGTAGAGACACATATAGTTCACGTTTTGTCCCAAGGTCGAATTTCTTGAGATGAAGATAAAAAGACCAATTTTTTACCTCTTAGTCTGTTGAGCCCTTCAGGGTAATGAACACGTAAAACTGCTTGTATAAGCACCATAAGAGTCCCTTAGAAAAAAATAATGCTTAGATGAATTAAGAAACAGAGGATAAGGGTGTAAATTCTAACAGAGGCGGAAGATGCATCACAGTGTTCTAGATTTTTGAACATAATAGTTCTTCACAAATAAACTTATTACTTCAGCCGGGAGGATACCTGACTGAAGTTCTGGGAAGAAGAAGAAGAAGAAATGTACATGTATACATTTGTAAATGATCATTTGTAAATGATGTTGCTACCGCCGAGCCCGCATTACCCCTCAAAAATACAGTACATTAAAGACACAGCAAAGACGCGAACCATTACTTGTTCCGCCCAGCACTTCACCGTCGCCTGGGTTTAAAATAGTACCTTTATTAACTGCCGGCAGGGGAAATATAAAACAAAAGTTCAAATATTTTAATAAAAGTCGTTTCTACTATTTCATGGGTGTCCTTTTACCTGGCAAACTTTTAGTTACTTTATCTGAAATGTTATTTATGTATAATATTCTCCGCCATTGCTCATTTAGGTATATTACATTATCCTCAGATATCTGAAATATAAATTTAGCATAACCCTCATATAAAGAATTCGACATTTTGTTCCGCCGCCTTATGTCAAGACTGAATCAGCCGACTAAAATGAAATTAATTGAAATCGAAACATTTCTCATGCAAATATTTATAAATCTCGAAGCTGCGTAGGCACTTGCAATGTTCAATAATAATGGAAAATTATTAATTTTAATCGAAATAATGATCAAGTGATGTCGAAAATTATTAAATCGTGCATGGTCATCCACATTACGTAAATGTTGAATGTTTCAGAGCTCTTACTAGTCGGAAGTTGGTGAAAAGTCAATTATAAGCTTCCACCACAACAAGCAAATAGACAAATAGAATTTATTAAAAACACGTAAAAAAACAAAAGCTACAATGATAACAAATGTCAATAAGCTTGCTGCCAGCATACTCATATATTTGTGTACAAATAAATAATACCTATAGAATGAAGAGTCTGGATATCTAATTTACCTACTGCTACCGCGCTTACATTAGCTTCACCTGTTTGTCTGGGCGGAATATTCAAATCGGTACTTCACCCGTTTTCCAATGTCCAATCGAGTTGGAATTTTGAAAACAGGCGTATTCTTGATGACAATGCAGATTCGCTAAGTAATCAATTAATCTATATTATACATTTAACTATTTTGTGGTTTTTATGAAGCGGGGAAATGTTGCAGGAAGTCGGGCCCCGGAGGAAGGCGAGCACCCTGGCCAGCCTGCTACGGAGGTATTGCTGCCGCACTGCAGTGATGATGGCAGCAGACACTGTCTGCATCCTGTCTTGAAACAGGGATCCAGAGTACAGTGGACTATGCCCCGGAGGAAGGCGAGCACCCTGGCCAGCCTGCTGCGCAGGTATTGCTGCCGCACTGCAGTGATGATGGCAGCAGACACTGTCTGCATCCTGTCTTGAAACAGGGATCCAGAGTACAGTGGACTATGCCTCGGAGGATGGCGAGCACCCTGGCCGGCCTGCTGCGGAGGTATTGCTGCCGCACTGCAGTGATGATGGCAGCAGACACTGTCTGCATCCTGTCTTGAAACAGGGATCCAGAGTACAGTGGACTATGCCCCGGAGGAAGGCGAGCACCCTGGCCAGCCTGCTGCGCAGGTATTGCTGCCGCACTGCAGTGATGATGGCAGCAGACACTGTCTGCATCCTGTCTTGAAACAGGGATCCAGAGTACAGTGGACTATGCCCCGGAGGAAGGCGAGCACCCTGGCCAGCCTGCTGCGGAGGTATTGCTGCCGCACTGCAGTGATGATGGCAGCAGACACTGTCTGCATCCTGTCTTGAAACAGGGATCCAGAGTACATTGGACTATGCCCCGGAGGAAGGCGAGCACCCTGGCCAGCCTGCTGCGCAGGTATTGCTGCCGCACTGCAGTGATGATGGCAGCAGACACTGTCTGCATCCTGTCTTGAAACAGGGATCCAGAGTACAGTGGACTATGCCCCGGAGGAAGGCGAGCACCCTGGCCAGCCTGCTGCGGAGGTATTGCTGCCTCACTGCAGTGATGATGGCAGCAGACACTGTCTGCATCCTGTCTTGAAACAGGGATCCAGAGTACAGTGGACTATGCCGCGGTACACCTTGTACATCTCTAGAAAAATGTTTACACTATCTTTGCATTCTCTTCTGTTATTTTATTGCATCTTTCATTAAAATAAATTTTTTGCAGTTATTAAAAAGAGTATTATTTTTTTCAAATAAGTGCAAAATAATTTTTTGGTGTCATTATTATGACAATTAAAAAAAATGAATTTTGTTTTTACCACTTTTGTATTAAAAAATATCAACATGTTTCAGAACACATGGCCCGTTCGTCAGGATACAATTGTATACTATCAAATTAAAAATCAAAAATTGATCTATAGACCATAAGAATATAAAAAGTATATATGGAAAATGAATAATAATGAAGTACGTACTAACATGACAATAAATTTAATTTACTATTAAGAATTATTTTTCTTATTTCCAGAATTTCTAATATGGGGCCATTCAAGTATTACGTGAGCAGAATTTTAGTAATTTTTAACCCCCCTCCCCCTTGTCAACAAAAGTAAACAAAGCTCTTACTCTCCTATGCTTACGTAAACATTGGTATACATATTTTGAAATCTGTTCAGATTTCTTTATTGTTATTCGTGAGCAGCAGTTATCAAGTCTAGATATAAGGAATTTGTAGACTATCAAGGAATTTAATGCATATTTAATATTTATTCCAGCAAATTATTAGCATCGTATTTTAATATTAATATATAAACGATATTAATTTATTTTGTTTTATTAAAAAATTGAGTTAACTCAAATTAATCGTCCTCAGTCCACGACACTTGAATCCATGACTTAGATGTCATTGGATGTTTGCTGCTCGATGTTGTGTGTCTGCTCACTTTTGTGTTCCTTCGGGATATCGACTTCGTTCTTCTCGAGCTATTCTACATCTCGGTATCCGTCTAAAGTTTGTACCATGCACATCGATTCATTAGCAAGACGAGCAGCCAGCCGCTCTCACAGGTCTCATTCTCGTTTCGGTGTGTGTGTTTATTTTTTATGGATCTCTTTGATGTTAAGATTTCATTTAATAAACAGAGGTACGGATAAAGACCACACATTTTATATGTTCGACTTGATAGTTTCCAAATTTTGCAAAAAATCGGAAAAAGTAATTCAATAAATATTTCCGACGTAATCACCATCCACACCCCCCGCCCCCCATGTCACCAAAAGTAAGTCAAGCAAAGACTCCGCCACACCCCTTTGATGCTTACGTAATACTTGAATGGCCCCCAATGTCAAACTGTGATTCTGTATAATTTGTATGCAATATTTGAAAAACGCTAATTACAACACAACTACCCTTTTGAATTCTTTAGAAAAAAATGAAAAACCAACACGAACGCGACCACCGTACAAGAAGAAAAGATGAAATAAGATAACCATTCAGGAAGAAAAAAGATCGCAAACTTCTATCAAGTGTAGTGGAATGAAATTATACAGGAAACTACCAGGGGATTTGAGGGATAAAAATAAAATAACGAATTTTAAGAGGAAACTTAAAAAATATGTGATATTTACTTTTGAACACATATTTCTATTTTACGGCCATTCAGAATCGTCTAGAAAGTAGAATTAAGAATGCAGGTACTGAGGTGAGTGAGGATTGAAAAGAAGATATACATCAAGTAGAGATGAAACTTGGATGCCATGGCGCTGTCAGACTGTCGGTGAACGAAGAAGACTGCGGAAGACATATTGAAGATGAAACGTTTTGAATGCGTTTCAGTTTCTTGGGATGCTCTTCGTTGACATCCAGATAACACACATCAGCACACTCAAGCGGGGGAAGAAGTACTGAGTTCGTCATTGTTATTTCACAGTGAATCGGAAGAGAGTCTTAAGCCTGATAAGGGTATGACAAGTACAGTAAAATACTTTTTTGCTGACATATGCTCATGCCATTTATTAATTTATTAAAAATTAAGAATTTAAGACTCTGGCGTACAGGAAAAATATGTTATTATAATGCAATCGAATCCATATCGATTACTAATGCTCATCGGTCGTTTGAAATATACTACGAAATGATAAAAAAGTGTAATAATATTAGTCTAGCATAAATATGAAAAGTATGAAACGCGATGTTTCTCGCTATCTCCTAAACAAGTACCTGTTGAGCTGTTTTGATTGAAATATCATCTGCAGGTCTGAGGCCTGGAGCAGATAAGATAAGTCGGAATTTTTGGACATCAATATTTTATTGATAAACGAAAATTATCCGTCAAATGCATTACGTAATATTTAAATGTTTGCGGTACAAAATGATTCTTATATGTGCCACAGTTAGTGAAAACGAACACATTTAATTTCAATGTATTTTGATGTCTCAAGGTGGTGTATAACCCTTCAGTAAAAACGTCGTATTGCTAAAAAGTGCGTCTTATTTATTAGGACATTAAACTTTTTAAGATTAGTTACTTTAACCTTTAATAAATAAATAAAATACGACTTGGTATATACCACTAGATATATAGTTTCTTTATTCAATATGAATAAACGCCCCTTCAAGTTCCCTTCCTCAGGAGAATACATCGTATACCAAATTAAATTAATAAAATAATTAATTAACAAATTAATAAATAACATAAAATTAATAATTATTAATTAATGTCACCGCAAAGTTATTAATCGTTCATTCAAGAAGTTTAACCTTTTCTTAATTATTTCAAAACTTGCAAGACCGAAGTTTTTTTTTTAAACACGTCAAATAAACAGATCGTTTTTAAGAGCACCCAGATATCTTGGAGGTCCAACATTACAATCCGTGTACGTGTGACGTAATATTGATGTTTATTTGTCATTATTGCACAATTGTTTATGTAAACATAAAAACACAAGATGCAATTTCTGCTTCCTGTCTCGGGTTTCTAATGACAATTATTTATGTATCTCTTTTACTCCACATTGCCCTCACTCAACGTGTACCACTAATTACACCACGTATATTCACGACTCCTTTCCAAACGTTTCATCTGAAATTGCGAAAGTCATAAATATAAATTAATTAAGTAATTTCACAGGCAAATAAATATGTCTTTGAATCTTGGGGAAGTAAACATCAAATATGGTGGTCTATCGTCAGTGTAAGTCTTGCCTCTGTCTGCATCCTGCCTTGAAACAGGGATCCAGTACTGTGGACTAGCCCCGGTACAATACGTCCCTTTTAATTAAATTCGGAAATTTCGCACGCCATTTCAAGCAATTTCGTATTGCTTTAAACGTCACATTTAAAGCAATACGACAGATGTCGCCGGCATGCAGTGTCCGATAAAATAATGCTTCGGCATTTTAATTTTTATGTAAATAATGTTACCGACATCATTAGGAATTACGAAATTTGAAAGCGATTGTTGGTCATTAAGTGGGTCAAATATTGACTGCAAGTTTCCTCGCTAGAAAGAATATTTTTATTCTAAACAGAAGCGTCGACAGGAAATTGCGAGATTTATTCGGGTGACAACTGCTAGAATCACGTGATATTTTCACGAGATAACAATTATTCAAATATATTATCGTAAAAAGTAATCACTCTCTGGTTCGACGTATTAGATTAGATAAAAAATTATTTTATCTTATTACTTAATTAATATTCATTTCCTAAAATCTTAATTAATGCAGTGTATTTGCCCTTACGTTTTAAGACATTTTCGCTTGTATGAAGTGTACACTGATCACAACCAGCGACATGTATATCACCATCGTCAGCCCTGATGATGGACCCTGCAAGGGGATCCGAACGTTGAACAGAAAGGTCGTTTTAACACGGCATAATACCCCAGAAAACACAAACTAGAAGATACTGGCCCTGTTAAGGGTCTCAACAATCGTGGAGCTGCTTGCGGAGATACGGAGATGAACAAGACGAGAGTGTGTCAGGACTTAAGAGTGAGGCGCTCAATCCTCTTTTTTAAATTCTTTGTAGGTATTTTCAGTATCTTTTCGACATGTTCAATATATTTACATAATATCAATACAATAAAGATATTGATTGCAAAATCACATTTCGTAAATATTCGTTCTTCCTAATTCTATTTCAAAATTTTATTGAGCTTATCTTTAGTAACTGACTCTTCGAAAATGTATTTGATGATTATGAATATCAAAATTTCTGATTGACACTGAGTACTTACTGTAATAATAAGAAGCATAAGATAAATTGTGTTATTTTAAATATTTTTACTCCCTTTCTTTTAACTCGTAGCGTCTGCGGTTTTTAACCGTTTAACCGTGATCCAATCAAGCTGAAACGTTACAGGCAGACTCGTGGCGACGATAAAAATTATCTAACAATTTTTTTGTTTAAAAAAATTTAATAATTAAAGTATAATTTTGGATGTTTCGAAATTTTAATGTTTTTTTCAAATTGGAATCAATACAAATGAGTAATGACCCCGACGCGTACAGTAGGCACGATATCTGATTGAATGAGAAAGGGATTATAAAAAAACTTGTTTTTTATGGGTTAGTTTTTTATTAATCTCTTTTTGAAAATTATGAATATTTTGACCATTTTTATCATCTTGCGCTTTTGAAATACTTGTGAAATGTCTTTCCTCCTCCCAAACCCACTCCCTTAGTAAATTCTCAATACAAATCGACACCATTTGGCAGGTCTGACATCAAGTTTTCCCAATTACTTTTCAGGACCCTGCGGAAAACATTCCTCTTTCCCTTTACCTCACCCTCTCACCCAATATGTTTTCTACACAAATCTATACCGCTTGACAGAACTGACCCAAATGTTGCGCGCTTATTCTTTATAACTTAGGACCTTGCGGAAGCCATCTCCCTCCCCCCTCGCAGCACTCCCTCACATATAAATGTGGCGCGATCCCCATTTAACTTAATACTGCAATATTAATTCCAAATTGAGAATGATACAGTCTTCCCTCCCTCCTAACATCTCCCCACCCCCGCCCCGCCGCTGTAAATTATAAATTAAGAGGAATGCAATTCCTTAATTTTCAATTGCATAATTATTCATTATTTGTCGAAAAGTCATGCATGTTAGAGGGATATTAATATGCAATGAGTTTGTATGCGTTTAAAACAGCTGCTAGTGTACCTTGGTGCCCTAAATGTTCTGTGTTAATTTTTTCTCTCCAAGTGTTTCTTAACATAACTGAACTATTTTGTCTTCACAATACTTGTTTTCTATTTCAATGCAATTAGTAATATTTAATTAATTTAATTTCGTTTGCTTTTGAGACATGTTGTCGAAACATACAAATGAATGATAGATAATTTTTGTTTTAATGTACCTAATTGGATCTTAATTATTATGTTTTCAATCGTTAGGTAATGTTCAAAATGATCAAAACCTGATTAAAAAAGAAAACTTCAAAAATACATTGTCAACAATGCCTGGTAATGCGGTAAAATTAATTTCATTCATACTGTAGAATCAGTCAGAAAAGTCTGTGTCACCCCACATCATAATATTGTACATTTCGACACTTTGTATAGTAAATGGTATTTTAACCGGTTACACAATAACCGTTATCTGAGATTTGCATCTGATCGTATCGATTGATTGGTAACTGATTTTTTTTGGACGCGCAGCCATCAGCACTAGACAACAGTTTTATCTCAGTTACCAATAACCGATGCAATCAAATACAAATCTCAAATAACAACACCAGGTGTAACCGGTTAAAATAACGGTTTGACCATCACTAGTTAAATGTCAAAAAATAAAAATATATAATATATATTTTAATGACAATGTCAATTAAATCGCGCAGCGCACATGCGCGTCTCTGGCCGAGAGTTTAAACTCATTTTACCGCTCAGAATTTTCTGACACAATTCGTTTGACACTAGAAGCGCCGCCGTCTCATTTTTGTCCCATCCGCAGGTTTGATCGTCTTTAACTTTTTTATTTAGGTTGGTAAAACTTTTTCACTTTTGATAAATTAAGGTATTTATATAATTCAAAATGTTTTCAATTTTATAACACGATAGTTTATTTAAAAACTACGTAGAACTGCCTCTGGGTCATTTTTATCCAGTCGTTGTTCCAAAGAATAATTCTGTGCGGTCAGTGCCCGGGTAGTTGCGGGGGCGTTTTCCTCCCTAAATGCACAGTACACCCAGAACAGTAGTTTATCTCCGGCCTGTCGGCGAGTTATTAGCCTACTCTTGCGTTGACGCTAGGGTTGTCACTTTACTCGTAGCGTCTGAGATTTCTATGCACGAAACCCGAAAATTTCTGTAATTAGTATTCCTAGTTTCTGCACTTAAATTGCAAGAACGCTGATTAACATCAACGTAGACTTTGAAAAACTCACAGTCTTTGTGATAATCAACACACCTTCATAGTAAAGCACCACAAACATAAAAAAGGCATTTTTTTCAGGAAGCGCATTATTTTTCTAAAGCGGCGGCTGCGAGCGCGAATGGCACCGAAGGCACGGCCCTTACTGCCGCCGCCTTGTGCCCCCGTATTCTATGTCAATGTGTGCGTCACAGTGCGCGCGTACACGGCGCCGAGCACGCACGCACACATTCTAGTGGGTAGCGGCCAGTTTGTATGAAGACGTATTTCTGTTCTTAGTTCCCTTACCTTGGGACAGATGGCAATAGACCAAACGACGAGCGCTTAGGTGACTGGGTGGTGAAGAAATTGATGGAGCCTCACATCAACAAGGAAAAAAATGTTACTTGTGACATCTTTTTGATAAGTGACAAGTCAAAAAATTCTAGTAGGTATCTTGGGCACAGTCAATAGAGATCGCAGAGAAATACCCGTTTCCGTGAAGACCGCAAGAGAGGAATCATAAATACAGGGTGTATATTATAATTCCTATGTTGTGAGTCTAAAATGTTCAAGCAACCATGGCCTAATATCAATAGTTATGGAGATATGCAATATCAAAGTTCGCATTTTTTTTCTATATCTCACTTACTAATTTTTTACAAAAAGTTGAAATATCATTGCAGTATCTTATGTCGATTATGAAAAATTCATTCGCTTTAATACAAGTCGAATAAAATGATAAAAACCTTGCGAAAATTGAGAAAAGTCATTTTTACAAGGTTTTTATCATTTTATTTAAGTTGTATTGAAGCAAATGAATTTTTCATAATCGATATAAGTTACTGTAATGATAGTTAAACTTTTTGCAAAAAATAAGTCAGAAATATTGAAAAAAAATGCATACTTTGATATTGCATATCTCCATAACTATTGATATTAGGTCATCGTTGCTTGAACATTTAAGACTCATAACATAGTCAGGAGTCTACTGGCCAAGTTTTTGCTGCTAGCTCTGGTACACCCTGTATATGCTTATGCTAAAAAGCAGTGATACATTATTGATTGTTTTTCAGGCTAAATTTATTTAAAATGTTCTAATGCTCAGTACTATGCATCCCGATGTTTAAATATAAAACGTGAGACAGTGTTATTCTACAAAGATATGTCGTAGATCAAATGACTCGTAGCTTCAGGACGTTGGCCAGTTCATACACTTTATAACTTGTTACATTTAGCGGGTATAAATGCACGGGTGTTGTAAGGAATAATATTAATAACAGCAAAATTAAACGAAGAGACTTTTTATTGCAATTGCGAGAAAATAATATTTCTAGTAAACAAACAACCATCCTTGTCGCGATTCCGGAAAACATACCAGAGAGACGAGATAAACGAACCAGGTGTCTGGTCAAGCTAAAATGCTCCAGTAACGAGTCACCTGAGAAGCGCCACCTGTGAAAAAAAACCGTCTGCAATAAACGCACAGGTGAAGAATATTATTTACGAGTTACTTGCTCTTCACATAATGGTTTACAATTATTTAATAATTTAGCGCGGTTAGAATTAACATGCGAGTTGTGATGATTTCGATACTAAACCAAAAAACATTTGACTTATTATTCATAATTTGTTACGTATTTGTTTTTCAAGCAATAAGTATTTGACCAATTAATGTATATTATGGATAGCTCACAGAGACGAAACTCTATTTTATTATTATTATTATGGAGAAAATAGGTATAGAAGTCATTTATGGTGTATATCGGACTTACGACCGATCGTATGGTAGACTTAAGTGATCACTTTACATATATGTAACGTTCGCCATTTCCACCATGATAGAATATACCATGTCTTACTAATTTTTGAAAGTTGTATATATTTGGATTATATGACACACATCACGTATGTGTTGTAACAACCTATTATACCGGCCTGGGACAGCCATTTTCCTTCCCCCTAAATCCCCACAGATGTCGCTAATTATTTTTGATCTCGTTAATGTCGACCAATGAGACTCCCACAATTGATTTTACGGAATTTATGAAGCAATATCCCAGTACTACCGTTCTGAAAGATTTGAACGAACTCAAAAGTATTCTGAATAAGGATTTGATTTAAGTGAATTTATAAACGTGTTTCAAATACTTATTTAGTAGTTTGAATCATAATGTTCATGTTTTATACCAATGATCATTATAATAAATAGAATGGGACAAATTTGTCACGGCGGCGGTTCTAGGGGGGGCTTATTCTTCGGCGCTTCCAGAGTTAATCCAAGCTGAAATACGTTTTTGGAAAAAGTTACTAAACACTCGAGTTTAAACTCTACCGTAACTTAAATCCAACTTGATGCAACTGGGCCTGAAGACGATTTGCGATAAGATAATAAATCGTGATAGCGTTTCGATACCAAATGTAGACCAAACATCTCAATGGAAAACGTTCAAGGCTCATTCATATAAGTGTGAATAAGATGAAA
>JADDOH010024131.1:0-15389 GCA_016648135.1 Agrypnia vestita | reverse complement strand
ATTAGATAATTTCCTCCGGGGATATGTAAGGTCGCATGTCTACGCCGAAAAACTAAAAACAATTGAGCATTTGGAAGCCAACATCCGACATTACGCAGCTTGATTTACTGCGAAGAGTGTGAACATTTGACCTCCAGATTGCGCCACGTACGCGTCAGCAACGGTGGCTACATTCAAATATTAAAACCATAAAATTATCTGTCAAATAAAGCCAATTTCACGGATATTAAAGACAGTTTTCTGTGTTTTATTTCAATTTAAACTTTTCTGCCTCGTAACATTTAGGAATAAAACCGAATCAAAGAGATTATTTTAATAAAAGTATTTCCTTAAAATGGCGAATAAACTGTCACAGTGTGACGGTACATGACTCGACTCTCACTCGGTATCGTTATAAATATTCGTTATATTCTATAATTTGTATAGTATGAAAGCGCTGTCCGCCTGTCTGTCTGGCCGCGCTAATCTCGGGATTTGTGTGCGGGTTTACTGTCATGGTCTGCATTTCTCCAGAAATATTTTTGTGTTTTAAAAAAGGAACAACCGAATGAGTAAAAAAAATAAGTTTTCAGGAGAGAGAAAGGAATTTTGTATGTTTGCGAAGTATTTCTCAAGTCATTGTTATTTTTATCTAACTTTTTCGCCAGTAGTTTTGTTTTTTTCACAAGAACCAAGTTGACTAATGTCGTTGTTTCTTGTCAATTTTTTTTGATGATTATTAATCATATTTTTTGTTTTTCAAAAAATTTAAAAATGTTCCCTTTTTACTATTTTCTGACTCATCTTATTTTTCCTTGCTAGATGTGTATCTCAAAAACATCTCTGCAAACTTAACTTAAAACTCGATTTTATTGACTAATTCGGTTGTTGCTTCCGCCCACAGAAACTACCCAGCACATAATATAGAAGCTGAGCATTAACGGTATTAGTGAACCAAGTCGGAGAAAAATTTTCCACTAAAGCGCTCTCATGGGAAACGCTGGAAAACCTGGAAAATCCGTTAGAGATACAACAAATCGTGTAGGAGTGTATCATATTTAATGACTTATAAAAAGAGGCATCCACAGAATAAATCCATATTTTAAGGATAATTTACGCAAAACATTTTTATCTATAAAATTTCATCAAATAATCAGGATATAATGGTAAACTTTTCAACAATTTTGACCAATTCAGTATTTATCCTTAAATTAAATAATTTAGAAGATACGACGAGATTAAAAATATATGACGTAGACAAAACTGTACCGGGCGAAGCATAATGTGCAAATATAATCGCTAGTTGCATAATATACAAATGAGCCCACCAAGCACATAGCGAAAAATTGACCATCAAACATGGATTGCATTATCTGCACTCAAGTTTATATTCTGGGAACACAATTACGGGGTTTGTCCGCAGAGGGATAAATATTAATTAAGCTAAATTATTCATATTTCACAGAGACGAAGTTGTTTATATAGAGCAGTTTACATAAAGTAGCTTGGTGGTGTAGTGGTCATGAGGCTCGTCTAGTGATCTGATGGTCGGTGTATTTTCATTTTTAGATTTTTTATTTAGATTTCTCAGTATTTAGATTTTTAAATTTTGATTTTTATTTTTTTAAATTTTTAAATTTCCATCGCTGCTCAATTGATATGTTTAATTGTGAGATGTCAAATGTTACACATCGTATGCGACTACTGTAAGGCTCGCTCGTTTTTACTCTCTTTATATTAACTCGTGGCGTCTGCTTGCTTGCTTGCCGGCTTGCCGTAAAAAAACTTTAGATCGATTTTTGACCCTTTTCCCGTGATCCAATCGAGCTGAAACTTGGCAAGTAGACTCGTGGCGACGATCAAGAAGATCTATAAAATTTTCGTTAAAAAAATGTAATAATTATGGTATAATTTCGGATTTTTAGAAATTTTATTAGTTTTTTCAAATTGGAATCATTAGAAAAAACCAATAAAATTTCTAAAAATCCGAAATTATACTATAATTATTAACTTTTTGATCGTCGCCACGAGCCTACTTGTAAAGTTTCACCTCGATTAAATCACAGGAAAAGGGTTAAAAATCGATCCAAAATTTTTTCGACGGTAAGCCGGAAAGCAAGCAGACGCCACGAATTAAAAGAAAGGAAGCAAAAAAGTAACCCATAAAAACCAAGTTTTTACAATACTCCCTTTCTCATTTTCTGGTTTCGCGTCTGCCATATGCGTTGAAATATCCATACAACTTGTATGAAAAAAACATTTAAAATTTGAAAAATCCAGAAATAAACTATAATTATTAATTTTTTTAACGAAAATTTGATAGATCTTCTTGATCGTCGCCACGAGTCTGCGTGCAAAGTTTCAGCTCGATTGGATCACGGGAAAATGGTTAAAAATCAATCCAAAGCTTTTTCGACGGCAAGCCGGCAAGCAGACGCCACGAGTTAATATAAAGGGAGTAAAAAAGTAACCCATAAAAACCAAGTTTTTATTATACTCCCTTTCTCATTTACTAGTGGAAACTGGTTTGGCGCTTAACGTTGGGCTTCGGTCGGGCGACGCTACGAAAGGGAGTAATAAAAAAATTTCAAAAATCCAAAATTATACTATAATCAGGTTCCGCGTCTACCAGACGCGTTGAAATATTTTCATATAACCTAGTAAATTGTATGAAAAATACCATTCAAAATTTTAAAAATTTATTAATTTTTTTAACGAAAATTTGACAGATCTTCTTGATCATCGCCACAAGTCTGCGTGCAAAGTTTCAGCTCGATTGGATCACGGGAAAAGGGTTTAAAAACGATCCAAAGTTTTTTCGTCAGACAAGAAGACAAGCAGACACCACGAGTTAAAAGAAAGGGAGTAAAAATCTACGTTAATTTATTTATTACGTGTCTCGTTGCTTGTAGCAAAACCTTCAGGCGAGTTTTTTCATTCAGTTTTAAATAGAAAGTATTGTTTAAATTTTGGGTAAAATGTTAACAGTATGAAGATAAGCAACATCAAAGTTTGCATTTTTTTTCAATATTTCATACTTACCTTTCGTAAAACATTCGATTATCTTAAAAGTAATTTAAATCGAATATCAAATTAATCATTCATTGCTTTCCTACAAGAAAAAAGGGATTTTCGCACTTATACTCGCAAAAATCAGGTTAAAATTTCGGTACACTTTAAATTCTGTGGGCGAAAGGAGCAACCGAATGAGTCAACAAAAGCGGGTTTTCAGGAGAGCCAAAACTAAATTTTGGAATTTCGTTTGTTTGCGAGATATCTCTTAAAGCCTTTGTTGTAAGCAGTAGTTTTATTTTGTGCGCCAAAATATTGAACTAAATTGACTAAAGCCGTCGTTTCTTGCCAAATTTTTGAAATAATTATTCATGTAATTTGTCCTTTTTCTAAAAATGACTCGCATTTTACTTTATTTTCTGATTTTATCATCTTACTCTTCCTCGCTAGATATGTGTCTAAAGAACAACTCTGCGTACTCAACTCAAAACTAGATTTTATTGACTCATTCGGTCGACTTGCATCAAAGCGAATGAATTTTAAATAATGGATATAAGTTATATTCATACACTGACGCTTTACAAAAGATAGGACAGAAATATTGAAAAAATACAAAATTTTCTATTCTAAATTGAATACGGAAAACTTTTAACTTGACACACCCTGTATAGAAAACGTTACCTCTAATATTAAAATTGAGTCCTTTTTGTGTGGGAAAATTAAATAATAATAATTATATTCTCCTCTGCTGGTCACAACAGCATTTGTCGTCTCTCGGTTCTCCGGTAGGTGTCTCAGTATACTAACAGATATCACAATATAAGTATCGAAATAAATAAAAACACCTGTTGCTTAAAAATACTTTTATTAAAACATTGTAATTTTCAGTTATTCAGATAAGATTATACTTATCATCAATTTGAGTAAAAATTGTGAGTTATCTATGGCAAATATATTAAGTTCAAAACAATTATGTAAGTGGATATAAACTTGGGCAAAAATTCATAATTTTATTTGATTTGTATCAAATGAAGTGATAATATTAAAATATTATTTGAATTTAAAATATTCAAATATATAGTGTGTAGCAGAGCTGCTAGTCCACGGTACTTTACAGGTGGAATCCAGACTTGATTATGAGTCGAAAATGTTGAAGCAAACATGACCTAATATCAATAGTTGTGGAAATATATAATATGAAAATTTGCATTTTTGTTTTCAATATGACAAATTTTTAAAATTTTTCATTATACTTAGAACGATTACAAAAAATGTTTTTTATCAAGATAAGTCAAATGAAATGATGAAAACATTAAAAAATAATGTAATTACAATTTCTGTAAGGTTTTTCTTATTTTATTTGACTTGTGTGGAAGCGAATATTTTTTAAATAATCGATTTAAGATACTGAAGTGACTGTTCAAAAAATAAGGGCGAAATATTGTGAAAAAAAATTCAAACTTCGATATTGCATTTCTTCATTACTATTGATATGAGATCATGGTTGCTTGAACATTTTGACTCATAATCAAGGCAGGAATTCACCTGTAAACAATCGTGAACCAACTCTGGTCCACCCTGCACCTGGTGCCTACCAAAAGAGGTCTAGAATCTGAGGGGGGGGAGTGTGAGAGGGGGGGGGGTCTAAAGGAGGTGATGACAAGTCTCATGTTTTACCCAATAATGTCATCTTGGGTCGGATTAACACGCATGTGATGAATATTCTGTGAAGGTGTTAGTGTATGTACAGTACCTACTATGGTTCTGGTGTCTAGTGTAATTGACATGCTGTTATTGTAGTTGTCCTGACAAAGAGACGAATACGTCTTGAAACCGGTAGACTAAAAATCCTAGTAGGTGGTTAAATACTTACGTAACTAGCAATTTGTTGAAATGCCTGACCACTAAGTTAACGCTTTAAATATTAATAAGATAATATCTATATTAAAATCGCAAAATAAATAAAAATATTATTGTTTTTTTATTATATATGTACTAAATATTATTTTACAATATGTAATAAGAAAAAGAAAGAAAGTCACTTATCTCCACACTTTTTTAAATAGTTTACAACAATGAGAGCACATTTTCGACTTTAAAATGCAAAGCCTTGTGAACTATATCTAAACATTTTAAACATTAAAAGGAGAAAAATTAAACTACGTCAACAAATTTTATCACTAAGCCCACCACACATAAAGTTGGCGACACTAAATGTCACATAAAATACACAAATCAACCATTTGGCCGAGTGGCCGATTAAACAGGTGAATAGATTTAAAAAGTAATCAAGTCTCTGACATATTAATAAATTAAAACAGCAACATTGTCATGCAGGTGAATAGTTTGGACCACCTTGAGCTCAACGGAATTGAGTGGAATCAGATTGTTTGTTTATAATTACTTACTTGTAAAACAAAAGTTTTTCATCAAGTAAATAAAACACATAACATAATGAAATAAGAGGAATTAGTCTATATGCAGAGGTTTATAGGTTAAGTTTCTTTTTCATTATACTGTAAAGACCATGAAACACAAGAACATGAAACATTTCAAACATGAAGCAATCGCCCTACAAAGAGTGTCCATAATTAAAGTCCGCTTGTACAATACGAAAGTAAAGTTAAGTCTGCGGTCGACGTGTACATAGAATGTATGAAGATCTCCATTTGTGTCCGGTCCAGGGCGAGGTCTGGCCCGGGAAGGTCAACAGGAAGCCGCTCGACGTTCCGGGTATTCTCAGCTTCCGCCGGCAACTGCTGGGAACAGAGAGCTCGAGGTTAGTACAATGTCAGGCCAGAAGAAAGGGTACTGCCGCGGGAGGTAATACTTCAATGGTATAGACTATGAATGCGCAGTACATAGATGCAACAATAACATTTGTGATGATCAGCAGTTTTAATAGTTAGTCCCATGAATGTTACGGAGAATATAAAGCTTTCAATTCTAACACAAAAAACGACTGACACTAGTGTCCAGAAGATGGTATGGTAGAGCGCTGGCTTTGCGTGCGAGAGATAAAGGGGTTGATATGAGGTGGCGCCTGGTGCAGACACCGGGACTGGCAAAGTGAGAGTTTAATAAAATGTTTGAAAATGAACTTACTCGGCTCCTTCTGCTGGATGTACCGGCTCTGCCAGCTCCTGGCTGGTGAGGGCCAGGCTCGGGGCAGTCCTAGTCGAGGGGAACACTGAAGGTCTGCTGAAGCCGCCTTCACTGACTCTTTTCGGTACCGTTCATAATCAGCAGGTCCTCGAGCCCTTTAAACTAGTCATCAGCCCGAGACTCTGCACGTCCAGTCTCTCCGGGGCCTCTCCCACGTCCATGTCCAGTCCGCTGCAGGAAGCGGGCTCACTCCGATGTCGCCAGGACTCGCCGTTGCTAGGTGTCTGGTGCTAAAAGGTCCAGCCCTTCCCCGTAATAGTCAAAGCAGCCCGCGACTCTAATATAACTTTACTATACCGACATTACTTTTGATTGTAATATTTCGTTAAATAAAACTCAAGCTTACCTTATTTCCCAAAAAAAAGGCATTTCAGCCTTTCAAAATCTTTTACACCCATAGACCCATAGATGCCTTCTATATAAACAATCGTATATCTTGAAAGTGTCAACTACCGAGGAAAGTGATTTTAAGATAACTTATTGAAATTACACTCGCATACATTACATTACTACGCGTAGTGCCGTGAAGTAAAATGAATGTTCTCTACGGTTCTTGCAGTCAGTTCCCCTCCTTGACCAATTTGAAGCTTCACCACTGGAAACAGCGCCAGGCCCAGCAGCCGCCACTGCAACGACACTTTGTGTCTATTTTTCCTTTGACTTTTTTCCGTACTGGCAGGACACAACCGGTTCTGCCGGGTGTTACTGCGAGGCCCTGCCTATATCTCTATTTACTGTTTTATAACAATGCGCCTGGAGGCGTATTACACGTATCTCCGTATAGCACCGCGAACATTGCGCGCATCTCGCTTCGATGTCTCTACATGGAGACCAATCTTTAGGATCTCAGTCGAAGAATTAACGCTTCTAAGATAAAATGTGAGTATAGTCAGAAACAATAGTCTATCGGTCATGTGTTCAGTTCTCTGGGAAAAACGTATTAGAGTTTAATTGGCGAGGAAATGGCTCCTTATCGTGACACACTGTGCAGACAGGCACTGGGCTTGGTGACTTCCCGAGGGAGATCCCCAGGAGCGCTGCTGCCGGGACGTGGGAAGACGAATATTAATATTTCAGCACGCGAATGTTGCGGCTTTTTGAACTTGCGAATTTCTAAGGTGTCGAAACGTGAATAAACATTACTCTAGTTTATCTTTGTGACGCAAATTCACTACAAAAATGAACAAAACCCTCAACCATCGAGTCTCGCTAAATTTATTGAATATTTTCGGGACTTGAGTAGAAAAAGTTGTTATTTAACATTTTAAAACTGACAAGATATTCAATTCACTAGACTTGTTTTAAAGCGAATGAACTTACAAAATTCACAATTTGTTACTCCCACTATTGTCCAACGTCTTGCAGAAGATGAGTAGTAAATACTGAAAAATAAAACAAAATTTTAAGAATCGATCTTATAAATGGTACATTCGAAAATACATCAAAACAGAATCTTTAAAAAATATATACAGTTCAATAAAAGTCCCTCATATTAACAGCTGCAGCTAAATACTATTTCTGGCTAGTGAGGACTAGTTAAGAAAATTAACGATTCTCCAAAATAAAGCACTGAGAATAATATTACATAGAAATAAGGTGATGTCAAAGAAATTATCTATTGTAAAGTGGGTCCGTTTATATATAACATTATTAATATGGACACTTCACTTCTGAATTCCTAAGAAAAATAAAAAAGCCAACATGAACATGACCACTGCATAAGAAAAAATATGAAACAAGAATATCTTTGAGAAGGTAATCACGATCGCAAAATTCTGTCAATCACAGTGAAATGAAGACCTTTAGAATCGGTACTAGGAATTCAATAATATATGGGATGAAAAAACGACTCAAGGAAACAGCCAAGTCTTCGAAATTTTTTTTCAAGAAATTTATTGAACTCCTTTCGGCTCAAAAAGATACAAAAAACAAATTTAGAAGTGCAGAATATAAAACAAATAAAAATGTTTGATCAGAAAAAATAATGGCTCATTAGAAGAAAGCACACAGATGTTAGAACAAAAAGGATAAAAATATAGCGAAATAGTGGGAATAGCTAAATATGAAAAATGAATTCAATATATATTTAAAAAAATATATCCAGCATAATAGTAGTAGCGTGTGACATGGAGGGTGTCTGCCCCAGCGACACGAGGACCAGCCGCCGCGGGCCGTGAGATCACTGAGCGGTCAGCAAATCTTACAGACAGCTCATACAGTCCTTAGGTAACATCATTTAGAAATATTAGAAATCATAGAGTCTCTCAATACAAAAAACAAGGAATTACATTTAATGAATAATCCATTTTTCAATGTATTCCCCATTTTAATGTCCCACAGCCAAACGTCGTCTCCACCACAAATGAGTACCTTCTCCTTACAGTTCACCTTACAAATTTAATTTATGGATGTTATTGTTCATCTATTCTGACGAAGATAGAGTGCAGTATCGAAACCGATAGAAGTTTAAAAACAATCAGCTTGGTTTACACAAAGTTTGTTAGGTTTCTCAAATTAATTACGACCAACCATAAAGTTAACGCTGTAAATGTCAAAAAAGTTTTATATATTTAGATGAAAGCTTTACAAAATTTCAAAAAGGCTGTATACATAAAACTGAAACAGTTGTTAAAGAAAAAAAAATGTATATATGTAGGTGCAAAATGATTAAGCACCAATAAATTATCTAATTACCCTACAGGGGAAAGGGTAACTTCAAATTTTAAAGATAAATAAGATTTTAGATTATACGTGATATATCCACTGTTTGATAATGGCCTTGTAAGCCGAAACAGCTGTCACACTTAAAATAGTTAATCCGCAGAACTAAATAGTAATATTTATTAAAATTTAATTTATTTTAATTTTCACTAATAATAATATTTATTAAAATTTAATTCATTTTAAATTTCATTAATAATAATGATTAAAATTTAATTTATTTTAAATTTCGCTAAAAATAAATATGGAGTTCTACAAATTAAACACAAAAACTATAAATAAAAATACACCAATAAAATGCAAAGGAGAAAATGGCACAAAAAACAAATTAATATATAATTTAAAATAAGTTAAATGGGAAGATGTGTCCGAAATAAACTGCCCCATTGTATTCTATTAAGAATAAAAAAATCTTTTTGTGCTAGGATATATGAGAAGCCTGAAAAAATAATTGACAAATTAATTAAAGAGAATCTATTTAAAATTCCGCAGATAATAGAAGACTTTCAAAATAAAGGCATTTTACGAAGTGGAAAGGAGATATTCACTATAATTTAATCTGCTTAGAATACAATGGATTCAAAAAAAATATTGGAGTAATTTCTACATATATCTATACTTTCTATAAACCTCAATATTTGTCTGTCTGTCTGTTATCTAAACAAATCTACACCGTTAGTTCGATTCGACTCAAATTTTGCATACTTATGCTTTAGAACCCGGCAGGTAACAAAGGCAACAACCCTTCCCCGCCCCTGATATATTTTTAATGCAGATCGAACTCAAAATTCGGAAAATTATTTTTTAGGACCCGGCAGGTAACATAAGCGACATTTCCCCCCTTCTCTTTTACCTCTTCCCCTCCCCATAATATATTTTCAATGCAAATCGAACCGTTCGGCCAATCAGACTCAAAATTTGGAAACTTATTCTTTAGGACTCGGCGGATAGCTAAGACGACATTTACCCCCTCCCCTTTTACTCCTTCCCCTCCCCGTGATATATTTTCAATAAAATCTGTGCCGTTCGACCGATCGGACTAAAAATTTCGAAAATGACTTTTTAGAACCCAGCGGATAATATAGTTGAAATTTCCCCCATCTCTCTTTACCCCTTCCCCACCCCTGATATATCTTATAAAACACTTGCCATTATCCAATCGGTCTAAATTTTTGTAAATTGACTTGATAACCGTGCATTCTTAAGTGCATTTGGGGTCTTATACGCACACAAAAAAATTAAAAATTATCTCAGATGTTCGGGCAAGTACCTACTTACTTTCTGGTACTATTCTATAATTAGTTAAATCATGGACTTTTTATAATTTATCTCTTTATTTAAAATTATTCAAAAACAAAATAAAGTTTCCCCTTCCCCCTCTTACCAATGCCCTCCCCCAGATATATTTTATGTACAAAATCTATACCGCTTTACCGATCGGACCCAAATATTGCATTCATATTCCCGACGGAAATAGTTAATCAAATTATCTGGTAACAAATAATCTCACGAGCCATTTAAGTGATGATAAATACTTATGCAATATGTAAAGTAAGACTTTTATCGAAGAAATTCAATAAATTAATCAAAAATGCATCATTAAATTTTAGACAGAAACACATACATATGTACAACCAACAAACATTTTCATGAGGCTTAAGGCAGTTTTACCGATTTCCGTTCAACAAATTATTGAGAAAGTGGATAGCAAGTCACCGGGTCTCGACCAAATCAGAACCATGGACATGAAAGTGATAAAAAAAGAAATAAGTTCGATAATTGCGAAATTGACGAATCTTTATATAACTAAAGGAATTGTACCTGGCGCTTTTAAAATCTCAGTAATCAAACTTTTAAATAAATCAGGGAATCTTAAAGACTCTACATATTACAGACAGATTGCAATACAATCATCGATACATATCTACATAGTATAAAATAAAGTCCCCGGAGAGCGTCTGTCTGACTGTGTGACCGCGCTAATCTAGAGAACGGCTGAACAGTTTTGTGTGAAACTTTTACTGTTATAATCTGCAATTCTCCAGGAAGATTCGAGTGGATTGAAAATTGTTCTAGCATATATAGGAGCTTAGCATTAAGAGGCTGTCATACCTTCAATATTGGCATTAGTTTAATAACTTCCCGCTAAAAATAGCGCTAGTGTCGCTCGAACATGTATTATTTAAGCCCGAAATAGAAATGTACAAACTTTAATGCCTGAACTTTTAACTGCGTAGTGCTGCTACATACGTAACCCTTTCTGCATGAACGTTAGTTTTGCTAGTTTGACGACATTTAGAGATGTGACAAAGCCGGCCGTAATACAATTGATAATGTTTCTTTCTGAAATCGCGCATAATTTCACTGAAAATTTGCTTTTTTATGCTATTTTTCTGATTTTAAAGAAAAACATTTTTTTAAGATCTCCATTACATGTAACATTTTGTTATTATTTTTTCTTTAGCGGTGAAAAATTGTATGACATGTGTAAATTTAAACTATATTTTTTATTGTTTTAAAACATTTTGTTTAATATCAATGTTAAATAATTCAAATAAAAACCACTTTAAAAAAATATGCGTGTACTTATGTATGTGAGTTAGAAGTTATACTTAAAAAGTAGAATAACGACAAAATAATAATAATAATAATAATTTCGTTGTCTGTCCGTAACTTACTGGAAAGACGATTTTAGGTATTTAGAATGTGACAAGCACAGCGCTCAACTAATGTTGCGGGGTCTCGCAAGAGTTGTTATTAATTACTATATAGTCGTACACCCGTAAAAATATGGTTAAGTATAAAGAGAATATAGAAATAAAAAAATTCTGAATTATCTTTTCAAAACGTAAGACTTTCATGAAAGTAACTTATATCGAATATTTTAAATTAATTCGCATTAATAAAAGTCAAATAAAATGATAATCATCCGTATTCTGAACTAAGCAACATTGCTATTCCAGTATCTTGACAGTTATTTTTGTTTTATGTTTAGTTTTATGTTTGACAGGTTTAAAATTAATGAATTCAATCAATTAGAAAGATTATTCATAATTGTGAATACATTAACATTTCTTTATGTTTTAGGGCTTTCTGATTGATTGAATTCATTATTTGTTTCAATCATGCCAAACTTAAAACATCGAAATTAGTGTCAATATAATGTTATACACACCTGTCAAGATTGGGATAAAGATCTGACATCACAATACTGCTATTTTCAGAATAGCACAGATTAACTTTATAAAAAGTATTATATATTTTTCAAATTTCTGAAGGGTGATAGTGCAAAATAATTAAACATTTTTTTTGCTTATATTAAAGCGAATTTATTTTTAATATTTTACGTAAGTTACTTAAATAACAATCAAAAACGGAACATTTAAACGTAAAACCTTATGATTAATAAACATAATAACAAAAGATATAAAGTTGTAATAACTAACATACGGAACATAAAACGGAAGGACAACTATTCGGATACTATGAAACATAACAACGGAACATATAAACGGAATAGAACAATTCATAAGAACAGTATATTTAAAAAAAGACATAATAAAGAACATATAAACACATCATAACAAACGAATTGACACAAAAGAAATCATAACAAACGAATTGACACAAAAGAAATCATAAAATCTGATTATGAAAACTGGAGAAAAACGATTATTAGAAAAGATCAACAACTGACCATAATAAACGATTATAAAAAACATTCATGCATGTATGCGGTAGAAGTAATATTTGAAAACTAAAATAAAGACAAATTATATATTAATGATACTCAAAGTATTGAGTTGTATAAATCTACACTGATCATTGTCTATTACTTTAATGAATTTTATGAAAAGAATGAAAACTCATACTTACAGAAATGTAACCTCAAATATCTAAATATAATAATTTGGTTGTCTATCCGTAACTTGCTGGAATGACAACTTTATATAATTAGAGTGTGACACGCAATCAGTGCACGGCTCACGATTATTTAGAAAGTATAATAAAAAACGATTAACGGAACATATAAACGAAAACAAATCGATTCATTAAAACAGGGTATTTAACATAATACAACATATAAAGACGTTATAAAAGGAAAAATAAGGATTCGTAAGATCGCATTATATGAACTGGGGAAAAACGATTCATAAAAATATCGACAATTGACCACAATAAATAAAAATATACAACGACGGACGACAAAAATGTAGCATATAAACAGTTCCTTAACAGCCGGAGGATAAATTAATAATCGGTGGGACGCACTTAAATAAAAAAAACTAAAATATTCGAGAATATTTTTCGTTCCGTAAACGGCGAGCCATCGCAGTTTAGTTTGTCACAACAATAGAGAACGACCACAGATAAAGTGACATTGCATTTCATTTTAAACATAGATTTTAAGTAATTAATAACTTCTTTGTTATATAAATCTATATTGGTTACAGTGAGAACCAATTTTAGTTTCTCAAAATTGTGTTGAAAATAAACAATTCGTCTTTCTATTATTTCCATACGTTATTTTTTTTCAAAAATAAGTGGATATCCATTTAAATATAAAATTCTGCATTGAAAGATGCACTGGCTACTTTATAAGGCCCGGTTGTTTCAAGTTCGATCAAAGTAAGCGGCCGATAAAAGCACAGATTTTTACGAAAACGGATCGTCTGATTGGTGGAGAACGTAAAAATCTATGCTTTTAAAGAACGCTTACTTTAATCCAACTTGAAACAACCGGCCCTTAGTCACACAGACCACCATCGGTCAGGCAATTTGATGATAACGGCGTTAGAACAAATGGCGAAATTTATAATAGAAGTAATTTTTAATATGATTAAATGTACTTAATTTTGTTATTTTTTTAAATATTTAAATTGTTCCATTATGTAAATAAAATGCCTAGGTATTGGCATTTAGTATATTCATTCCTTAAAATTAGCGAAAAAAATATTAAAAGTTATCTATAATTTTTTCCCTATCAATATCGACACAATGAATAAAAATATATAACGACGAACGACAAAAATGTAGCATATAAACGGTTCCTTAACAGCCGGAGGATAAATTAATAATCGGGTTTTGCAAAATGATTTAATAAGTTTATACGTTAAATTTAGTCGCCCGACAGCAAATACGAAAATCGTGTACTAGGACCTCTTAATTGAAAATATTTTTCAAAACAAACAAACTCAAAACTATATTATATCGTTTTTCTGAAAATTTTTCAGTTAAAATAAAAACACAAAAAAATGCCGATTCAAAAGATTTCACATCACTATTCCGTGAAAAAATGACCATTACCGTCGAGTAAATAAATAGACGGAGTATCTTATTTCATTAAAAATATTGCTTGTAGGTAATAGAAAGGACAAAAATTCAGTGTGTATACAGAACAAAGTCTATGTATCATATTGTTTCAAGAAAACAGATAAGAATAATGGAAAAAAAACATTAGAATCAGCCGGCAAAAACAAACAAAATTTGACAGTTGTAAAAAATAAAAATGACGACATTCAAATTCATGTATTCTTAATTCATTTAAACGTTATTTTATGCATTTACCGTTGTTCGCGCGATATGGGATTTCTAAAATGCATTCTATATACGGATATCTTCCCTTTATTAATATTCTATAAACCTGACGACTGGCGTAGTTGGTGTCCAACCAACGACTGATTTGAAAGAAAAATGATCTTTTAACAGACAATACGATTTAATTAATTCAAATTTTTGTGTATGACGTATAATATTTTGAATATTTTTATATTAATGACAGTGAAATTTTCTTAGTACGCATGTAAAATATAATTAAAATAGTCAATGTTTTAATGGTTTTTTGGGATGCTGCAATATTGGAGATGGAACGTGAATTTTTATCTTTTTGTAAACGTTGTATTTAACAACCTGCCCAAAAATAATAATATATTTTTCCCCAAACTTTCTGTTTGAATTTTTTTTATTCAATTAATTAAAAAAATATATGGTCTTTACGTGGAAATATTTCGAGAAAAAGTGTACCAAAGATAACTCTATTGCTAGAAAGATTAAACAGGGCTTCGGGATTATATTTTTTTGTGATAATAACAAAGAGTTTTTATAACTTTTTTTAAACAAATGCTTTAAGAGTAAAAGGACCTTTCATAATAAAATTGATTGAATGCATGGTTAGCTGTAATTTTGGCAATAAGATTCCAAAACTATACACTAAATTGACTCTCCAGACTGCAAAAACGTGAATCATGTACTATGGTGCCTTAACGGTATTAGTCACGTCGGGAAAAACTTTACCGCTAAAGCGCTCTTATGGAAACGCTGCCTAATCCTTTAGAGATTCCAAAAAATTGTGTTAAAAAGAATAGTGTTTAATTAAACGATCAACAAAAAAGTCACTGGTCAAATATATTTATCTTTTAGGGATAACAAACAGCAACCATTTTAGTCTATAGAACTAAAATATAAATAAATCAAATAAAATGTATCATTTTTAAACTAAAAATAACTGCTTT